>JAMPIV010017434.1:0-110000 GCA_024509875.1 Oreohelix idahoensis
AACACAAACCAAGACTTACATCATACTAGAACAGAGAAAATTTTTGAAATAATTTAAAAAATACAAAAAACTAAATACAAATGCCACGACGAGCTACGACAGCAAAAATAAAAAAAAAAATAGATTAACAAAATTAATCGAATCTAAATATCAAATCTACGGAGAAAAAAACGAAACCAACCTAACAATGTACTACAATTTATTATTTTAAAGATTGTAGCCTAGACAAGTGATACAGTATTCGCCACTTTGTATTAAAAAATAAAGCAGAGACCTGAGAATCTTCGAGCGCGTTGACACTTAAAGTAGCCTACTCAATGCAAAACAACACTTTTTTTTTGTAGTTATGTAGGAGCCGTAATAATATTATAGACTATATTATCCAGGACGAAAATGTCTAATTGAAATACTAGGCTAAGAACAACTGGAAAGATTTAAACAAAACCATAAGCGATATAACATTGCAACCACAACAGCAATAACAATAGGCAATATTTAAAAACACAATTTTAATAAGTACTTTGTTGAGCGTTTTTAAAAAACAAAATGATGGCGTCACAAAGTGGTGGTCCCCAAGCGCGTCGGTCGTTCTGCTATTAACAGTATACTGTTTTAAAAATACGTACGTCAATCCAACGCTGCGATGAATCAACCGGAAGAGCGTTTGAGCCGCCATTCCAAAGTTTTTTGTTGTTGTTTTCTTGCGTTTTGTTGCGCCGAAATTGTTGAGCTAACAAAAGGATTTGATTGGTTGGCTGAGACAGTACCGTCAGCTTCTAACCGACGGCACGCCCACGAGATTCCCGGCATAAAAAAAAAATACAAAAAAATTGTTTAAATAAAAAAAACCCGGGCTAGAAAATATATTTCTGATTTATTTAAGGTGATAAAAAAAACTTGGGTTGGAAAATATTTTCAATAACTTTTTTTTTTTTGTTTTATTTAGATTTTTCTTTGTTTTCGAGGGTGAGAACAAAATCCGTACAAACGAGTCTGCATTACGGACCGTACACAGCTAAAGTGATATCAAAATATCCGTTAACTTTGTTACGCAAAATTCTACAGAAGGAACAGTATAGGCTTTCCTTACAAACTCACTACCAAAATTGACCTTTTCCTTAGACATCCTGCCTACTTACCACCAATTGTCGAGAAATGCGACCTATTCCTGGTGTAATGTAATCCCCCTGTCATTATAATCCATGCAGTCCCCCGCCCGTTCACTTCGACTGGTCCGCTGTATGGAAAACAACTTCTCTTATCGAGGGTTCCACTTCTTCCCTGTTGTTTCACCTCCAGCAGCCTTAAACAAGCCACCGATAAGAGCGGTTGTTTTTTGTGGCACGTGTTAGTCCAATGAAGAAGTAGTCTGACAAGAACTACAATATCTCTCATTACTCCCCCCGGTTTCCTGACGGTTTCAGTGAGAATTCGCCCCTTGTGTCTCTGTTGGAGGCGCTGGAGCGCATGTTATGACGGAGGGAGGGCATCCTTGCGCGAGTGACGGCCCTTGCTCGCGGTCAGGCTGAAGAGGTAAGGCGATAATTGCGATTAAGAGGCCTCCTTTGTCCCGGGCTAGGCCGTCAGGGTGTTCTCTTTCTGGCCCAGTACTTTTGCGGCCTAGAGCCGACTGAACCTTTCCTGCAAAGTAGCCAATTATCTGAGTCCCAGTGTCTGCATGTGCCCTGCTCCGCCAGGTACTCGTCCTCTAAGTCGTGAGAGCCATGTTGGCGCCCGTTTATCGTTTCGCACATGTATGCCTCTGTCGAGTACCCTTCAACACACAACGATTTTAGCCACTGAGTGTGAAGCCCAAACCCTGCAACCATCTCCAGCAGTGAGTAATTCCAGTCACCTCTTCTGCGCGAACATTGGGGAACAACTTCTCTCCGTTCTCCATTCTGACGTTCCTAAACATCGTTTTCTTTTTTTTTTTTTTTATGGCTACTATGCCTCAAAGCGAGTATCCCCAGGGGAGGAGTCATTGAGGAATCGCTGTAACAGGCGTTCCGCAGAGAACCTCAAAGGTACGATTCTCGCTACATCTCTACCAGCGCATCTTGAGCTAGAGAACCACATACGCCAGGGTCCTCTCTTAGAGGTTTGAGACAATTTTCGAACAACAACCAGAGACTATCATCCCACCCGTTAAGCTTTTGCCCATCCGGATATGTTTCTCAACCCAAATACCTCAAGTTTCTCTCATCCCGTTTAGGCAAAAAGTCCATGCGGAGGAAAATTCATGGCTGCAGCAAAGCCGGGCCCGCCGGTCCTGTGACACACAGGGGTTACCTGCCCGGGAAAATTGTCCGGGTCTGCGCGTACTGCAGTCGAATTAGGTTATCGCACGTTCCCATGTGAAACGCACAAGTGTGTCATGAAGTCCTCGCTGAGCGAACTGCTCACTCAGCAGTGGCGCGTACACTACTGGCGATCTTCGAATGGAGACACGAGGATTAAAAGGAGATAGTATGTAAATTGATGTGATTCATTACCTGGATATAACCTGGCTATAGTCTTCCTGAGGCACTCTCTGCGTATCTATCGCCTGGGATTTTCCCTCTCTGCTTTTCTCTCCTCTTGCCCTGTCGGATCATTCCTATTCTTTCTCGCCGCTTCCGTTTTCTCTCTCCCCCTCTCCTCCTGCACATCCCTGTATCCCCCCCTCATAAATTAGCCCCCTAGTTCTCGGCCCATTCGATCCCAATCGCTATTTTAGCTGCGTGCCCTTCCATGCATAAGTAGCTTGCGACTAATTCCCCAAGCTTACCAGCACAAAATCAGCAGATACTCACAAAACGAGGGAAATACAAAAAAGGGACAAGAAAAATTGTACTGTTACCCCACTAGGAACATGCCGAGTCTGCACAACACCCCACATCAGACGACACCACTACTCCCTGACTAATAACTACCTGACAAAAAATTCAAGCTTATCCTAGCTACACCAAAAACACCCGATGTAACTTTTCCTTTTAAAGAAAAAAAAAAATTCATTAGCCATCAATTACCTCCAAGGTCATAAACAACCCTTACTACCAACTATCATCGAACTAACTGTAACCGTGGAAAAAAACTTATAGCTGATCAGTCTTAATATATATTCGGAGTTTGATTTGGCCTTTACATTCCCACTTTTTAGCGCATCAATCCTGCTTGTCCAGTGTCTGTCCGTTTATATCCTGACCCTACCACTTGATTATCTTAGTCTGCCCAAGCAACATCTGCCATATTTATCAAACTGACCCCACGGATGTTTCAAAATGATAAAAATAGATAAAATAAAATAAGAATTAAAAGAAAAGAATATAGATAATATTACTCCCGACAGGGTGTTCACCTGAAATATTCACATTAGACTAGTGATATATTTTGTAGGGCGGGCTGGTTCCGCGATGCCCTTTATATTCATGGTTGTTATTGATCTGGAGTTGTGATTTGATGCTGGGTGGGTGGGGGGGTGTACGGGGCGGGGGAGGAGGTGGCAAACACCACACCTATCAAAATTTTTTTTTGGGGGGGGATATATTTAGTGTTATGTAAAGGGCTTCAGGTGAGTTTGGAGGGCGTCGCGTGATATAGGGATGAAGGCGAGGAACAGGCGTGTAAAATGGATGAATGTCACCAATGATTAGGATGGATGGAGGGTCGTATTTTTGTTTGAAGGGTCTGGGGTGATTGGCAGAGAGCGGTGATGGAAAACGTAATTGGAGGAGTTAAGGGGTGGGGGGATAATCTCAGAGTGGCGCTTGTTTGAGGGGGGGGGGGGGGGGTGGGGGATAGGGTGGGGGGGGGGGGCGGCGGGCGGGGGGGGGGGGGCGGGGGGGGGGGGGGGGGTGGGGGGTCCGAAAAGAGGTGGTACTCGGGGTACAGGCCAAAGCGGGGGAGCGGGGGTGCGGGGGGGGGGGGGGGGGGAGGGGGGGGGAGGGGATGGGGGGTGGGGGGGGGCGGAAGGGGGCTGCATACATAAGGCGGTTTGGGGGGGGGAGGGGGGGTGGTGTGGGGAGGGGGAATGTTTAATTAGGTCGGGGGGGGTAGGCTTTTCGGGGGGGGGGGGGGGGGGGCGGCAGTAGGGTGGGAATTACTAGGCGGGGGCCTGGGCGGCGTGGGAGTTAAGGGGGGTGTGGGGGCGGGGGTGGGGGGGGGGGGGGGGCGAGGCTGACTAGGGGGGCGGGGGGGGGGGGGGGGTGGGGGTTGGGGGGTTGGGGGTCGGGGGGGGGAGGGGGTGCGGGGGGGGGGGCGGGAACTTTGCCCCCCATCACCCTGACGGGGTTTGTTTTATGTACTAGTGGGAGGGAGCTGCCTACATATACTGGGACAACTGAACGCGAGGGGTGGGGGAAGGGGGGGGTGTTACCGCACTAGCTGCTCTTATGGGGCTTGGGTCGTAAAACATAGATGGGGCGGGCAATGGGTGGTGGGGAGGGGCGTGGGGAGGTCGTCGGGTCTGGGCATTTCACGTGGGACCTGTGGGGAAAACGGGGTGGAAATAACTATATGGATATATATGGGTATAAAATGAATCAACCAAAAAAAACAAATACTAATTAAATTACCCAACATCCCACCCAATTACGACTCTGAATCAATCACTATCATCATCACTTGTTTTGCTACAGGGGACTGTGGTGAAAAAAGTCTATCCATCCATTAACGCCCTATGTGCTCCTTTGCTTTTTTGGGACATTTGCATTTCTCAAACGGGGCAACTTACGAATTTCTAGGGTCTTTAATTCTCTCTTCAAACCAGTATACGCACGACAGAAAGTGTTTTTGTGGGCGTTTTTATTGCGTCCTTTCTGTTCCTTTTGCCTACATTCTGTTTAGTGTTGCCGCATCTATTTTATTACTACAAATACTGCCTAGATACTGGCAGGCCGCTAGACGTCGGTCTTTTGATGAATGCTGCATTGAGGCTTGAGCCCAAATAGTAGTTTAGCCGTTTTGTGAGAAGCCTGTACAGAGGGCTTTTTTGCTGGTAGTTAATGTCGTTAATTATATACTGTATGGAGGGTCTGATGATCTACGAGTAGTTTTTCATTTTAATATACCTTACTTCTTAATTGTAATCAGATAATGTAAATGTATGCTTTTATACTACTTATAATGTTCCATCGCCATTAAATTAATACCTTAAGTATACTGGAGAATGTCTGGATAACTAGCAATAAAAGATGAGTAAGAGGAAGGGCAGAATGCAAGACGGGCCTATATGCACGATTCTCATCTATCAGTGAATACCCTTTACCTCCCTAAGGAGCATAGGTCATAAAGCTGGATCTCGTATAGTGGAGGCGTCAACAATTCACTCCCTGTGGCAGTATCTGCTTGGGACTCAAAGCTGCTCACCTGTGGGAACATTTTTCGCATGCGCTGACAACACACCAAGTCCCAGGTCATTCAGCAGCAGATTTCCAATATGACACGAGTTCTTATTATATGCCACCATAATCTGATTACGTTTCAAATTATGTCTAATTTACTGTATGAATGATTTAGATTTTGTTTGTTTGTATGTTTTTGTTTTTTTAATTAATTTATTTTTATTAATTAATTTTTTTTTCTCTCTTTTAAACATTTTTTTTTTTAACATACTTAAATTTGATTATGACTGGATGTTACAAATGTATGTTATTATTTTACCTTGATAATGTTGCATGCTTAAATAATGCTCTCTATCTCTCTCTCTCTCTCTCTCTCTCTCTCTCTCTCTCTCTCTCTCTGTATATATATATATATATATATATATATATATATATATATATATATATATATATATATATATAATTCTCTCAGCTTTGCTTAGCTTCCTCTTTGGAGTTTTTCCATTATGTCTAAATGAGGATACATTTTAAAACATGAAGGGGGAAAAAAAAAATTACTGGCCACGGTTCACGCTTAGAAACTGAATTAAGCTGGCCGAACAGAGACGATAACGTTATTCATAATATGATGCCGCATTCTCTCCCCTACTATCAACCCGCCTGCTCACATCAATATTTATCTATACATTATTCATTTCTGTACATTTTCAGAAAAAATGAACTGAACAAGGAAGAACACAACTTTATTTCCTCGCAAGTATTCAATAAATGACATTTGGTTCCTTTGAGTGCGTAGGCAAGTTATCTTTTCTACATATTTTTTTTTTTCTTAAATAGAAGGGAAACTGCTGTCGAGCAGTTAAAAAAACAAAAACTGCTCGTAAGGAATTTGGCAAATCGTGATCCGTTCTAAACAGTCCGCATTTATGTTTATTCAGATATTTACATAATTATTTTTTACATAAGCCATCATGGCACGTACATGGAGCAGGTTGGCATGTAATGAAGGAACCAGATCCTGCGTGACATAAACAAATTTCCATCGATTAGAAAAAGACGCAGGTCTTTGTTTATAAGTGGGCGGAATGTCAGATTTTTTTTTATTTTTATTTTGTATATCTGCATAAACATTTGGTTTCATTCATCATCCTTCAACTTCCAAATTCAACATTTGCCTTCTGTAAACTTATGCTAAGTCACCCTTTTGCGTGTCATCAGTTCTTCTTCTTCTTCGTTCGCCCTGAACAGGACGGTGGTTGCGTTGTGTCTGTTTACGCCTAAGCTGTGATATATGCACCTTTCGGTCGACACATCCGGCTTCAGCACGGCATGTCAAATTATACTATACCAAACATGTTTTGTGCCGAAATGTTTTTAAACCCCCCCCCCCCCCCCCTTAATTAAGTCCTATCTACGGCCCTGGGTCTACATATACATCTTTTACTCTGTGGATTCCAGAACAAGGACTGCCTGGTAACGCTATCAAGTGGTTCCCTTAGTGTGTGTCCTATCCATAGCCAGCGTCTTCTTCTCATCACTTTTTCCACTGGCCGTTGTATCGTTCGTGTCATCAGTTCCACGTTGGTAATCTTGTTACACTTGAATCATTCGACACAACCACACATTTATAACACTCTATAACATCTTGGTTGTTGTTTGTGTTGTTCCCCGTGTTTCATGGTCATGTATTGAACTGAATATTCTTACCTTTGTTATAAACTTGATTATTTTTTTTTATTTCCACATATGTCTCGAAGCTATGGAAGCCCTTCTTGACGTCTGTATTCTTAATTAATATCGCTGTGTGTTCCGCATAACTGCATCTAAACTGCTTCCAAGGTATATGTACAATTCTATATACAGTAATGTTGGGGTTTCTTCTTCAAGTGCAATATTGATATCCTTTGCGGAGTTTATTCTCATAATTGTTATAGTTTCCTTTTGTATTGTCTGATCATATAGCTGTGACATCTCGTCTAGTATATTCATTGTCTTGCATCTGGTTACGATAAAGGAGCAGAAGAGCCAGGTCGTCTGCAGAATTTAGATCGTCAAGCTGTTACATCAACTGCTTCTGTTGTAAGACTGTTCAGACATGTACAACATCGTCGACTGCAGTCTGTTAGCTACGTTTTTTTAACATCAATACACCAATCAATACAAGAAATGTTAAACCTTCCTGTTCATTGTTCATTGCGGGAATTACATTGTTTCAACTTGGTCTTAATGAGAGTTCTTGCAATGCTTCTGCACTCAGGAGAAGAGAATCAATAAACAATCAATGGGTAACAGCGATCACACAGGAGAGCGGAGTATAATATCAGCCATTAACATGTTAACGTCAACATGAGAGCGAGAAAACAAAAAGAACAAATCGACAAGTGTGCCTGCGCCAGCGAACAAATAAAATTTAAGAAAGAAAGGAAACAAACGACAAGTAAGCAACATCAATTCATAATCAGATCACATAAGCGGCCATCTTTGCATCGAAGGTTGACTGCAACGGATCTCGAACGTCTGCTGTCTCGTGTCTTGACGGTACACTCTGATAGGTTCTTTCTTGTCCATCTTTTGGAGTTTTTCCCCACTGTCTTCCTCTTGCACGTTTACCCTCAAATCTTCCTTTCATTATGGTTTTAAGCAAGATGTTATGTCTAAAATAGTTTATCAGTCTAACTTTATTATTATTCATTAATTCTCTTTTCATTGCTAGCTTTTCTAAGTTTTCTGTATTTTTCTTCCCTTTCTATCAGGTGTGCCCCATTTTGCAATATATACCGTACATATTTCGTGGGCTTAAATTCTTCATCCGAACGGCGTGCGTGTTCGTTGTCACCATGCAGTGATGAATATATATATATATATATATATATATATATATATATATATATATATATATATATATATATATATATATATATATATATATATATATATATATATATATATATATATATATATATATATATATATATAAATGAACACTTGAAGACTCTCGTTCTAATTTGTTTGGAGTTATTTATTTGATGTTAGTACATGTCTCATGTTTCGTCAATTCCCACTCTTTTCTTGCTTCACATCTGCCATTCATTATTACTTATGAAAGATGTGATAAACTCATGACTTGTTCTTATATCTTCCCATATATTCAGATATTGCATTTGCTTTGCTAATTATCCTAGTTTTCGTTTTCTCAGTGTTAATGTCCAATCCATATTCATGACTTATGCAGTTTATTTGCTTCACTAGTTCTTGCCATTTCTGTGCGGTTTCAGCAACAAAACTATCGTCTGCATATCTGAAGTCAATACATAATATAACAAGAAAATCCGCAGCATACAACCAAATACGTGGGGGGAAAGTCTACCATAATGTCTGCATAGTGATGAGATTCTGCGAGAAAGACGAGACAAGCAGACTTCGGGTAAGATGAGGGAGCAAGTCAAAGTTTACTTTTACGTATAGAAAAATCCACTCTGGCGATAGCATGTCTGGCCAAGAAGCGAAAAAAAACACCAAAAAAAACCAGACGTTCCCAGTCTACCTCTGTTCCCAGTCTACCTCTGTTCCCAGTCTACCTCTGTTCCCAGTCTACCTCTGTTCCCAGTCTACCTCTGTTCCCAGTCTACCTCTGTTCCCAGTCATCTGTCGTTTGCATCAAGCAGCTCTTATCGTTTACAGTTTTTTCTTCTCATTTATCTTCATCTTTTATTCTGTAATCACACAGTTCAGTTGTTTCCGTCCTAACAGACGACTTCATAGTAGGCAGCCATTTTTGCTCTCCTTTGCGTTGTCAGTTTCAACTTGTTTTGTTTTCCAAGTCAGACGGCGATCAAAAGTAATGCCTGGGTAGTTTGGATTTTCATCTAGATGAAGATTTTTCCCGTTTAGCACTAGTTTGGATAACACGGCTAGTGACAGCAGTCCTAGAATATGGCATTGCAGCATGGGCAACAGCAGCTAAGTCAAAATTCGATAAAAGCAGCAGACTCCAAAATCAAGCAATGAGAATTAAAACGGAGGTATAAAAGAACTCGAAAAAATTACATGCCTATAGCCAATGGAGGATAAAAGAGACAGCTGGGCCCAGCAACAAGCTGAATAATTCAAGAGACTAACAGACCATCCAATGTGCCATATAATAAATGCTCTTAGAAGGCAAAGACTCAAACGAAGCAACTTTGTAGAATCAACCACAACAAAGATGAGAGCAGTTCCCATAAATGCAATATCAACAGTTAAACCCAACTTCACTGCACAGAAGCTTCCAGTTTGGAAACAACATCGCATCCCTGAAATGATAGAAAACACTCCTGGATTTGAGAGCAGGAAGAGCCAGACTGCAACAGAGAAAAAATCCATAGCGACAAAATACATAGACAAACATTACCCACGCAACACCTGGACCTATGCATACACAGATGTATCAGCAACAAATGGAACAGAAAATGGAGGTGGAGGTGTCTTTCTAAGCTTAAGCACTGGTACTCAAAATAAGCTGTCTGTGGCAACAGGACAATTCTCAAGTAACCAGAGCAAAGGCAGAGGCATTGAAAACTGCAGCAGAGGTTATAATGATAGAGTAAAGCCCAGAGAGACAAGGTGCTTTCTTCACCCATGCCCTGTCAGTAACTGAAAAGTTAAAAAGCCGAAATAATGCAGACATGGATGACCTAAGAGTAGTGCTCCAAAAATTATGTCAACGATTCGTTAGAGTTGTAGCCTAATGGATCTCATCTCACTGTAACATCCCCGGCAATGAAGAGGCTGACAGATTGGCAAAGGAAGGTGGAAAGTTACCTCAGCCTGATGCAATCATACCTTTTGAGGAGACAAAGAGTTTTATCAGAATCAGATACAGAAACAGATCGGATGCAGAGCATCAAGGTCACACACAAAATGATGCATTCTACCAGCTCAGCAGAAGAGAACAAGTGATAATTTTCAGACTCTGCACGGTATACAACAGATTGGGATACCATCTATTCAACAAGCTAAATATAGGAACTACCGATCAGTGTAACTGTGGCACTGATAAAATCACTGCTGAACATTTGCTTCAAAGTTGCCCAACATATGTGGAACAGAGAAAGCGCATATGGTCATCACTAGTACCATTCGTGGACAAGCTCTACAGAGATTCAAATAGCCTCATGCTGACTACTGCTGTCTTTGAAAACATTCAAGTGGACGTCTGAGAGTGTACGAAGAAGAAGTAACGTCAGTTTACTGGTCATTTTAAACATTAGTCTCTTACGTTGTAATCGCACAGGTCAATTTTTCTTCCTAATTTATCTTCATCTCTTATTTTACAATCGCATATTTCACAATTTTTCTTCCCATATTAACTTCACCTTTTATGTTTTAATCACATATTTCACAGTTTTTCTTATCTTGATCATAATCTTTATATTATGGGCGCTAATGGCACTTATTTTACTTTCGCCAGAGATATATGCAGAGTATTTAGTAGACTATAACTTTGCTTTTCGAAGCGAGCACATTTGAAAGAGTGTCGTCGACCGAGATTTGGACTGGATTAATTCGAGCCCTGGCGATGACATTTGAAGTAGTGTCCTCTCGCCATTCAGGCAGATACTCGCCGTCTTCGGAGAGTACCCATTAGAGCTGGGTCGGCTCAGGAGCCGTTCAGGTTATTCCAGTCCCTGGTCGACGACACTACTTCAAATGTCCTCGCCAGGGCTCAAATTAATCCAGTCCTAATCCCGGTCGACGACACTCTTTCAAATGGATCATCCGATCGCCAGCGCAGTGTGGTAACCACTACACCAGCACGGCTCCCTGCATAATAGAGTGAATTATGGTCGAGTCAATGCAAACAACAACATTTCAAGGGTTGAAGACTAACTGTCATTAGTTTAATTATAAGTGTTAATGTTTGGCTCTGACAACACTAGACGCGTTTTGAAACGAATTAGTAATTGATCTGATTTCTTCTCCTTCTTTGACCTTTCAACTCCCAAAGGTGCATAGTCCTTCAACAAAAGTATGCCATGGAAAAAGAGGCCGACGAAAAGTAACTTGGCGAACTATAAAGGTAAGGGTGAAGTGTTAGAGATTTCACTATACTAGATCCAGATTCGACGGGAGGGCTGAACAGTTCAGTTTATAAGTAGTATAAAAGCATACATTTACAGTATCTGATTACAATTAATAAGTAAGGTATATTAAAATGAAAAACTAGGTCATCAGACCCTCCATACAGTATATTAGATAATAATTCAAACATAATCACTTAGGGCGGCATATAATCCGCACTCATAATGTATTCCATGTTCTTCCCTAAGTTCTCTTGTCCATGTGTTCTTTGGTCTTCCTCTACCTGTCTTACCCTGGGAATTCCAGAACAGAGACTGCCTGGTAATGCTATCAACAGGTTATCTCAATGTCTATCCTATCCATTTTCATCGTCTTCTTGTCATGTCTTGGTTCCACTGGATCCTGTCTAGTTCTTGTCATGTCTTGTTCCACTTGATCTTGTCTAGTTCTTGTCATGTCTTGTTCCACTGGATCTTGTCTAGTTCTTGTCATGTTTTGTTCCACTGGATCTTGTCTAGTTCTTGTCATGTTTTGTTCCGCTGGATCTTTTCTAGTTCTTGTCATGTCTTGTTCCACTGGATCTTGTCTAGTTCTTGTCATGTCTTGTTCCACTGGATCTTGTCTAGTTCTTGTCATGTCTTGTTCCACTGGATCTTGTCTAGTTCTTGTCATGTCTTGTTCCACTGGATCTTGTCTAGTTCTTGTCATGTCTTGTTCCACTGGATCTTGTCTAGTTCTTGTCATGTCTTGTTCCACTGGATCTTGTCTAGTTCTTGTCATGTCTTGTTCCACTGGATCTTGTCTAGTTCTTGTCATGTCTTATTCCACTGGATCTTGTCTAGTTCTTGTCATGTCTTGTTCCACTGGATCATGTCTAGTTCTTGTCATGTCCTGTTCCACTGGATCTTGTCTAGTTCTTGTCATGTCTTGTTCCAATGGATCTTGTCTAGTTCTTGTCATGTCTTGTTCCACTGGATCTTGTCTAGTTCTTGTCATGTCTTGTTCCACTGGATCTTGTCTAGTTCTTGTCATGTCTTGTTCCACTGGATCTTGTCTAGTTCTTGTCATGTCCTGTTCCACTGGATCTTGTCAAGTTCTTGTCATGTCTTGTTCCACTGGATCTTGTCTAGTTCTTGTCATGTCTTGTTCCACTGGATCATGTCTAGTTCTTGTCATGTCTTGTTTTTTGGATCATGTCTAGTTCTTGTCATGTCTTGTTCCACTGGATCTTGTCTAGTTCTTGTCATGTCTTGTTCCACTGGATCTTGTCTAGTTCTTGTCATGTCTTGTTCCACTGGATCTTGTCTAGTTCTTGTCATGTCTTGTTCCACTGGATCTTGTCTAGTTCTTGTCATGTCTTGTTCCACTGGATCCTGTCTAGTTCTTGTCATGTCTTGTTCCACTGGATCTTGTCTAGTTCTTGTCATGTCTTGTTCCACTGGATCTTGTCTAGTTCTTGTCATGTCTTGTTCCACTGGATCTTGTCTAGTTCTTGTCATCAGTTCCACATTAGTGATCTTGTCATACCACTTCAATCCTTCAATTCTACACAAACATTCCTTTAAGAAAGTCTGCAGCTTTCAAGCACTTTTTTTTGCGCACGCTATTACTCGAGGCGAAATCTCAGGTTAGTATGCCTAACCTAAGACTGATTTTTACGTGAGTATCCCTTTTTTTCTTGTACAGAGACAGGTGTCCCTCGCCATTCAGGCAGATACTCGCCGATTTCGGAGGTACCCCTTAGAGCTGGGTCGACTCAGGAGCCGCCAGTCCCTGGTCGACGACACTCCTTCAAATGTCCTCGCCAGGGCTCGAGTTAATCCAGTCCAAATCCCGATTGACGAAAAATCTTCAAATGTCCTCGCCCGGGTTTGATGCTGGGTCACCCGGTCGCCAGCGCAGTTTGGTAACCACTACCCCAGCGCGGCTCCCGCTTTCATGTACTGATTTGCCAAATTTAAAATATCTCAGTACCTTACGAAACTGTCTTCGGTGCCTTTAGTTCCCTACGAAGACCAGACCATCAACCAGATTTTTACAAGTTATACTGTCCTCGGAAATCTGTTCTGGTCCGTTTCCTATTCTTCTTCGTACACTTTTAGACGTCTGAGATTGTTGGTATCTTCATAGAGTTTGTTCAGGGATGGTACTGGTGTCTTAAGAAGCTGTGTTATTACAGGGTCATTTAAAAGTCACTCTTTAAGTTGACATGTTTATTTCTTCACTTCTATCCACTAATTTATATGAAACAAACGTCAAAATAACGAGAATTAGCTGATCTTATATTACATAACGCAGCCCTAGTTCTGTAATCCCTATGGAAAGAGAAGCAAAGGTACACCAATAAACACGCGGAGAAGAGAGTTGGTGACTGAAGTGAAAATGATGAAGAAGACGAGAAAAGAACTTGAGCTGGTGACACGCTCAGGAAGACTTGGCATGTGTTTCTTCAAGGCCTGTGCTCCTTGGGAAGCTAACGGGTAATGACTGATTGAGTGATTGATATTACATCAAATATTATGTCAGATTAACATCTTTATACTTCCCACAGGTCACAACAGCATTGCACTACTAGCACATTCACATTAACACATCCAGGAAAAAACGGATAGACTTAATAAGTTTAGCCAGCAGGTGGGCTTGAACATCAATTTAAAGAAGTCAGAGGTCATGACGCTCAATGTGAGCAACCCTGAGCCCATATCAGTAAGGAATCAGCAACTGGTACAGATAGACACCTTCACATACCTAGGATGCATAGTAACACCAGACGGCGGGGCAGGCAAAGACATCAACATCAGAATGAATAAGGCAAAAACAGCCTTTTTTAGCCTAAACAACATCTGGAAGTCCTCTCAATACAGCACAAGCACAAAATTAAGATTATATCAGAGCTGTGTGCTTTCTGTGCTTCTCTATGGTGCGGAATGTTGGAGAGTTACAGAGAAGGAAATGCCGAAATTGTCCTCTTTTCACACAACATGCCTATAAAAAAAATTCACCGAATCTTTTGGCCGAATATCATCACCAACCAAGATCTGCTTACTCGGAGCAAGCAAGAGGACATGCACACCATCATAGCTGGCAGACGCTGGAGCTGGGTTGGCCATGTCCTCAGAAGATACCCCGATGCCATCACAAGAACAGCTATGCTTTGGACCCCTGAAGGAAAACGAAAGAGAGGCCGACCAAAACAACCTGGCGGAGGACTGTGGAGGCTGAGATGCAAAGAATGAACCAGAGTTGGGGCACTGTACGAAGGATGGCCACCGACCGAGCAAAGTGGAATCAATTTTTGTTGCCCTACAAGACGTCACTAGGCGTGATGGCCACTGACTGCTTTGACGGTCGGCGGCTAAGGATCAAAGAAGAAGAAGGTCACAACAGATTGAGAAATCATCTATTTGACAAGTTAAAGGTATGAACTACTGATGCGTATAACTGCGGCTCTGATAAAATGACTGCTTAACATCTATTTCAAAAGGTGCCCAACATATGAGGAACAGAGAAAGCGTATATGGTCATCACCAGTACCATTCATGGGAAAACTTTACGGAGATTTCAACAGCCTCAGACTGACCACTGCTTTCTTAGAACATATTCATGTTGACGTCTGAGATTGAACGAAGAAGAAAAAGAAGAATGTCACATTAATATAACAGCTGAACATGGGATCTGACCTGCTCAACACACGACTTCATAGATGGCACCAATTTTTGCTCTCCCTTGTACAAATAAAAATGGCAGTCTTATAGCAGATACTCCCTGTAGGGGAGTAAAGTGTTAGAGACTTAACCATACTAGGTCTAGCATCGATAGATGGGCTGACCAGTTCCCTAACTCAAGTGCAAAGTCAGGTACCCAGGTACAGCTGGGTAGACTGAAGCGTGTCGATACCGTGAATCGTACCCGGCATCTTTGCCGAGAGAGGCCAGCGCTCTAACCACTTTGACACAGTTTATTTGCCATTTTAGATTTTATTTTAGTTTACTTTGTTTCTGGAAATAAATAAAAATGTTAATAAAATAAAACCTATTTGTCAAATATCGTATGGCAGTTATTACTCATTGTTTTGACAATTGTTTCGTGCACATCTAACAGATACAAGCGTGGATATAAACATTTAAAAACAAGGAATGACTTTTGAATCACTGTACGGTAAAATAAATAAATAAATATAGGTAATTAACAGGCACTTATTTATGTACAGCCTAATAACTGAACTGTAGTTGTTTTTAGATTTCAGTATTAGTCCCCTGAAAGTATTTGAATTAAGATTCTTCCGTGTGATATCTCACAACTCATCCGGGTCACAATGAAAGCTTGCCCGCATAAGGGGGAAAAATGACTCAGACAAGAAACATATGGCCTACTATTCTGGTGAAAGATCGATTAACGTTAATAAAGACAGTATTTATTCTCAAATAGATGAAGTGGATTAACTATTGTGCGCCAATGAGTAATTGGGTGGAATAAGTGGATTACTAGCGAGTCAATGCGAGTGGAACAGGAATATCAGAATTAGAATTATAGTGCTAAAGATGAAGACTCAGATAAAAAGGACAAAAACAGGAAAATTAAGGATAAAACGTATTTTAGAAACAATGGTGCTTCATAACATTTTTTGACGGCAAGAATGACTGCTACACACATTTGACAGACTCAGTACTATGGACATTTAATGAGAAAAACAGGAAATATAATCACGTCACTTCTACGGAAACACGCTGTTAGGGAAGCGAAGACTTTAGGAATTATAATGCAGTATTATATAATCATACAGGGGTGTAGACGCATAAATTTCGTTGCCCGTGTACTCAGAGGAGACCCCCACACAATGATCAGTACTGCTATGCCATGGATCCCAACTTTGCGGAGAAATGTAGAAGTCAAGGTAGTTTCATAGCAACTGCCGCAATAGGGGAGTGAAGTGTTATATATTTCACTATAATAGGTCCAGCTTCGAGAGGTGGTGTGACCAGTTCTCTTCTTCGCTGTCTTTGCTTTCCGTGATTCAACAGCAGAGTCAGGTAGCCATTTACAGCTAGGTAGGTTGAAACGTGGCACCGCCGTGTTTCGAACTCGGCAGCTTTGCCGCGAGAGGTCAGCGCTCTAACAACTATGCCAATCCGACGCTCCATAATCAAACTATAGAGATCGAGGTGAAAAGTGCGAACAACAGTTTGAGCACCACACGTAGGGTGTCCATCGATCGAGGAAAAGGCAGTATGTTGCTGCCTTACAAGATGCAAGTGGGCGTCCAGGTCTCGCCTAGATAGCTAGAGATAGGCATCATCTTTTATGTGACCTGGGTGTTCTCTGTCCCATTTAGATCTGAATATGGATTTTATAGTTGTTTTAGTCATTTCATAAGTTGTCTCTATATCGTTTTGTTGCAGGGCTCCCCCTTCTTTAGCAAGTTTATCTGCCTCTTCGTTGCCTGGAATGTTACAATGGGCTGGTATCCACCAGACTGTGCACTTGTTGAAGCATTTGGCCAGGCTTTCAAGTGAGTTTATCAGATCTTTCAATCCCTTATCATGGTGACTCTTCAGGGCTGTTATTACTGAGAGGGCATCCGTAAAGACCAATATCTGTTTTACTGCATGTGCTTTGTACTCAATAAGAGTTTCCACTGCCTGTTTCAGGGCTTCTACTTCAGTGTTGAAGTTATTGCAGTATTTGCCAGTGGCAATTTCCATAGAGTGAATTCTATTCTTTAATTTAATGAGGATGCCAGCCCCCCCCCCCCCCTTTTTCAACTGCATTTTTTATTGAACCATCACAGCCTGATCGACGTCAGCTAAGTCACATTTTGATAAAGTAAACAAACTCCAAAATCAAGCAGCGCGTATCATAACATGGGTTCTAAACTCCACGAAAATCAATCATATGGAAAACATTATAGGGCTACTGGTCGAAAGCGATCTACCGATCGATCACTTGAGATGATTTGCTCGATCTCTAAGTGACGGAGGGGACAATAATAAAGAATGTCTAAGTTATGGAAATTTCGAACTAACTCTCTCCAGCAGTTGTTTAAGAGCTGAGTCCCCACGATTTTCGAGTAATCCCCTTGAAAACCCACAAGATAACTAACTAAAATTCACTTTATTTGTGAACTGAGGTAAAGTTAACATTTGATAAGTGAGTCGGAGTGGCTAAGAGGTACGGCGTCCGCCTCGAATTATACAGGTTCGATTCCCAGTAGAGGGAATATAATTTATGGGCATTTTTTTCAGAACCAGTGGTCTTAACGATGTCATACTCCCCCATGGTCTCCTAGATAATGGAATCGGATGCCTAGCCTTCTCGGATAAGGGCGAAAAAATAGAGGTCCCATGTGTAAGTTGCGCACGTTAAAAATCCCTCGACAATCGGAAATCGTAAAGAGTAGGCTACACGGCCATTGCCCTGGTCAAATATTTTGAAAATTAGCAAACCTACCCACCACAAAAATATTTATAGAATGTGTGATTTCTATATACACACATTGAGATTCTCGCCGGTGCTACGGAGTTCGTGCACTGTGCTGAGATCCTCCTTGTGTGATCTAAGGGAGGAGATCGGAGCACTGATGGAGTTGTCAGTGTGAAATGAAGATAGTCCTTCAAAACCAAACCAAACTAATAACTGATAAAATATGACTTCGTTTGAATTTCCCGCCTCTCTGTCGATGGAACTGCACGAAGTAGATTTTCCGGCAGAGATAAAAGTTACATATAGGACGTACATATTGAAAATACCAAATACTCTGAAACTTGACAATAGACATGATTTTATCAAGATAGAACTTTAGAGAGCTCAGTAGCTCGATGTTTCTAAAGTAGATCTTTACAACTCATGGGTCGCCTACCGCTGCCTTTGGGTGTTTAGTACTGATATTAGCATCCGCGGTCTGTTAAAATATGCGCCACAACCACATTCATTGTGGCGCTGTTGCAACAAATATAAGGATCCCAGTTACATCGTTTGAATTATTTCCAAATATCAGATTCTTGTAACCATAACAAATTTAGATGATACAGTTAGCAGCAGTCATCGGATTCTCTAGCCGTAATTTGATAAACAGATTGTTATCCTTTGAGCTGAGGGCTAAACCATATTACATGCACGAAACTAAACTCTGTGGTTGCCAGATAGGCTAATGCTGGCTGAGTTTTGTTTACAAGACCAAGTTAACGTGAGTTTGGCTCGTAGAAATAGCTTCGCCTCGCCCATGCCATTCTTGGCAGAAAAGTACAACTAAATATAGAATGGCTACCATTTCTGCTCTCTCTCTCTCTCTCTCTCTCTCTCTCTCTCTCTCTCTCTCTCTCTCCCCCTCCCTCTCTCTTTCACTCACTGAAAAGAAACAGTATGCAAGATGACAGAGAGAGGAAGGGCAGAATGTAAGACGGGCCTGCGTGCCCAATTCTTAACCCTTTGAAAATAAAGTTCGTTCGTTCGTTCTCTCTCACTCTTTCGGTCTCTGGCATTCCTTCCCCCCCCCCCCCCTTTCTCTTTCTCTCACCGACTTATTCTGTCTTCAGGTTGAGAAAGTTCTTTAATGCATACCTTGATATCATATACTGATTTAAGGCAATGAATACATGCTAGACACACAATAATATTTCCGCGTGCGTCTCTGAAGAGACAAACAAAGAATATGAATACTGCCCCCTTCAGGCATGTCGTACCAGGCAACTAATACGAAGTTGGGCATGGGGGCTGGCAACCTCATCGTGTAAAACGTATTGCCACATAAACCACCACTGCAAGAGATGCTAATGTTTGGTGCAGGCTTCCTGCAAAGGGAGGGGGGAGCCATAGTTGTGTCTCCATGCTTCATAAGGAGCGCAAAGGAAAATAATGAAGCTGATGATGGTACAAGAAAATTAACGCTAAATTTTTTTTTTTTTTTTTAAGTAAAGTTTTGCCTCGTTTTGGCGAGGCGCGTCCCGTTCAACCTAGTCGGTTATATTAGGGCGCATGTCCAAATATAAAAGACCCTTAGGACTGGGATCACGCTAAACTGACAAAAACAGAAGAATAAAAGTTTGCAGACAGGGTATGTGGGACAGAGGATGACAGAAATTATTAGGAAGGAAAATGACATGGATATATGGGGGAAGACAATGAAGTGGATATATGTGGGGGAATATGATGACATGGATATATGTGAGGAAGAGGATGACAAGGATGTATGTGGGAAAGAGGATGACATGAGTATATGTGGGGAAAGAGGAAGTCAAGGATATATGTGGGAAAGAGGGTGACATGAGTAAATGTGAGGAATGAGGATGACATGAATATATGTGGGGAATAAGATGACATTGGTATATATGTGGGGAAGAGGATGACATGAGTATATTTGAGGAAGAGGATGACATGGATACATTTGAGGAACAGGATGACGTGGATATATGTGGGGAAGAGGATGACATGGGTATATGTAGGAAAGAGGATGACGTGGGCATATATGGGGAATAGGATGGCGTTGACAAGTGGAGAAAAGAATGATACTGACAGACGATGGGGAAGAGTTTGACGATGGGGAAGAGTCAGTAGGAAAGCAACATGCTGAGGATGCATTGCAGGCAATCTTTGACGTACATTTGCCAATATTTTACTACCAGCGCAGAATTAATCGTTAACGTAATTACTTATATAGTTCTTTCCTTCTTTCTTTTATCTACTGTATTTATCTTGTGCCATGGTGCGGCACTGGGAGGGTTAATAATGGTTTCTAGTACTCGTATTGCGACCTGGCGTTCTGTCATGTTGGTATTTAAGTAACAAAACAGACAATTCAGTACCCCTAAAATTACATCACAAAAAGCAACGGAGATAACCCCCAAAAATATCAAATAAGGAAAGAAAATCAGACATTCAATTTATCCAGTCATAAATGGGTATCTAACTCTGCTCTTTAGCTAGGAAAGGCAAAATCAGCGAGGAAGGGAACCGGTCACCCCACCTCATGAAGCTAAGACCTAGACTAGAGAAGTCTGTAACTTCACTCCCCTACGACAATATATGCTTTGCGGCTACCTTTACCTATAATAAAACAATGATATTCTACTTACAGATGTTAGAGGTCAAGAGGACATTTATTTTTCCTCCACATTTATACAAATATTAACACACTCCTTTACTTATCTTCTTCCAGTTCTGTTTCTCCTCACTCACTCTTTCTGACCGCAAACATTTTTCAGATATAAAATAAGTAAGTGTTGAGCGCGCGGTTTCAGGGCGTGGGAAACACGTGGTCTGACACAGGTAAATAAGACAGGAACCGTTTTGTTTTAAACTATTATTCTTTCTTTTTCTAGGTCATTAACTGATTCTAGGACAGTGATTTTCAACTTTGTTTCCTGGTTCCACTAATAACAAACACGGCAACTACGCGCATCATTATGAAACAAACAAGACAATTACACATACCACAACAACACATTCCACTATGAAACAAACAAGACAACTACACGCATCATTATGAAACACACAAGACAACTACACACATCACTATGACACAGACAAGACAACTACACACATCACTATGACACAAACAAGACAACTACACACATCCCTATGACACAAACAAGACAACTACACACATCATAATGACACAAACAAGACAACTACACACATCACTATGACACAAACAAGACAACTACACACATCATTATGAAACACACAAGACAACTTCACACATCATTATGAAACACACAAGACAACGACACACATCACTATGAAACAAACAAGACAACTACTTACTTACTTAGTCGTTCCCCTTCTACCGTGAGGTGTAGAGGTTTGGAAAAGAGAGCCCCAGACTATCCTATCGGCTGTCTTCCTCCTGGCCTGGTTCCATTCTAGTCCTCGACCCTTCAAAGATTGTCTAATGTTGTCCTCCTAGCGGACTCTGGGTCTTTGTTTCCCATGCTTGTCGTGGTAGCTGATATTCTCCCATTCTGCAGACATGGCCAAACTATCTTAGTTGGGACTGTTCTACTTGGGTCTGCAGGGGGTTGGATTTTAATCCTTGACGTATCGTCTGGTTGCGGACCATGTCTCTTCTTGTTAATTCAACCACATTCCTCAGATACCTCATTTCTGAAGTTTGGATCTGGCTTTTGTGGGTTGTAGTCATTGCCCATGACTCGTATCCATATGTCAAGACTGGGACATAGTTGGACCGGTATACAGCCATCTTCGTTTTCTTACCAACCTCTCTCCTGCTGAGGAATCCTCAATTTATGGCCTGAAAAAGTCTCCCAGCTGCTGCTTTTCGAGTAGCCAACTTTTCTTTGATGCCTCCCTTTTGGTCTATAATAGCTCCGAGGTATTTAAAGTGGTCGACCTGCTCCAGGACCTGTTCTCCCAGCTTAATCTGATGTCTTCTTTCTTCTCGTGATATCACCATGGATTTTGTTTTAGAGCTGCTTATGACCAACCCTCTCTTCTCCAGCTCTTCCTTCCAGACTTGCAGGTTGGATTGGAGATGTGCCTCTGATTTAGCAATCAGGGCAACATCATCAGCAAACACCAGCTCTGAAATACAGACCTGTACAAGACAACTACACACATCATTATGAAACCCACAAGACAACTACACACATCACTATGACACAAACAAGACAACTACAAACATCACTATGAAACAAACAAGACAACTAAAAACATCATTATGAAACAAACAAGACAGCTACACAAATCACTATGAAACAAACAAGACAACCACCCACACCAATGTGAAACACACAAGACAACTACAACATCACAATCAAACAAACAAGATAACTACACACATCACAATCAAACAAACAAAACAACTACACACATCACAATCAAACAAACAAGACAACTATACACATCACTACTAAACAAAAAAGACAACTACACACATAACTATGAAACAAACAGGACAACTACAAACATCACAATTAAACAAACAACTACACATCACAATCAAACAAACAAGACAACTACACACATCACTTTGAAACAAACAAGACAATTACACGCATCACTATGAAACAAACAAGACAACTACACACATCACAATCAAACAAACAAGACAATTACACACATCAATGTGAAACAAACAAGACAACTTCACACATCACAATCAAACAAACAAAACAACTACACACATCACTATGAAACAAACAAGACAAATACACACATCACAATCAAACAAACAAGACAATTACACACATCACTATGAAACAAACACGACAACTACACACATCACAATGAAACAAACAAGACAACTACACACATTACTATGAAACAAACAAGACAATTACACACATCACTATAAAACAAACAAGACAATTACACACATCACTATGAAACAAACAAGACAACTACTCACCCCACAATCAAACAAACAAGACAACTACACACACCACTATGAAACAAACAAGACAACTACACACATCACTATGAAACAAACAAGACAACTACACACATCACAATCGAACAAACAAGACAACTACACACACCACTGTGAAACAAACAAGACAACTACATACATCACAATCAAACAAGACAACTACACACATCACACTCAAACAAACAAGACAATTACACATACCATTGTGAAACAAACACGACAACTACACACATCACTATGAAACAAACAAGACAACTACACACATCACAATCAAACAAACAAGACAACTACACACACCACTGTGAAGCAAACAAGACAACTACACCATCACAATCAAACACACAAGACAACTTCACATATCACTATGAAACAAACAAGACAACTGCACACATCACAAGCAAACAAACAAGACAACTACACACATCACAATCAAACAAACAAGACAATTACACATATCACTATGAAACAAACAAGACAACTACACACATCACTATGAAACAAACAAGACAACTACACATACTCCATTTGAAGCTAACAAGACAACAACACACCCATTTTAAAACAATCATCAGCACTTAATGCACTACAGTGAAACAAACAAGACACTTACAGGCCTCGGGTATCCCTTCTTTATGTGTTTAAAACACTTATATGCATCAGTATGAAACAAACAAGACATCTACACGTACTAAATATACAACAAAAACACTTACATATACCGTATACATTACAAGGTTATTTAAACGTTGTGTACGACAACGGCAATTTCAAAAAAACCACTGCCGACCGAGTATGTGGTGTGAACCACCAGATGGAAACCACTGTTCTCAAGGCTCCCGCTATAAAGCCGGCAACAATTTTCGAGTTAGCTGGTCCCGGTTATTTTTGTTGTTGTTTTTTTTTGTTGTTTTTAGTATGGTATGGTTCGTGTTTGACGTTGTGTATTACGGAACCAGGAAATCATTGTCATTACTGTTAAAGGGACGGGTAAAGAAAGTTCACAGATCATGGCACTTAAGAGGCTCAGCGAAACTGAGGAAAGGGCATCGTGCTGGTTGTGGAACAACTGCAACGGGCTATGGAACTCGGGACAGTAATTTGTTTTCAACATAGGGGTCACTTTCACAATTGCCTCCAGCAGGCAGAAAATAGGAGTGAAGTTGAAAGTTGCAACCAAGGTGGAGTGGGTTCAATTCTTTGCACAAGCCAACAGGAGGCTGACACCTGAAAGTAATAACCCAAGTGGGCCCGCCCCCCTTAGAGTGAAAAGGAGATTAAGCGGCCGAAACACTTGATCAACGGGGGAACGGCTTCTGATGATTAGACTACCTCCTATTGTATCGCTTTGTTTGGAGTTTCCTATCATCATGGTCTAAGACAAGTTATTTGGGAATGTGATTACTGCTTCTGTTGCGACAGCAGTTGCTACTGTTGCTAATGCTGCTGCAGTTGCGACCACCTCAACTTGCACTGTTGCTGCTAGCCTGCTGCTACAACAGTTGTTAAATGGTACTTCTGCTACAACAGTTGTTAAATACTACTTCTGCTACAACAGTTGTAGCAGTTGTTAAATGCTACTTCTGCTACAACAGTTGTTAAATACTACTTCTGCTACAACAGTTGTTAAAAACTACTTCTGCCATAACAGTTGTTAAATACTACTTCTGCTACAGCTGTTGTTAAATAATACTGCTGCTACAACAGTTGTTAAATAATACTGCTGCTACAACAGTTGTTAAATAATACTGCTACTACAACAGTTGTTAAATAATACTTCTGCTACAACAGTTGTTAAATACTACTTCTGCTACAACAGTTGTTAAATATTACTTCTGCTTCAACAGTTGTTAAATACTACTGCTACTTCAACAGTTGTTAAATACTACTTCTGCTTCAACAGTTGTTAAATACTACTGCTACTACAACGGTTGTTAAATACTACTTCTGCTACAACAGTTGTTAAATACTACTGCTACTACAACAGTTGTTAAATACTACTTCTGCTACAACAGTTGTTAAATAATACTGCTACTACTAAAACAACTACGGTTGTCGCGGTTACTGTTATTAAAACTACTATTATAATTTAGGAAACTTCCACAACTATATTAGTTATTACTGTTACTGCAGTATTCTCGTTATCGTTATTATAACTGCGACAACTTTCCTTCTTCCGTACATGGGGTCATGTCCTTAAAGTTCATTTCAGTAAACAATCACGTTTTCTTCTTCCGTAGATTCCTGTCCGTTTCTGTTCCATCTATACTCCATATTTTTTCTTAACCTCTCGATCTAACTTTCTCTTTGGAACATTTTGGTAGCGCACTCTGGAAGAGATGTTTATCTTTCTGTAAGCATCAGTTTCTTAAAGTGTTCCAGATATATGAGCCTGATATGCTTTCTCGTTTCCCTCACCGAGTTCTCACCTGGACTTTATTACTTTGTTTGTTATGAACACTGAGACCTTTATCGTTAGACTATGATTTTGCTCCTCGTGTATCAAGGATGCCAGTTTTAGTGGGGGATTTAGCTAACGTCCTTTATTTATTCTTATTTTGTGTTATCCTATGTTGATCTAGTTAATCTTCCATTAATTTTGTGTTAAAAGATCTCTACAGTTTAGATTACCTTTTTCAACTATTTGAGCCAAGTATCACAGGGAGTTGTCGCTCTTATGCGAAGTGCGGTGGCTTAGTCAACGTCAGAAGTGGATCCTTAAAGATTTCGTTGATATGCTCCATTCAACTTTGTCTTCAATTGTAATGTTGTTGTTCAGAAAAAAAAGTTGCTTCTTAAGGGCCAGATCCCTGTGCCGTATAGGAAAATCAGGCTTAATTAGTATTTTACAGATGACTACTTTCCCCCACATGACAAAATCGTCAAACCAAAAGGCCTGCAGGACATAGCATACTCATTAACGAGTTGAAAAAAAAAAACCTTTGACCAATTATTTTGGTTGCTCTAATAACACTTCCACAAATCTTAATTGCCTCCTCAGCACTCTGCCTAGCTCACCGAGGAACTTGATTGTTTGCTGTTGTTGTTTTTTTTAAATTTTTATTTTACTTAGCTGTTGACATCAGTACACTGTATACGGATTTCGGATACTGCCAACTGTATCTTGTATCTCATTACCTGACTTCAGTTGCTGCTTGTGAGTTATTTTCAGGCGATTTCGTTCAGTTTAATCATTAAATCATCTTCGCCTTGTATATTTCTGTCGTGTGGTTTTATTTCTTTTGACTTGCCTCTGTGACTCCAAACTCTTTGAGATTGGAAAGGTTAAAATACAGTCTCAGACCTCATGATTTCCATCCTGGGCATCCTTGCATACCCAGCTCGAAAGACTCCTTTAATCTGCCATTTCCTTATCTTTTGCAAGTAAGTGTTACAATAAAGGTTAGCAATCTCCTCAGTTGACTGTTCATGGCACTGAAGATTGAAATCCTAGTTTTAATATCTATATAATGTCTTATAGGTAGTTTTGACACTATAATGTCTTATATGTTGTTTTGACACTATAATGTCTTATAGGGAGTATTGACACTATATAATGTCTTATATGTAGTATTGACACTATAATGTCTTATATGTAGTATTGACAATATAATGTCTTATATGTAGTATTGACACTATAATGTCTTATATGTAGTATTGACACTATAATGTCTTATATGTAGTATTGACACTATAATATCTTATATGTAGTATTGACACTATAATGTCTTATATGTAGTATTGACACTATAATGTCTTGTATGTAGTATTGACACTATAATGTCTTATATGTAGTATTGACACTATAATGTCTTATATGTAGTATTGACACTATAATGTCTTATATGTAGTATTGACACTATAATATCTTATATGTAGTATTGACACTATAATGTCTTATATGTAGTATTGACACTATAATGTCTTATATGTAGTATTGACACTATAATGTCTTATATGTAGTATTGACACTATAATGTCTTATATGTAGTATTGACACTATAATGTCTTGTATGTAGTATTGACACTATAATGTCTTATATGTAGTATTGACACTATAATGTCTTATATGTAGTATTGACACTATAATGTCTTATAAGCCCAGCCAAGTTCCCTGGAATCTCTTAAGAGACAAAGAAAGAATAGGACTTCTGATCCTTAACTCTTTGACTCCGCAATTATTTTCCACCCTGTTCCATTCTTTTAATTCGTGATAGACTAAAAACAACGCTCAGAGAGTTGTTTTGGCACGGGTGTCAAATCTGACCAACGTTCTGAGAGTTGTTCTGGAGTCAAAGAGTTAAGACATATCGTACACGACGACTAATAGATTGTGCGTATTGCTGGCAGCCCCAGCACGTGAAACAAAACTTACAGAAACCACCGCCGCTAGAGAATGTGAATGCTGTGTGAAGGCTTCCTGCTAAGGGGAAGGGGGAGGTCTTCAGTTGTAGCCCTATGCTCTATAAGTAGCAAAAAGGAAGATAATGATGAATATCTTCTAGGGAAACATGGTCTGATATTGTAGTCTCTAACAACATCTACTGTGTATCATCTCTGTGCTTTTTAGTTTTGTTGACCTTGTTAAAGATGAAAGCATTCTCCATATGATGTTTAGATGTGCGAGTACGTTCACAAGGATTTTTGATTTCAAGAAATCGACAGCAGATTCGTCATTTCACCCCAGAATGAGTTAATCATCCGAACATTTAATCTCTCTGTGGTCTATGGGGGTTGCCTGACAGATGACGGAAAGGAAATTCACTTAGCCTGGATCTTTTCTTTCGCGAAATCATCCTGCTTCCTGTCCAGAAGTCACATCGACTTTCCCAACCGCAATGACCCAGTCATACAGCAGGCACATGCAACTCCTTTAAAGTGATAACAAGAAAAAAATATGATCACCAGAAGCACTATCTACCAACAAATCAAGTGTTTAGACCCGTTGGCTCTTTGCAGTTTTACTGTATCATATAAGCCTTCACTTTCAGTTGTGATTAGCCGTGTTTTGATATTTCCTGCCTTCTGTTTAAAATCACGAGAGCAACACATCAGGCTAATTATTGAAAGCCAGGGCTTATTTCAAAACTGCAGCGTGCTCGAAGGCTAATCTAGGCTGGCACCTTTGCAACACATACTGACAAAGAAAATATATGAAGCAGACGGCTGAGATTCGTTAATATTTTAAACAGAATATATCCTTTTCATGCAGCAAATAATAACAAGATTTCACTTGAGGAAACATCCCTAGAATATGTAGAATCGTACATGTATCAGCGGAAATACAGACAAACCCCCGTGTGGTTGCCGAACAAATAAGACTGCTGTTACCTCAGGCATGTCGTACAAGGCAATTATTAGGTTGTGCATGCGGCTGGCATCATCATCACGTAAAAACTGCAGCAAAAATCACCGCTGCAAGAGCATGTGAATGATTAATGCGCGCTTCCTGCATCTGGACAAACTACACTAGTGTCTCCATGCTCAGTAAATTAGCGCAAAGGAAAATGATTATGTGGAATGATGAACACAGACAAGGTTGGAGGAACAGATAATGATATCAAAACAAAGATACAAAAGGGAAACATACGGAAATTAATGGCAATCATGTACAGCATAAACATCAGAATCTTCGATTCAAATGCCAAGTTAGTACTATTGTATGGCTGGGAAATATGGAGACCAGGAACAACCAAGAAGTTAGTGACTTTCATAAATGGGCGTTTGTCAAGAATTGAAAGATTGAAATGGTGTGACAAGATCAGCAAAAATATATGAGTGGCTCTTTACAGAATTTCCTCCAGTATTTCAGATCCCAGAAGTCGCCTAGTTAGCCACACCTGTTACTGCTACCAGGTCCCTTAAGAACTTACAGCATCAGAAACCAAACTACCCGCACGTAAAAGCGAAAAGACACCAGCAAGAGAACGAAGTAGTGGAGCTCAGCATATAGCCACAGCACCACAAAAATAAACCCAAGGATCAGAATAGATACAGACACTTTATACTACACAAATTTACTGGTATCCAGGTATATGAACAGATGTAGAGACTTTACCTGTGGTCTATATACGACACAGATTTTACTGTCATCTCATGACTCCAATCTCCAATAACTGATGTATGCTTCCTTCAGATTAAGAGGTAGATCCGTGTAGATACCCGGGGGGAGGAGGCTGTGAGAAGACTGAGATAGAACAGGACCACTACTCCCTCAAGCATGTCCTACAAGGGCGACTAAAATGAGGTTGCGCATGAGGCTGGCAAACTCAATCACGTGAGACAAACGTCTAAAGAAACTCGCTGCAAGAGCACATAAATCATTTGATAACGCTTCCTGCAAATGGGTAGCTGTAGGGATGGTTCCATTCTCCATAGGGAGAGAAAAGAGAAATAATGATCTGATTCCGTACGCAAGATCTTTTAAAAGACGCAATGGCCGACCGCTGTGTCCGCAAGATCTTTTAAAAGACGCTGATTTATTTCGTTGTTTCTGTCCACTCTGATACTGTATACTGCCCGGAATTTATTGAATGGAAGTAAACACAAAACAGCGCAAATTTCAACAAGCTTCAACGTCCTTTGTTTGAGTTTGAAGGTAATTGTTCACGTTTATCTTCATTTTTAATCATGATTTGTCGTATCACCATAATGGCCGAAAACACACAGGGTGTGTTACTAATATGTGAACAGTGAACAAACTGTGTGATCAACCATAGCTTTCTTACTGTGTTTCTAAATTGATTACCTGCTCAAAAAGAGCAGTGAAACTGTATTGTGATATCAATTTATATTACAAGCCTTAGGTATGTGGAAAATTTTTGTTCAAAATTTTAAGTTCTTTTTTTTTCCCCATGAACATGTTATCTGTTATAACATAAACATAAAATTAGCTAGAAAAGTATATGGATTCATACTGTCCATCCAATGTACTTTTTAATTTGAAATATAATATGTTATCCTAACTCATGATTAGACACACATTGTCAGTAAAAGTAAATTATGTATATGTAAATTTTTGGTGCTTAAAAATAATTCTGTCCAGAGCTGAAAATAATTACGTCCATGTTAAGAGGTAGACCCGTGGGAGGAGGCTGTGAGGAAACTGAGACAGAACAGGACCACTACTCCCTCAAGAATGTCCTACAAGGGCGACTAAAATGAAGTTGCGCATGAGGCTGGCAAAATCATCACGTGAAACAAATTGCTAAAGAAACCCGATGCAAGAGCACATACGACAAATGATTTGATAAGGCTTCCTGCAAATGGGTAGCTGTAAGGATGGTTCCATTCTCCATAGGGATAGAACAGAGAAATAATGATGACATTGCTTTTATTAATTAAGAAGGGTATCAACAATTAAAGTAACCAATCGCTGCTAAGTAGTGCTTATGCTGAGCAGACGACAAGACTCAATACTGGTGACTACTGAAATGAAACGCGCGGCTCGTGTAGACCTGAACATGAACGACACATTATGGCTTATCACTCAGCACGGCAGGGCATTATCATTTCCGTTTGCAGCACCGCCTATCAGCAAACTAAATACTGCAGTGGAATGATGGGAGATAATTTCTGGCAGAAAATTGTTCTTAACTAGCACTTGGGATTACGGTCGGGCGGGCAGCTGGCAGATAATTGAGGAAGGGGAAGGTCACGACTGAAGGACGCACTGGAAGTTAGGGTGTAGGTCACGTCGAAGTTCTCGCGGGAGTTTATGAAGTCACATCTGCCTTTTTTTTGAAGGAGATAAAACAGACAGACATACAGAAACAAAGACAGACTGACTAAGAGATAGACGAACAGACAGACAGCCAGCCAGGCAGACATACAGAAACAAAGACAGGCATACAGAAAGACAGGCAAAGAGATAGACGAACGGACAGACAGCCAGACAGACATACATAAAAAGTGACACACATATAAATTGACACATAATGTACATACAGACAGAAAAAGGCAGGCAGATAGACAGACATGACAGATGAACAGACAGTTGAGTAGTCAGACAGCCTGACAGATAGGCAGACAGACAGACAGCCAGACGTACAGGAATGCAGATAGACCAGTGTTTCTCAACCCTGATAGTAAATAAATATTAGACAAACATAAAGGTATGTTTTCAGGCACTCGTAAGAAATAAAGTAGAACACTGGACAACAGAAAAACAACAGACGTGAGTGGCTTACCCAGGATACGAACCCCAGATCTTCCGTGCGACAACAATGAACTTCTGGTGTATATAATTCCGTACTTAAACTCATATTTAATATAACTATGCTTTTATAAATGTGCTTTCTCTTTTTCTTTATATTATAAGAAAAGATAACTCATTAACTGCATTTCTTTTTTAAAAGTATGGTGGAATATACATACCTTTATGTTTGTCTAATATATTTATTTACTGTTTGCAGGCCTCGGGTTTCCCTTCCTTATGTGTTATAACCCTGATAGTAGCAACGCCCCCTTTTGACAACTAATATTTAAAAAAGCCCCCCCCCCCCCAACCCTTTTAACACCCCCTTGCTCTTTATCGTGTATACACAAACACACACACACACATACACACATATACATATATTCCACCATACTTTTAAAAAAGCAATGCAGTTAATGAGTTATCTTTTCTTATAATATAAAGAAAAAGAGAACGCACATTTATAAAAGCATAGTTATATTAAATATGAGTTTAAGTACGGAATTATATACACCAGAAGTTCATTAACATTGAATTACAAATTAGCAGAGCAAATGATATAAAATTAGTTCTTACAAGTCTATAACTATCATAATCATAGCATTTTAATAGCTTTTTGACTGCATATATATCTTCAAATATGAATATTTAAGCCTCTCCTTATGTAACCACTTTAAACATGAAAAAAATTGGAAAAATTATTAGTTGATAATAATGATATAATTATATAAAAATTCACTTACTAATGAAACTTAATGAGATCCTTGCGCTTGGTGTGACTCAGCCAGTTTTGTAATAATTGGTTCTAAGAAGTCTCAAATCTCCTGTGTTACAAATCTGCAGTCGGTTTCGTTGCTTTTGTAGCAGCAACACTCCTGAACTCAACCCCTTCTATGTCAATTTGTTGATGAACCCCATGATAATTCCTTTCACTTTAATCAGACTGATCTCATTTCCTTGTAGCTTAAGAAGAACCTCATTTAACTTTTCAAATATATCCGAAAGATAGGCCACATCGTTTCGCAATACTTCTCTTTCGATGCTAAATTCTTCTTTGATTGAATCCAAAAAACTCTACAACAGTATCAAATAATGCCCATAATCTTTTTAAACAGTTACCTTTGGACAGCCATCGTACTTTCGCGTGTAGGAGAAGACGTTCAAACTCTTCACCATTAACACAACAAAGTTTACGAAATAATCTATCGTTCAACGAATGCGCCTTAATTTTGTTAATAACACTGATAACACAGTTCACTGATTTGTGGAGTCTGTCACTAAGATGCTTGGCGACTAAATTTTGTCGATGAATAACACAATTAATTGTTAAAACACCTGGTGCCACATTTTGTAAGTAGGCCAGAAACCCACGATGACGACCAACCAAAGCTGGTGCTCCGTCTGTCGCACATGCGATGACAATGGAAAAAGGAATTTTTTTTCCAACAAAAATGTTTCAAGGGTTTCAAAGATTGATAACACTGACAAACAACATTTTTCTTTCTTATATAAGAATAAGTGTTCTTAGGTCAGTTTCTTGCGCTGATTTCAAATCTGAAATCTGTTTATCTCTATCACGTCGGGTTCTTAAGATATTTGTGAATAAATATATTTTTGGGAAACCGTTATTTGCTCCGTTTCATTTTTACTATATAACTTATTAAAAATTAATAAAATGCAAAATAATTCTACTTTTTTATACCGCTAAAAGATGCATGACATATGTTACAATATTTTTCAAATAGTTACTGTATTTTGAAATAATTCTGAGCGAAATATGGCTTCTAGAAGTTGTAGAAATTCGGCTGATCTGTTCTGTTACGTGTGTGGATATTTTACCGATCGTGTTCACCAGAAAAACTTTACACCATTACTAAAGAAAGCATATGAACTTTATTTCGATTCGAAAGTTGATGATGCAAATAAATCTTAGAAGCCAAATGCTGTTTGTTTGACTTGTGCAAATACATTGGCAGGTTGGTTACGAAAATCGCCAAAGCATAAGTCGATGCCTTTTAGAGTGCCAGTAATATGGCGTAAACCGACAAATCACGCTACTGATTGTTACTTCTGCTTGACAAATATCCATGGTTTCACTTTTAAAACTAGAAAGTCTGTGGTTTAACCAAATATTGAATCGGTTTCGAAACCAGTGCCTCATGATCCAATCACGTGTCCGATCCCAGTTCCACCAGAACAATATCCTTTGGACGTGAATGAACCATCAGAAAGTGATAGTTTACCTGCTTTAGAAACTAATTCTGACTCGGATTATATACCGGTGAATGATGGTGTTCACTTAATTAACCATTCAGAATTTTCAGATCTAATACGTGATATCGCTCTTACCAAAGGACAAGCGGAATTACTCGGTTCGCGACTCAAAGAATGGAATCTTTTAGCGCTCAATACTCCGATATCTAAATTTCGTCATAGACACAGAGAACTTGTTCAATACTTTGAGATGGATGATGACATTGCTATTGCAAAAACGTAAACGGTCTAATGGTGCACCTCGGTCATGAGCACATAGTCAACGAATGGCGACTTTTCATCGACTCTTCCAAGACTAGTCTAAAAGCCGTGTTATTGCATAACGGACATTTATTTTCATCAATTCCAGTCACCTACTCTGTTCATATGAAAGAAACTTATGACAATATGGCTATACTTTTGGCAAAAATAAAGTACAATGACTACCAATGGCGGATTTGTGGAGACCTAAAGGTCATTGCAATTCTCACGGGCATGCAGACTGGGTATACTAAATTTTGTTGCTTCCTATGTGAATGGGACAGCCGCAACAGACAGGAACATTATGCAAGAAAGGTGTGGCCTATCAGGGATCGTATGCAGCTCGGGCATAAAAATGTAATACACGAGCCATTAGTTAACAAAGACAGCATCATTTTACCACCGTTACATATAAAGTTGGGGCTCATGAAGAATTTCGTAAAAGCGTTATATAAAACGAGCAAAGCTTTCACTTATCTTCGAGAAAAGTTTCCGCAAGTTAGCGGTGCAAAGATAAAGGAAGGTATCTTTGTAGGACCTCAGATTAGGAACGTTATTGCAGACAAACAATTCGAGAACTTGTTACATGGTAGTGAACTTCGTGCATGGATGGCATTCAAATCGATTGTCGATAACTTTCTGGGAAATCACAAATCTGTCGATTATGTGCATATTGTTAAGCAGTGCATAGATGCATACAGAATTATGGGCTGTAACATGTCCCTCAAAATCCATTTGCTCGATTCGCATCTTGACTTTTTCCCTGACAACCTTGGCGAAGTCAGCGATGAACATGGAGAACGATTCCATCAAGATATCGCAGTAATGGAGTCACGTTATCAAGGACGGTGGAGTGTGACCATGCTTGCCGATTATTGTTGGATGCTTCATCGCGATGTACCACATGCCATTCACCGACGAAAGTCGACTGCAAAGAAATTCAAGCCTACATAACTGTTATACTTCTTGTACAAATGATGTTGTAATACTGTATGCGTTGTTAAAAAACTTCAATTGCGTATTTCTAGAGATCCCGACCTGATAGAGAAAAACGGTTTGCAGATTTAAAAACAGCACATTAAAATTGACCAGAAAAACATAGAAATGTTAGAGAAAGAAAAAAAAAATTTTTTTTGTTAGCCAGTGTAACCCCTTTGTATCCGCCGTCAGTAGTTTTGCAAATAACATTTCCTCTATGATGTTTTCATGTTTTATGTATCTCACATATGCGAGCAGCAACGCTTCGTTATCACGCACGACGCTTTCATCCAGCTGTAGTTAAAATTCAGTAGATTACAAATCAGTACACAGCTGATTTTCAACATCGCTTGCTCTCGTCTATTCTTCTTGAAACAGTATAATTGCTCAATGGAATAGAAGAAATGATGTCACTTGGATTTCTTTCCATCATTATGCTAATTACCTCCCGTACAGCTGGTAAAATTAAGTTGTCTCCAATGTTGTGAGGTTTACCACATTTCGCAATCATGTGTGCAATTTTTTAAGATACAATGAGACCTTTATCATTGTGATTATACATTTTCTTAAACATATTAGTGACAGTGTTGCGACTTTCAAACTTTTGTTTTAAATCCTGGAAGTAAGAAATATCTTTGTCAACTTTATCTGAGTGTTTCTTGGTAAAATGCTCCTTAAGCCGTGACGGTTTCATTGCTTTGTTAAAAACACTTGCTGGCACAGCAAACACATTGGTAATTGTTCATTTACGGCCGAAGGTACAAAACCGAATTTCAAATATTCAACTGAATACTGTCGACACTTTCTCTTTACTGTTGACATATTGAAAATTTTAGTATAATATCACTGCACTTACATCTACATCTCGTCAAGCCTCAAAACTGACTGAGTTTAATTCTCTACACTCGAAACATCCAAAGATGAATTAAAACTAAGCCACAACTGCCCACAACGTCCCTGTTGCGAGAAGTTATTTACGGACAGAGTAGGGAAGGGGCTGTTATGAGTTCACGGGCAAATCAATGTTTGACGGGAATGTGTTTCCAGAAGAAAATATGTGTCGAGAGTGGACAGAGAATGTTAGCTTGAGTGTGTCGAGAGTGGAGATAGAAGGTTAGCTTGGGTGTGTCGAGATTGGAGAGAGAAGGTTAGCTTGGGTGTATCGAGAGTGGAGAGAGAGAGGGTTAGCTTGGGTGTGTCGAGAGTGGAGAGAGAAGGTTAGCTTGGGTGTGTCGAGAGGCTAACTAGTGTTTCGAGTGTTGAAGGGACATAAATCTCCGCCTACTGTCTCCTGATAATTGTAACATCCCAGGTACTAACATTTTGCGTTTGGAATCCTTGAAACCCTCCATGGGATGCAAGGCAAATAAAAACTATCGTGTTACAAGCTATGCGAAGGAGAATATCTTTTGTAATTGTTTCATATTGATTCATGTAAAAATGTACACAAACCCCCCCCCCCCCCCCCCCACCTGAATGGAAGTAGCGACCCCCAATTGTTGCGACACATCAGAACGCCCCCAGAAATCTTGAAAACGCCCCCCAGGGGGCGGTACCGCCCCCGTTAAGAAACACTGAGATAGACCGACAGAGACAGGCACATGGACAGGCGGACGGACGGACAGGCAGACACATAAATAAACAAATAGATGGACAGACAGACAGACAGACAGACAGACCGACCGACCGACCGACCGACCGACCGACCGACCGACCGACCGACCGACCGACCGACCGACCGACCGACCGACCGACCGACCGACCGACCGACCGACCGACCGACCGACCGACCGACCGACCGACCGACCGACCGACCGACAGACAGACAGACAGACAGACAGACAGACAGATATATAGATAGATAGAAATATAGATTCAAGAGCAGAGTCAGGTACTCATTTACAGCTGGGCAGACTGCAGCGTGACGCTACCAGGTGTCGATCCCGGAATGCGGTAACTTTGCAAGCGCTCTAACCACTCTGCCAATCGGACGTTCATAGTTGTAATGCGTTCGTTATTCTTCACATTTTATGTCTATTCTATCTATTATACAGATCCATGTTCTACACTATATATGGAACTACTAATGGTATATGATCATATTCAAACAGTTTATTATTACTTCCCATTCTCGTCATATAACACACAATAAGCCTACTGCTTAATCACGCATGTCGTAAAAGGCGTCTAGTGTAAGGTTGTGCATGGGGCAAGCAACCTCCTCATGTAAAACAAATTGCTACAACCCCCCCCCCCCCTCCCCCCACCATGTGCTTTGAAGTATGGCTTCTTGCAAAGAGACCAGGAGCAATGGTGGCACCTCATTGCCTATGAATAGAACGAGATGATAACGATTATAAAGATATAAGGCTAAAAATAACCTATTAAGATCGTCTCTCCGTTGATGCTGTATTATAATAATTCAGAAGAATTACGTTTACTGCTTCATCTTCTAGGAACGTATTCGGAGCACTCATCCGAGATACGTTGAGAGTATCACAAGGCAACCCTTGTTCTGGAATCACCATGGTAAGAGAAGGAGAGGTCGGCCGACATACATGTGGAGAGAAGAGAGCTAGAGAATAATAAAAGTGATGAGGAAGGCATGGACAGACCTTGAGCTGATGACACGTGACAGGAGGGACTTGGCCTACGTTTGTTGGAGGCTTATGCTCCTTGACGAACTGAAGGATAAGGCAGATGACGAAGACGAAGAAGAAGAAGAGGAAGGTTTAGAAGATGATGAAGAAGAAGAAGGTGAAGATGAAGAAGAAGAAGAAGAAGGTGAAGAAGAAGATGAAGAAGAAGAAGAAGGAAGAAGAAGAAGATGATGAAGAAGAAGAAGAAGAAGACGACGAAAAAGAAGAAGGAAAAGAAGAAGATGAAGAAGACAAAGGAGAAGAAGAAGAAGAAATGTCATCGTAGATTTAATGGATCTTGATTTCGTGTGTCTATTTTTAACCTGAACTCACGTTTCCACATAAGAGTAAATACTGAGTAAACACTTCATGAATATTCATACAGCTGTTTCATAAAACGACACAATGTAGCAAACAAATGACGCAAGTTCTCGGACACGTATATATCAGGAGAATATACGAGATCTCGCTTCTTCATGACATTACAGTAATGGCTATTGTATACGCACATAATCTAAAACTGCCGACTCAACCAAAATGGGATGTAGTGTAGTAGAAGGACTTTTCTGTCTTGTTGCCGACACTATCTCCCTTGACCTCGTTACATATCTCTGCCTCCATTCCGTTTATTTTGTTCCAGAAATACGGAATAAAAAGCTAAGCTTGTTGAGACAATAATACCGTTACTATTTCCAGGGGCGGAACGACACACGCATTTCATCACCAAGTCTGGTCCGATTACCCTCAATTAAGTTTTATATACCAGCATTTACGCGACTTCTTCTTCTTTCTGTTCTTGCATTTCTCATACTAAAATATCCTGCTGTCCGTACATTTCTTCATCCCCCCCGTTTCATTATTAATTTCTGTTGTGCTCCATACAAAGTATGGGATCACCACTGGTGCCCTTACAAGAAGCCTACACCAATCAGTTACAAGTTCTTGCAGTGGTGGTTGCTGTGGTAACCTTGTATTTACATGATGAGATTGCCAGCCACAAGAACAAACTCATATTAGTTGCCATGTACGACATGCTTCAGGATGCAGATGTCTCTGTTTTGTTGTCGTCACCTTTGAATATTATTTAACACCCCCCCCCCCACCCCCTCCACCAACCCCCCCCCCCCCCCCCCCCCCCCCCCCACTTTGTGTTTCAAACAGGGTTAAGGAAAATAAACAGTGTTGTCTAATAAGGGCAAAGAAATCTGCCAGCGTTACGGCTACACATCCTTCGTCTTGTACAAAAGAATCTTCTTCTTCTTTGATCCATAACCGCCAACCGTCAAAGCAGTCAGCGGCCATCACGCCTGGTGGCGTCCTGTAGGGCAGCAACAAATTGATTCCACCTTGCTCGGTCGGTGACCATCCTTCGTACAGTGCCCCAAATCTGGTTCATTCTTTGCACCTCGGCTTCCACAGTTCTCCGCCAAGTTGTTTTTGGTCGGCCTCTCTTTCGCTTTCCCTCGGGGGTCCATAGCATAGCTGTTCTTGTGATGGTATCAGGGTCCCTTCTGAGGATGTGGCCAACCCAACTCCAGCGTCTGCCAGCTATGATGGTGTGCATGTCCTCCTGGTTACTCCGAATAAGTAGTTCTTGGTTACTGATGGTGTTTGGCCAAAAGATTCGGATAATTTTCCTTAAGCAGATTGTGTGGAAGGAGGACAGTTTCGACATTTCCTTCTCTGTTACTCTCCAACATTCCGCACCATAGAGAAGCACAGAAAGACCACAGCTCTCATACAGTCTTAATTTGGTGTTTGTGATGTACTGGGAAGACTTCCAAATGTTGTTGAGAATAGCAAAGGCTGTTCTCGCTTTATTTATTCTGTTGTTAATGTCCTTGCTTGTTCCGCCGTCAGGTGTTACTTTGCATCCTAGGTAAGTAAATGTGTCTGTTTGTTCTAACTTCTGGTTCCTTATTGTTATTGGCTCAGGATTGCCCACATTTAGTGTCATGACCTCTGTCTTCTTCAGATTGATGTTCAAGCCAACCTACTGGCCATACTTATTCAGTCTATCGGTTTTGTCTTGAATGTGTTGATGTGAATGCGCGAATAGTGCAATGTCGTCTGCATATTCCGGGTCTTCCAGTGTAGAAAATGTTGTCCATCTAATTCCTCTTGAACTGCCCTCTGTTGTCTGGCGCATCACCAAATCTATGGCTGTCAAAAAATAGTGTTGTTGATAAGGGGCATCCCTGTCGTACTCCTGTTTTCACTTCGAAAGTTACATTACTCAATCCGACACTGCACGTAAAGTTAGAATATAGGATTTTTATGATGGAAACAATGCGGCTGGGAATTCCATAAGCCCTCAGTATTTTCCATAGGCTGTCCCTGTGTATGCTGTCGAAAGCCTTTTCAAAATCAACAAAGTTAATGTACAGCTGTCTCTGCCATTCTGAGCACTGCTCTATAATGTTCCTGAGGATGAATATATGATCTGCACATCTTCTGTTCTTTCTAAAGCCCGCTTGTTCTTTCCTCAGTTTATGGTCAACTGCTTTTGAAATTCTCTGCATGATTATCCTGCCTAGTATTTTGCTGAGAGGAGAGTAATTCCTCTCCAGTTGTTGCAGTCTGCAAGGTCGCCCTTCTTGAGCAATTTGACAATTATTCCTTTACTCCACTCTGTTGGTGTTGTCTCAGTTTCCCAGACTTGTGCAAATAGTGGTTCTAATAGTTCTGCTGCTAGTTCAGGGTCTGCCTTGAATAACTCAGCATTTAGATTGTCGTGACCAGGCGCTTTTCCATTTTTTAACCCTTTGAAAGCTGTGATGATTTCTTCTTTTCGTGGGATGTCTGTATTTACGTCTAAGTCACTTTCAGCCTCAGGAACATTCAGCTGAGTCTCTGGTGGTTCCTTATTCAGTGTTTCTCTGAAGTGCTCTGCCCATCTTGTTTCCTGCCCCTGTGCTGTGGTGATGAGATTTCCTTGCTTGTCTCTTACTAACGTTATGTTGTTTGCACCTCGTTTTCCACTGACAGTTTTAGTTATTTTATAAACTGTGCTTTGTTCATTTCTCAGTGCTGCCTCTTCTGCCTGTCTTGAAAGGTCATCCAGAAATGTCCTTTCGTTAGCACGGGTTTGACGTTTTACTTCCTTGTCCAGCTGACTGTACTGTTCACTATATATTGCCTTTAACCTGGGAGACTTAACTTCTGTTTTCTTTCTTTTCATTTCCTTTCTCTTCGCTATGGTGTTTAGCGTTTCTGGTGTTATCCAGTCTTGGCTCTTTCTTTCCTGGAATCCCAAGCATGACTTGCTGCTTTCCTTGTAAATTGTTGAGATGGTGTTGAATTTCTGGTCGACATCATCGGTCTCTGTTCTTTCCTGGCTTTTGGTAATCTCATATCGTCTCTTTACGTCGACCACAAAAGCTTTACTGGTGAGGGGGTCTTTAAGTTTCGTGATGTTATATCTTTTCTGTTTGACTGCAACTGGTCGAGCAGCTCTGAGTTTCACCTTCAGTCTTGCTACTACTAGGTGATGATCACTTCCCACATCTGCGCCTCTTCTTACTTTCACGTCTTGTAGTGCATGTCTCCATCTGCCATTGATCATTATGTGATCTATCTGGTTTCTGTCTCGTCCGTTTGGTGATTCCCATGTTAACTTGTGCACTTCTTTGTGTGGAAAAAGTGTTCCTCCAATGACCAGGTTGTTAATACTGCAGAAGCTTATTAATTTGTCCCCATTCTCATTTACTGTTCCACTGCCGCATTTTCCCATTACTCTTTCGTTATAATTATTGTGTGTTCCAACTTTCTTATTTAGGTCTCCCATTACTATAATAAGATCGTAGCTGGGTGCAGTTTCTATTTCCTTTTGTACCTGTTGATAGAACTCGTCCTTGATCTCTTCATCGCTGCCGTTTGTTGGTGCATAGCATTGTATAATTGTGGTGTTGGTGAATCTCCCTCTCAGGCTTGCTCTTATCAGTCTGTTGTTGATGGGTTTCCATTCCAGTAAAGACCTTTCCATTCCTTTCTTCGGGATAATGGCTACACCTTCGTTGCGCTGACCATCCTCTCTACCAGAATAAAGTACTATTTCCCCTGTAGCTGTTTTTATTCTCCCCATCCCTGTCCATCTGCTCTCGCTTATTCCCAGGATATGTAATTTGTAGTTCCTCATCTCTGCTGTGATTTATCTCAGCTTTCCTGCCTCATTCATAGTTCTGACGTTCCAAAAACCAATTCTGGTTTCGTGTTTTGCGGTCAGGGCATCCGTTTTCATGCCAATGTCTTCCTTTCGGCTTTCACCACTGTCAGTCATACGAGCCTGAGACTCCGGATTTCCGTCCCGCATCAACGTTTTTTTCATCTGTTGCCGTTTCCGTAACATGTGCAATTTTTTACATAGACAGGGGTGTCGGCCCTGTGCTAAAACCCCCATCTTGGAGGACCAGGGTACCAGCTTTTGTCTGACCCCTACCCACGCAGACAAGTCCAGCTTGGTTGAACCTACTAGGAGTAAATCTCCCACTGGCATATCTCTGGGGATTGTCAGGGTACACAAGTTGCCATACCGCTACAAGGTATAGGTACCATTGATGGCAGGTACAAAAGAATAAACAATAGAAAATAAAGAGATCGAGAACTAAGTAAAATACGTTTTTAAAAAAATAAAATAAAAAAATAAAAATCATACGATCAGTAAATGCATGTAGCTAGTGTCGCTCTCGTGAGCCTCAGAGAACTCTCGGGTTTCACTTTATTCACATGCCGAATTTTGTTAAAACTTGATCCATAACTTCTCGTACAACTGAGTTTCTATTATTGCTCATATTTCTCTGACTCTGACTTTCACCAAGACAGAGGTTAAAATGATGAGGAAGACGTGGAAAGAACTTGAAATGATGGCACGTGACAGGAGGACTTGGCATGTGTTTGTTGACAGTCTACGCTCCTTGGTGAGCTAAAGGGTACTGATTGATTACGAATGTTACCAGTTTGAAACCGTACTGCTAACTTGCAATGTTAATGAAGCACATTATAATCTTATGGCTGGAGTTGGAATAGGGTAGATCTCAATATATATGGGATGCCTTGGTTAATCTCCAGGTTACGGAAAAGGTTAGGGTGGGGGGGAAGGGGGGGGGGAAGAGAGAAAGAGGCCAAATGTTAAAACTAGAGGTATGTCAGACCTGCCCTCTCCCGCCGGCATTAGAAAGCGTGGTATCCCTCGACGTTTAGTACTTTTTCCGAGTTTCCAGAAAGAAAAAAAAACAAACTCACGAGCTATCTGACAAACGTTCAGTGCATGAGATAGGAACGTATTTCTGTGAAGTGTTGTGAGCATTCGGTAAAATATAGTTTGAATTTTCCAACGCTCTTATGAAATTACATGAAGCAGATCGTCTGGTAAAGAAACAAGTTAATATATATGTTTCACTAATATTCCATATTTAACATACCCTGAAACCTGAATACAGACATGTTGTATCAAGGTAGATCTTTAGAGAGGGCAGTGTTTCTAAAGCAGATCCACACACCTCCTAGGATGCCTACATCTGATTTAGTGCATTTCCACCATGACTACTACATCGCAAATGGAACAATTTGTTCTCTTTCAACCTATTTATCTATTTGTCTGTCTGTCTGTCCATGTCTTTCTCTTTCTATCGAACAATGCTGTTATCATATTATCTCTGTCTTATTTATGTTTTCTTTCTCTTCTTCTTCTTCTTCTTCGGTCCTTGGCCGATGACTGACAAAGCAATCAGTGACCATCACGCCTGGTGGCGTCTTGTAAGACAGCAAAAACTGTCTCCACCTTGCTCAGTTTGCAGCCATCCTTTATGTGGTGCCCCAGCTTTTGTTCATGCTTAGCGTCTCTGCCTGCATAGTTCTCCGCCAGGTAGCTTCTGGCCGGCCTTGATTTCGCTTTTAGTCTGGAGCTCATAGCATGGCAGTTCTGGTGATGGTGTCGAGGTCTCTTCTGAGGATATGGCCAAACCAACTCCAGCGTCAACCCGCTGCGCATATCTTCTTGGTGGCACTGAGTTAGCAGTTCTTGGTTGGTGATGGTGTTCGACCAGAAAATTCGAAGACTTTTCTTTTTTCCTCTTTACCATCTTTTGTTATCACCCACCTCTTGTCACTCCTCTCTATGTTGAGACTAATTTTACTTTCTCCTTCAGATCATACCTGCCCCGTGTAGTTCCACGGGGTCTATGAATAGATTAAAAAAAAAAAAAAACTACTGCACCCTCCGGTACAAGTTGGTTAATATGAGGTTGTGTATGGGGCTGGTAACCTCACCATGTAAAACAACCTGCCACATAAACCACTGTTGTAAGAGCATGTTACTGCTTGGTGCAGGATTCCTGCCAGACCAGCTCCAGTGGTGGCCCCTATACTCTGTACGGAGCGCAAAGGAAAATGTGGATGATCACATCATAGGATTTATCGTTCTAGAAATCGTCAATCTACGCCAGGGGTTCTCTGTCTTTTTTTATTCATGGCCCCCTTCTGAGCTTTATTTTCCTCTGTGCCTCCCCCCATAGTCGCTGTTAGCTGGAAAAAGATACTTTACCATCTTACTGTGCCCCTCTAGAAATATGGCATGGCCCCTTGGGGGGTCCACGTTGAGAACCACTCTTCTACACCACTACGCTGCTAAGAATTTCAGACAAAAGCTTCCTCCAACAGTCCATCAATTGTTGGATGGCATCCAAGAACTGTGCAATGTGATCGTGTGACCATTTCGGCATCGATCTCATTTCAATGTTACACATCTCCCCTCCCCTTTTTTTAAAATTGCAATAAAAAGGAAATGGTTTATTGCAGTTCTTAATCAGGTCTTGTCTGCAGCTGACGAAGTGGTAAACACCGAAACGTCTCTTGCTATTGGTGTATCTCTTTCAATTGTAAAGAGAACTCTATAGCTATTTTACAAGTTTTTTTTTTTGTGTTTTTTTTTTTTTTTAGTCTGGAGCGTACATTTAATTATTTTTCACGTGATCCATCTTGCTTCTGGACTCCAATGGTATTTTCAAGAATAGCCATCTGGTTTTATAGTCACGCGCTCTCTGTCTCTTTCTCTATGTCTCTCTCTCTCTCTCTCTCTCTCTCTATTTCTCTTTCTCTCTCAGCCGGTTTCAAATCGACAGTTCAAATCTTCTTAAAGTAAGCTTATATTTCTTCCCCTTTGTGCGTACGTGCGGTGCGTGTAAGACATTGCGTCTTTACTAGTTACGTTTGCGTGCGTCAGCGACACAATGACTACTTTTAATTGAACGAAAGTCGATGGAGATTAAACTAAACCAAATTAAGTCTGCTGGGCTACAGAAAACCCAAGAGGCTAAAGAAAAAGAAATATCAACAGAGAAAAAGACGTTTTTTTTTTTTGCACCCTTGCCAGAAATGTATATATATATATATATATATATATATAATTGAAAGTCACACGCAAACTAGATGTATAAATTGTAATTCACAAATGTCGATCAGTGAGTAACGGAATGCTTCTCGTTTGATTAAAATCCTGTATGGCTATGTTGTCTTGTTTACTGCAGAACTAGGTCTGTTGTACTTTACGGCTATCACCGAATCTTGCCTTCGAATATATATATTTTAATCTTTTTATATTAATTTATTATTTTTTTTAAAAATGCAGTTTCTATGTCTTTATATTTACGTCTCTAATCTTAATTTTCCAAATTTCTTTCTTCCCACGCTTTGTGTGTCTATTTATACCTATGTATATGTATGTTAATATATATATACATATGATGTTTGATGTTAATTAACTCCCCCCCCCCTCCCCTTTTCCCATCCTGGTTTTCCCTCCTGGGGTAAATCACATTCAACTTAGACATAAGCTCCTTTAGCTGTATTTGAATGTTTGTCCCCACATTTTAAATATTTTCTACTGATATATTATTTTCCTTACGAAAACACAAGATTCCAAGTTTTACTTTTGTTTAATTCCATGAATTTACGACTAAAGACATTTATTACGGTGTCCCTTGACTAACCTCTTGTGTACTTTAACCCATTAGCTCAGAAAACTAAACACATAAATACCATAACTACAGTTTGAACTTTTTTGAATGTTATTCTTTCAATCCATTTGACCGAATGAGTGAAATGTCCTGGGCGTTTTAACTCGGGTTTCCTTGTTCTAAGTTCCGGTCTCCTCTGACGTCTGAAAGGAAACAGACGGACCGAAAATTTTAAACAATGGTTGCTTGAAATTTCTAGCTAACGGCTAAAGATGTGTTTAATTTGGTTGTTCTTTTTACTCCTACTGCCAAGAATCTTAGGGAGATGGAAATGTTCTTTCCTTTCTGGTTGGCGTCAATTCAGGTTTCTTTGCCATATTGTAAATACTGCGTGTTTGTCTTCCCTGGTACTTATGCCAGTCAACAGGCATCCGATTCTGTTAAACAGGTAAAGGTTGTCCCATAGGAGATATTCCCGTAGGGGACTAAAGTGTTAGAGACCACTATTCTAGGTCTTAAAGTTTATTTTTAATGAGGAAAGGTAACCGCATCCCTTACTCGCTGCCGTTGTCTTCCTTAACTCAAGAGCAGAGTCAGGTACCCATTTACATAGACTGGAGCGTAACGTTACCAAATTTTTAATCCGGTACGTTTTTCTTGTGAAGCAAGCGTTGTAACAACACTGCCAATCCTCGTTCATCAGATGTTCTAGGCTTGTGATTTCAGCACAACAGACTACATCTTAAATAAGTTACGAAACTATCCATAAATACGTTACGAACATAAATAAGTTACGAAACTATCCATAAATACGTTACGAACATAAATACGTTACGAAACTATCCATAAATACGTTATGAAACTATCCATATATATATATATATTTACGAAACTATACATAAATATGTTACGAAACTATCGTTTCATCTTTTTCTCTATTATTAGCTGAAGCATGAACAAATAAGACGTCCCACATAAATAGAATAACAATTTTAGACAGACAAGTTTTGTAAAACAAGCATTCTCGAGACATTTAGCTAGCGAGATATGCCCCGTGTACATCCATGGGAGGTCTTTGAGAGAACAGAAAAAAAGAAGAGGACTAATTATTCAGGCGATTAAAATGAGGTTGAGCGAAGGACGTGCAACCTCATAATGTAAAATACATTGCTACATAAACCACAGCTAGAGTGCACGTGAATGATGTAGCGCAGGCATCCTGACAGGGGCCGGCTGCAGCGGTGGTACCAAGATTCATATGTAGCTAAAGAAAGGAAATGAAAATGAATGATAAACTTTATAATGCTCTGGGTTTCTGTTATTGGATCTGTGAATCCCATCACACGGAAAGCGTAGAACCAGAGAAGTAATCGAACACGGTCATCTACGTTTCCTCCACTAAGCCGCTGTCTCAAACTGCTTAAAGTAAAAGGTAATTCCATGGCAACTCTGCCGTAGGGGAACGAAGTGTTGGAGATTTCACATATACTAGATCCAGCTTTATAAGGTGGGGTGACCTGTGTCCTTCCTCGCTGCCTCTGGCATCCCTTACTCAACAGCAGGATAAGGAGCCCATTTACTGCTGGGCAGACTGGAGCGTGACGCAAGCGGGTTTCAAACCCGAAACCCTGTAACTTTGCCCCAAATAGGCAAGGTCTCAAAGCACTCTGCCAATCGGACGCTTCTCAAAGCGTCTAGCAATAGTTAAGCTTACAACGAATCACTTTGAGAGAGAGAGAGAGAGAGAGAGAGAGAGAGAGAGAGAGAGAGAGAGAGAGAGAGAGAGAGAGAGAGAGAATAAGTTAAAGTACAAATAAACAATGAAAATACAAAAAGTGTCAGTGAGTGCAAATGACAGGTAGAATAAAAGACGATAATAGAATGAAAGTGTGAAGGTGCAAGAGAGGGCTGGCTTGGTGTATTTTGTAATAAGCACCAAGTGAACACCTTGTGCTGCGATCGTCAATAAACTCACACAGTAGAGATGGCTACTGTGTTTATGTGTCGAAACAATGTGTCGAAACTGCGTCGTACCCGAACGATTCGATGCGCAGATTTTTGCGGTGTCGAAACAGTGTCACGTCCTGTCTGTTTTGCAGAGACACATTGTCTCACGCAGATTCGACACATAGCCTGCTTCGAACAGCAGCTTCAGTTCCCGTCTGCTTCGCTGTTTTGCAAAAGGCACACTGTATCATTGTCTCATGTGTCAAGCGTGCGCTACATATGGCGTTCATAGATAGTATGGAAAATCAAACAAGTCATAATTTTTTTTAAAATAATTCCTCAGGACTGAAAGAGGCTTACTACTATTAGGTGTCTGCTCGGTTTGAGTTGAATCATTGTCGCTGACTGTACCTATTCTAGTTTTATATAATGTGTCATTATTACTGTTATTATAATAATTTTTTTCACTTTTACTGCAGCTGTCAGCATGTTCCCCTTGCATATCATCATAATGAAAACGACTGTGTAAAATTCTTAACAGTGGTCACACGAAATACCATAGATTTGTACTAACGAGAATAAGTAAATCTGCATACTAGGGTGTCACGACTCATGTCTCATTGTTTCAGTTAATTTACTTGTAGTCTGCTGTTTCGAAACAGTTCCATAGTTCTTTTTCATCCAAGCGCTAATTATACGCATGTTACGGTACTCTTGATTCCTGACTTCAGGCGCTCTCGTAAGAAAACGTGTTTTGTTTATACATAAAATAGTGTTTAAAACTTGTGTTCAACCTCATTTAATCTTCATTTATGGCGGGGAGAAGCCCTGTTTGGGATTATTTTGTAAAGATCAAAGACAACAAAGTAAAATGTAACGTGTGTTCTGGTATTTTATTATTCAAGGGTTCGTCAACTTCAAGTATGACTAGGCACTAGAGATGGCTAGTGTGTGTATGACGGTATGTGTCGAAACAATGCTTCGAAACAGCGAGCGATTCGACACTTCCTGCTTGTTTCTTTCGTCTGCCTCGCTGTTTTGCAGCGACACACTGTCTGAGCCTATGTAAAATTTGAATCAACCGTTCGGAACATTAGTATGGAATATCAAACATGTCATATTTTTCAGGGATGTATTATGATGACTTGATTTTACAAGTGATATTATTTTTGCTGAGAAGTTATAGACACTGGAAATTGTGTCAGTGTTGCAGTTGTCAATGTTTTAGGCGCTATGTTAAAGTTGAAAGTGTCAGTGTGTTCGTATAAATGTAATATACACTTTATTAGCTCTGCTGATATGTGTACTCGGTGTGGATTTGAATCATTGTCTACCAAATCTAGCTTACTCTAGTTTGATATCATGTGTTATTATTACTGTTATTATTATTGTTGTTTTTTATTATTTTCCCATATACTGCAGCTATCATCATATCTACGTTTTATTACATCATAATGAAGACTTGTGTAAAAATATTGAATTGTGGTCACACGAAACGCCATAGATTTTCACACACGACAGTAAAAACAGTTCATGTATACTCGCGCCGGTACTGTCTATAAGAGACTTCTTTCTCCCCGATACGGGCAATTGTGTCGTTGTGTCGTTGTGTCGACTCACTGTTTCGAAACAGTTTAAATCACTGCGCTAACTGTTTCGAAACAGTTGAGTGTGTCAATTTGCCCACCTCTATCACACAGTTTAGCTGGGTTGGCACAGAGAATGGTATACTATTGTTTATTTAAGCAGTTTTGAAACTGACGAACTTCACTGCTTTATCCTTCTTTGTCCGTCCGTCCGTCCGTCTGTCTTTCTTATCATTCTTCATTCTCCTTTAGCTCCCCAAGGAGCAAAGGCCTTCAATAAACGTATGCCAATTCTTCCTGACGCACACCATCAGCTCAAGGTCTTTCCATATTTTCCTCATCATTGTCATTTCTGTCACTAGCTCTCTTCTCCTCGTGTTTTTTTGGTCTAGCAGTACTTCTCTTATCAATATTATAGTACAAATAATTTATTTTCACATATTCTTTAGCAACCTTGATAAAATATACTCATCCCAAATTGTTCACACTGTTTTAAATAGACTGGCAGAAATTCAAGCTGTTGCATTTCCCCATTGTACCAAAACAAAGCGAATGTCATTAAATATACAGCGAGTAACATATTGCGAATATCGCACGATCTGAGTTTACCAGACCATATGGGTCTACATAAACAGTTCATTAATTGTACCATTACCACCTTTTTTCCATCCTTTCACGTGCCCTGCGGAGCAGAGAGCTACACTGTTGCTTGCCATCATCATTGGATTTGTGGAGCATCATCATTTTCTACTTTTTCGCTCCGTATGGAGCCATCATTGCAGATGGCCCCCACTTGAGGAAGCTTACACCAAACTGTTGCAGTGGTGAGGTCTGTAGCAATATGTTTTACACGATCACGTTGCCATACCCATATAAAATCTCACTTTTATGAAATGCCAGAGACAACAGCAGTCCTATTTTCACTTTGCCTCCTCAGAGACCCCCACCCAGGAAAGGAAATGAGGCCATGTGAAGCACATTCCAAAAAATTCCCGCTCAGCTTTCCCGTCCTGTGCCAGCTGTACAAAATCTTTCCATATCTTCTTTATCCCTTCAAAAGTACGAGCAGGAAAATGATGATCATGATGAAGTCTTACATGCCACTAATAATGTTGTTCTATAACATTTCAGCTGCAGACTAGTGAAATATGACTATTTCAAAACGGGCATAGCATGATGCCCTTGGGAGACTGATGTACTATCTCGTGAAACGTCACACGGCTTGAGGGCTAGAATGAGTTAATCTCTGGTGTCTAGATCTCTGTCACAAATCTCTGTTGGCTAACACCCCTGGCCATTTGATGTGAAGTATGTGACAGGGACATCTGTTGGGAAATTCTAGAGCTGGCACGTGACATTTTTGTGATACGCTACATTCCGAGGAACAGTATAAATAATAGAAAAATTCTACATTACTGTTATTTTTCCTTGGGAAAAGCTAGAGCGTTCTATCTTGGATGGAGGTGATGATGATCATCATCGTCATCATCATCATCGTTGTCGCCGACATTACCATCCCCATTGTGACATAGTGCGTTTATCTTTATCGTCTTGTACCTTTTTCATTACCTTTCTTATTTTATTTCTCCCCCGTTTTACTCTTTCAACATTTTTAAAGTAATCTTTTTTAATCATGGCTTTCACCTAAGTCTACATTTAAGCACATGGGTCGGAGTGGCTAAGAGGTATGGCGTCCGCCTCGAATTCTAGAGGTACCGTGTTCGATTACCAGTTGAGGAAATATAATTTATGGGAAAAAAAGTTTCCGAATCAGTTGTCCTAATGATATCATACCCCCCCCCCCTTTCCGCTCTCCTGGGTAGTGAGATTGGATGCCTAGCCTTCTCGGTTAAGGGCGAAAAAATAGGAGGTCCCGTGTGCAAGTCGTGCACGTTAAAAATCCCACCGCAGTTGGAAATCGTAAAGAGTAGGCCTATCGAGCCGCTGCCCTGGGAAAATTTAAAAATTAAAAACCTACCCACTACAAAAAAAATATTGATAGAATGTGTGATTCCCATATAAATACATTAGGATTTTCGCAGGTGCTACGGAGTTCGTGTACTGTGCTGAGATCCTCCTTATGTGATCTAAGGGAGGAGATCAGAACACTGATGGAGTTGTCCGTGTGCAACGAAGATAGTCCTTAAAACCAAAACCAAACATTAAGCACAGCTTAGATATTTCCCAATCTTACTTAATCTTTTGGAACACACGTGTTTTGGTAGACAAGTTATTGTTTGATTTGGGAGACGCCCGGCATAGCCATAGAAATAATTCGTTTAATACCTAATACCCTGTTTAAACAACAGCATTGTCACCACATTCGGACAATAACCCGCTCGCCGGAGCAATCAACAACAAAGGACACGTGACACGCACAGAAATGTGGTTCACAGATAGTAGTCTACGCTGAGAGCAGCATGCTGTTTACGTGGCGAGATAATGAAAGCGGCAACACAACAATGAGACAAAAGATGGCCGCGGCAGCAAAGCGGTCAAAGGGGACTTCACTCGAGTCGCAAAAAGAGACGAGCTTTGTGAGACAGAGATGGATGATTTCTGTAGCGAGTGGCTAACCTAAATCCACGGTTTGTCTCTCACCCGAACCCGCAGCACGGAGTGAAAATTGATGGCGACAGCCCACTCCCTTTTAGCGATTGAAATGCACTGAAATACTGAAATGGCACGTGATCATGCAAACGTCGCATGACAAGATGGAAGGTGGATTACTGGACCAGGGGCAGAGTTATAGGAGACATCCTAGTATTGTCACAGGTTGGCAAAAACAGAAATATAACGACACGTTCGCTAGAAGTCTGTATGGATTTTTCAAACATCGCGAAGAATAAGTGGAAGAGTTTAGCCTATTAACAGCCTGTTCCAAAATTTCATTTCTGTGTGGATTTATAAAATTCAAACCTGTTGAATTTAATCTTGTATAGTGTTGTTAAGGCATCTGCAAAGATTGTTAGATCATCATTACAGGCTTACATGCACTCACATTTTCATTCTCAATATATTTAACACTTACCATGTGCGCCTCAAGTCAGTTAAAAACAGAGTAATCAGCTAGGAAGACGCCATAGTGAGGAATAAGATAAAAGAAAGTCAACTATTGATATTAGATGTGAAACTCATTAATCCATTTTTGTGTCTTCGATCATGCAGAAGTCTGAGTTTACACATTACATGTTTGGCGTCTAACCGGACAGAAGCCAGCACAGCGAACGTCCGGATAGCAGAATTCGCAATATAGAACATCATACACTTCCTAGGTTACAAGGAAAATCTCCACGACCGCGTTTGTAAACATCGGTGGTGCAGCATTTTAGTAATCTGTTTATCAATTGTTCACAACTTGATTCTTCTACTTATCAAGTTCAACTCACCCAAACGCTTATTGCCTAAAAACACTTTCTTGTGGAGAGTATGCGCCTTTTCTTCTTCTGTGTCGTTTCTCGAATAGGTCTCTGCCTTTCATCACAACCCTCTTGACAACATTCCATAGGCCATCCCCATAGACAACTACTGTTTTAGTTGCACACAATACACAACCATACGACAGCCACCACCACCAAATTCCATTTCGTTACCTATGGAGCATGGAGTCGCCACATCAGTAGAAGATGCAGGAAGACCACACCAAAACATCCATGCGCTCCTTCAGTAGTCATTTCTGTAGCAATCTGTTTCACATGATGAGGTTGCCAGCCATAGGCACAACATCTTATTAGTTGTATGTTACAACATGCCAGATAGAGCAGTATCCCCGTTCCTTTTTTGTCTCCAAGAGACCCACAGAAACTACACGGGGCCTACGATGATGATGGTGGAAAGCAAATCTGGCTTTAACATTCTGTGTTGTGCGCGTTTAATTCTCATTCGCTTTGATTTATTTACTCATATCACTGCTTTGAAATGAGCGAAGATTTGTCTGTCATTGTAGCACACTTCTCATTAAAATTTCCATAAGTTCATTTCAGAAAAAAAATCGGCGAAAACTCCGACGCACGACGCCGATTACAGTTTTTTTTTTTTTTTTTTTTTTTTTTACTAGTCATATGGCCTAACATTCTGACTCGGAGTCTGGACATTTTTTACCGACTCCAACTGTACTAAAAACGACCGACTCCATGACTCCGACTTTACAACTCAGGCTTCTTCTATCATGTCTGCGCCCTGCCCATCTGATTACATCAAATGATGTAAAGGGAAAACGTTCAGCTGAATATGTGTAACTTGTGCAGTGTCCTGATTTAAAAAAAAAAACAACTAATTTTCTTTCAGTTTCCAGTTCCAAATGCATGCTCTCTCTTTCTCTCTCTCTCTCTCTCTCTCTCTCTCTCTCTCTCTCTCTCTCTCTCTCTCTCTCTCTCTCTCTCTCTCTCTATTTTGTTTTATAATACTTGTTGTTGATATTACTTATAGTAGAAGAAAGCGATCCATTTTATTTAGACATGTTAAGAGAAGGCAAAAGCTGGAATATACTGTAACAACAACAAAAAATTGAAGGAAAAAGAGATACGGGACGATAAAGAGAGAAGACGCTGAACAGTTTAACAGCATGGCATGGAAAGAAGTCAACACAAGAACTGATAAACGCCACTGGGAACAGGAGGGAGTTGGATCATGATCGCCGACACCAGTTGGCACGGTAATTGAAGAAGAACATAAAAGTATCGATATCGACAGCATTCTAAAGAACATAACAGTATCGATAGCATTCTAACGAACAATAAAAGTATCGACAGTATTCTAAGATACATAAGAGTATCGACAGGATTGTAACGAGCATAAAAGGATCGATATCGAGAGCATTCTAACGATCACTTTTTTCTGTATAAGAAATCCGATCTCCCACCTAACTCTCCCCCTTTTCTCCCTCTCGCAACCAACATGAGCGCACTAGTTTAAAAAGCTGTTCAAACAAGCTCACTCGATACACCTGAAAATGATTCACGTCAATGCACATAGCATCAACACGTGGTACGGTCCTAGACCTCACACAAGCCTAGCCCCGCATCCAGTGTCAGGCTAAAACCAAACTTGTAATAGGTCGGTGTCAGCTTCCTAATCACACAAAGAACTGGAAGAACTATGGGAACTGACAGTGGAAGGCAGGTGAGCTATAGGAGCAGGAGATGCAAGTGGGTGTATTTCTTCGAGTGCAACGGGACATTATCTCTTTTCTTTTCTGCCTATATTAGCGCCTCTGACAATTCATAGCGATTATGTATAAAGATTTAATTATAATCAGACAAAAACCACCGCCGCCAGAGTTAAAATATAATTATTATGCCACACCACATAATCTTTTATATTTGAACATGCGCCCAAATATAACTGACGGACCTTGTGTCTAATTTGAAATCGCAGCACCTAGCCAAAACTCAGATTTAGAAATGAATAAAGTAGAACAGTCTCAACTAAAATGGTTTGGCCATGTCTACAGAACGGGAGAAGATCGGCTACCACGACAAGCATGGGAAACAAAGAGCCAGGGATCCAGACCTCCAGGACGACCTAGAGTCCACTGGGAGGACAACATTAGACACTCTCTGAAGGACCGAGAACTAGAATGGAACCAGGCCAGGAAGAAGACAGCCGATATGATAAAATGGCGCTCTCTCTTCCAAACCTCTACATCACATGGTAGAAGAGGAACGACTGAGTAAGTAAGTAATAAATGAAATGAACCGGCGCAAGAGTACATGAATGCCCCTGGCACAGTCATCTTGCTAAAGGACCAGTTGCAGTGGTAGCTTCACGCACCATAATGGGGTAAAAAGGAAAATGGATAAACTAATTAATAACAAAACATATCAGCTCAAGCAGTTGAAGATAATAACAAAACTTATCAGCTCAAGCAGTTGAAGATAATAACAAAACATATCAGCTCAAGCAGTTGAAGATAATAACAAAACATATCAGCTCAAGCAGTTGAAGATAATAACAAAACATATCAGCTCAAGCAGTTGAAGATGATGAACACAAGAAATACTTGAACAATGCGAGAGGTTATGTGGAACTGATGTCAAGAATAATTTTTATTTTTTTATTATTTTTTTTAAATTTAAATAAAATGTTGCCTCGTTTTGGGGAGGCACGCCATGTTCTAGACACAGGGTCCGTCTGTTATATTAGGGCGCATGTCCGAACGTAAAAGACCTTGTGGCCTTATTAATATACATGTTCTTTTGACAAGAACCACACAAGTGCTAGCGGAACAAGAAATGAGACTTAGACTCTGGCGATGATTTGGGCATATATTGAGCAAGCCTGTTGATATCATTGCTAAGCAGTCCTTATTCTGGAATGCCCAGGGTAAGGGGAAAAGGGGTAGACCAAAGAACACACGGAGAAGAGAACTGGAAAGAAAATGACAAGAAAGACATGAAAAGAACCTGAGCTGATGGAACGCGACATGAGGACTTGGTATGTGTTTGTTGGAGGCCTATGCTGCTTTGTGATTTGAAGGGTATCGACTGATTGATTAACTGAATGATTGACTGAATACAAGACGTACACCCCATCGATTCTCCTTCCCCCCCAAACCAACTGATTCATGACTGATGAAAACAAAGAAATATGGGCTAAGTAAACAGTGTGGCAGCGCCTAGAGATTACTTTATTGGGATAGTAGTTGAATAGGCAACAGTGTTAGATTATTATGTTCTCCAAGTAAGTGATAACTGACTTAAAGTCCGCCAGAGTTAGTATTTCCTTGGCGTGAATAAATTTCTACCCAGGTAGGTTCGTTCCTCTTGAGTTGTTAATTATGTGAGAGACGGTGGTGATAATGTATAAAACAATACAATATTCAGTACATCCATAACATGTAATTAGTCCAACGGAAAATGATTCTCAGTAAATACTTTGGAAATGCATCAAGGTTTATTGAACAGTTGAACGTTTCCACATAACATCAAAATTGTGCATTCAAAGGTTAATATGGCTACAAAGGTTTCAATGTCTGAATCTGTTGCATGCATAATAAATTGTCCTTCTTTTACTTCCATCCAACATGGATTAAAACATTCATCAGCATTTGTTTTTTCTTCAATTTCCTTAAATGAAGTTTCTTGGTTAAATGGCGCAATTTGTTGAGGTGCCTCTACTGGTTTTGTTTCTACAGTTACTGGTTTCATTTGCTTCTTAGTCTAAGCATAGCATGTTCTGACTTCTAGCTGAAATAGCAATAATGTTCGTACGAGTAGTACTTACTTGTATAACCACAAGTTAAAAATCTGTTTCTCTCAGATTTTTCTCACAAAGAGAAAAAATAGTTTTTCTTGCGACTGCAAATATACTTGAAGAATAATGAAGGACACTGATGAGTTCTGAGACACGATGGGTTCACTGCAAGGGTCAAGGCTGTTGAAGTGGGCGCAAGAGGGCTTGTGGCTGCATCAGTGTATGATCTATTGAAACTGTTGGGGCTGAGGGGACAGTCGAAAACAAGGGCACTGAAGAGGCTTAGTGAAACTGCAGAAAAGGCATCAGGCTGGCTGTGGAACAACCGCAATGGGCAATGGAAATCGTGACAATAAACGCTGCGGTACAGAAAACACCAGGAATTTTTCTGTCCACAATACGCTGAGTTTTATGGTGTACTAGTGAACGGGCTGTGACTGAGGGGCAACAGGCGGTGTATATTATAGGGGTGTGTCAGAATTTCAGTGGCGAACGCGCAGTGGTTAGACTCGTCGGCTTCGCGATGGTGTCTCAGTGTGTGCGACGGAACGAACGGAATAATTTGTCTTCTCTTTGTTACTTTCACAATTGCCTCAACGGCTGGTGGAGTTGTGGATTAAAGTTGCTACCATAAGTGAAATGGGTTCATTTTCGATACAAGACAACAGGAGGCTGAGACGTTTGGGAGTCATGACCCAAGTGGGCCCGCCCCCCTTAGAGTGTAAAGGAGTATATCGGGCCGAAACACTTGTCGGACGGGGGGACACTTCTGATGATCAGATTGCTTCCTGTTGTATCGCTCTTTAAAGAGTTTCCTATCATTGTTGTGGATCACAACGTAGGAGTCCAGGACTTTTGTGACAGACCGGGGGAGCGCCAGCCTGCTACACCACGCAAAGTTAAAATCACGTCCTATATGCAAGGGCTCAAATTTACAACTGACTACCAAAATAATATATCTTGGCGTCTTTGGGTAGTGCGCGATCTTGCTACCCTTTCATTGGATAAGCGAATATTTTATTAATTTATTTATTGGTTATTCTATCAAGCATCCGTACAGGGAGTAAGGCTATTCTTATTTGCGTCACTCTTTGCTAGCAACTCCCGCCAAAAGATAGCGGTGGGCCGCCCAGTTTGACATAGTTTCAGCTTCACTTTTATGTCATCCTATACTCATCCTATACTCAATGTAACTCGTGTTTTGGTTAACTACGAAATATCGTAACTGCTCCGTTTATTCTCTATAGTAGTTACTAGCTAATTTCATATGTTTTATAATGACTGGTTACCAGCACGAATAAATGCTATGGTAATAGGTCATCCGGCCACAACAGACATAGCATACAAACGAACTGTCCTGTGGCCAGGCTGTACACGATTGTTAAAAATTACTGAACTAAAACCGAAATAATTAAAGATTGTCCCTCCTCTTGTTTCGTGCACTTGTGTTATCTTTTAATCGTGAATAGTTTTTACATGCTTAATGAAGTTCTGATGTTATTAAAGAGGTAAACACCATCTATTTGTGAATATACATGTATATAATAACTGTTGTTGGCACTTAATATATATAATAAATTCTCCCTTCCCTATCGCCAATGTCTACTCGGTTAATTCACTACCTACCTCTTGTAGACGCTAAACGTACCATCACTATATTCAAAACCCCAGCTTTGTTTTTGGTCAGTAACGCTAAGGGATGCAACTTTGGTTGAAAGTTAGACATTAATTGTATTGTTTCCCGAAAATAGTAAGTTACCAAAGAACAATGCGCAAATGACGGTGTGCACAAAATATATATTTATAGAATGTGTGATTCCGTATACACACATTGGGATCCTCGCTGCTGCTACGTAGTTCGTGTACTGTTTTTTTTTAAAAATACTTTTGAATAAGTAAAATTGCCGTTAGGTATTGGTGCTTTTGAATTTAAGTCCCGTCTTATGACGGGCTTTTACACTAGTGATATTAGATTGTCGGTCTCTTCTCTTTGTCGTCGTCTGCATTAGTGCTGTCCCTTTTCGAATCTCCATATTACTAACTGTCTTAATGAAACGTTTGTAACCAACAATGAAATGATCAATGGAAGCTTTTCTGGAATATACAGAAACTGCGCACATTGTACCATAAAAGCTACACAGAACACTCATCAAAACAGCATGCAAAATCTTTCCATTTTTTTTTCCATGGTGCATTGACCACTGACCATTGGTCATGATATGTTTCACTACAAAGGTCCAGTGAAGCTAAAATCGAATGGATAAGAATGAAATAACCACTGGAGAAATAATGTCATCATTAGGTCATGCATCAGATAACGCGCACCATAATTAATTCATAATTTTTTGGCATGTTTCTTTGTCGTACTGTTATAACCTTCTCTTTTTTTTTTCTATTTGGTGATTTTCCCACGGCTCACTTCCGTATGATAGCACCAATTTACACATCAATCAATCAATACCATTTAGCGCCCCGAGGAGCATAGGCATTCAACAAACACATGCCAAGTCCTCCTGTCCTGTGCCATCCGCTCAAGTTCTTCCATGTTTTCCTCATCATTTTCACCTCTGTTTCCAGTTCTCTTCTCCGTGTGTTTTTTGGTCTACCTCTGCCTCTCTTTCCCTGCGGATTCCAGAACAATGACTGCCTTGTAATGCTATCAACAGGTTTGCTCAATGTGTGTCCTATCCATCGCCAGCGTCTTCTTCTCAACTCTTGTTCCACTGGCACATGTCTGGTTCTTGTCATCAGTTCCACATTTGTGACTTTGTCATACCATTTCAGTCCTTCTATTCTACACAAGCACCCGTTTATAAAAGTCTGTAGCTTTTTGGTTGTTGTTTTTGTTGCTCTCCACACTTGACATATAACAATGAAGAACTATTACACTCCCGTGAAGAAAGAGTTGCATTAAATACTTGTCAATTTCCGAAACGCAATCTTTTCTATGGACAAATCCTGCTTTTTATTGTTTATGTTTCCAAGAATGTTACTGGCGTGCCTAGGTATTTGAATGTTTAGAGAACTTAAATGGCGCGCCTTATAGCCTCAAGGATATTCTCGACTGTAGAAATAAACGCTTGAATATGGAGAGACCTCTATCTGAAGAATCACTCTTCTCAAGATACTCTCTCCCAACTCTCGTTGTGAATACTCAGCCAAGTACCCACATGCAATGTCTGGGAGTTGCCATGGAACTTAATTTGATGCCCACACGCACACAAAAATACGTACAAAAGATATCACCTGCAGCTTGTCACGCCACGTGACATAAAGCAGGAACACGATTTTATATTGGATAAAACGCACAATATACCCCAATTATAACCGCTTTTGTTGAACAGGGTGTAACAGCAATCTAGTCGACGAAAGACGAACCGAACGAACGAAGACGAAGACGATATTGGATAACTGTACAAAGTAGACTTCACTCAGAATCTTCGTGTAACACGAAGGTTAAAAAAAAAGAAAAAAGAAACTAGACTGCTTCCGGCATCTATTGTTTTCGTGGAACATGTCACGGGTTGCTTCCACTGTTTTATGCAGTAGTGGTCCAACAGTGGCCAAAACTCAAGAGTAATTAATGTGGGTCTTCAAAGGTGTCTACCTTCGCACAGGTTTACTCTTGGCAGAGTTGTAGATAGAAGGATAATGATGCTTCTACCTCAAGGGTACTTTCACAAGATATTCAGAAAGCGAGAACAATGCTGCATTGGCTGAGCATGTTAACTCTAGTATCTGCCGTCAACTTTTGTGAAGGATTATGTAATCTTATAATTAGTTAGGTCGTTCAAGCCCGCAGCTGAGTTAATTCAGCAAATTTCGTCTTATTATTATTTATAGCTCTGTTTACGTGCATTTAAGAAATTGATTGACACATACGGATGTAGTAATTCAAAATGATGAAATCAACTTTAGATTTGTCTTTATACAAGTAACAAATTTAATAATCAATTATGTCTTAACAGTTATAAAAATGAATAATTGTTTAGTGTCGTAACTTTTACAGAATAGGTCTGAGATATTCATGGTCCTGTCCGAGCAGAGGTGATAGTGGTAACTATGTGAGAGTAAGGTGTAAGAAATAGTTCCTTTCACGAAGTGATAGTGTAAGAGGAAGAACAGTGAGTAATTTCTCTAATCCAGCCTATCTTTACGACTATATTTAAATCAGATGCACTTTCTCTCCTTATACAAATACAAGTTACACCGCCCCCACTTACACACAATTCTGTGACAAATACGCACAAACGTGAAAACAAACTATGGATAACATATATGGGCAGGGGTTGACCAACACGATAACTTAAGGTTTATTAAGTTTATTATCACTAGAAATTCACAACCTCAAGCATATACATCAATAAAACATGGTTTACAGACAACTGAAATTAACCCAATAGGTCTTCCCTTCTTGTACAGGAAAAACCAAAAGAAGATCCCAACAGAGGTAATTAACCCAAAAGACCAAAAGTTAACGATACGATATCGAATAGACAGTACGGGGAAAGAACAAGTTCCTAATTAAGCTATCCCGTAAATACTTAGGTTAGTGAGAGAGAAAAAAAGAAGATTAGTATGATGGTGGTACCAAAAGAAAAATATGGTTCTCTCTTTCTGTTAATTCACTCACTCATACTGTGGCCACACCCATATTCGTGTACCCAATAGTTGTCACAGGTATTCCGTGGAAATAAACACTAACAAGCACTATGATTATACAGTGTCAGATTATTTAACAAATCCAGCCCCAGACTATCCTTGGTGCTGATTGCTAATTTCAAGGTAGTCGCTAAAGTTGGTGTGTTAATTAGTTTCCTGGATAAATCATGTATCTCTGCATTTAGTTGGTTGGAATAAGATTTATACGTGGTGGTCACCATCATAGGACGAATAATATATATATATAGTTCCGGGGTTGTCTGACCTCTGGTAGCGGAGACACTCTGGTACGTTATGAAAATGTTAATGATAATAATTCTCGGCTGTTCTCTGAGGTGATGGCCGAGTCTGAACAGTGAGTTCTCTTGAGTATAATCCCGTGAAAAAAAATAATGTCATATGTCAGATAATATATATATATATATATATATATATATATATATATATATATATATATATATATATATATATATATATATATATATATATATATATATGTTGCCACAGCGGGCTGCTAATATGGATATAAAATCTGGTAATGTTCAAGTCCAGTTAGTATGACAGTTATTGTTTCTATATTGGCCTCTCTCGTAAGTGAAGAAAGTGGACCGCACAGGGTCACAACACGAAGCCTCAAAAATACAATAATCTATGGATGCTTATAAGAACATAAGACCATAAGACCGCTAGTTCGCAGGGTTTGATCAGCCTAGATTTAGGAAGAAATATACATATTTAACCATAATATAAATATCATATCCTAACACGCGTTAAGGTAAAACCTCTTAACCACTCCATTATTAAATTAGATTATAGACCACAAGTGTCTAGCTTATCTTATCGCTTTTAACACGCGATATAAACACTAGTCATTTATAAAATTACACAAAATGAATAGAAGTAAATTGTATTCCGTCAATTATCAATCACCTAGCGTCTATTAGTTAGTTAAACCATCTGGAATAAAATAGCTATGCGTTATTTACTACACCAGTTAAAGCGCATAGAATCTTTGTGAATTATACTGATAAACTTAGCACAAGAAATCACAAAAATGCTAATATATATATTACCACAAAACAGAAAAATTAACTATCTCCACGAAATCTAGTAATCCACTTTGTACTATGGCTCTTGTGATATCGAGCTAGATATTTCAAAAATTTCCTGAAGTGACTGATAACTGAGTTTGATAGATAAAGTATATATACTGAAATAGCGTAATTTCGCTGGAGGATGACGAAAGTCGCGCCTCGGCAAATCAGCAGAAATCAGTGGGCGGTTTCTTCCCAGATAAAGAATTTCTCCGTTCGCTCTGTTACCTGGTGACTCGACAACAAAGCCTTCTGATCTCGGCGATTGACGAGCCGTACAGGGAACTTCAAAAGCCGTTGCCTTGCACGTGTTTTTGGGACTGCGCTGTCAGGTGTCGTAATTTTGACAGCTCTGCTTCCATCGAGCTTTCAGGCAAACGCACTTGGCCCTTCCCCTGTAGAAGGAATGACAGTTATAGATCTGAATAGCCGCTCGTCAGCGCGTGAAACAAGACAAATAGGCGTGGCTAAAACTATGAGTTCGACAGCTAGCGAAAAGGCATGGCTTTTGCGCAACAAACCGTGCATACTAATGAGTGAAGCAAGGTGGAACGTAATGAGGGGCGCCGGTGGGAAGCAAGCGGACGGATTAACTGTAGTCTATTCTCATAACCTGTCACAGTTCGTCCCGGCTTGAAGACATGAAACCATTTCAGGTCTCCTTTATGAAAATAGAGCTACTTTGATCCGTGGCTTCCTGGTGATTGTTGTTTTCAATTTCATCCTCCTCTTCCGTGCTCCAATTTCGACTCATAAAATCTGCTGTGGTCAGGATCTCTCTCTCATAACTGTCACTTGATGTCGTGCTGTTGTTCTTACTGCATTAGAAGTATTCTAATTAGTTCAGAGAGAACGGGACCTCTCCTGCCTTAGTAAAAGTCAGTCGCAGCAGGCTGGAGAAGTAGCCCAATACTCTTCAGAAGTCATATCTCTCCCCACAATTTCATTAGTGACTCTATCTCCTCTACTTTCACATTACACATTCATACTCTATCTAACTCAGACATACTATATTTATACCTACCTGCGACAGGAGTTTAGGAACACAAGCGCAGAGCGATGAAACAGGAATAGTTTACAATTTGCTTCTGCTTGAAAGCAACAAATAACCATTGCAACTTTGCTTTATTAAAACGAAAAGGGAGCAGGGGGTGCGAAGAGTCACTAAGTGGTGATTATTAGTTCGTACAGAGCAGGGTTTCTAAACTTTTTGTGTGTGACAATTACCCCTTTGATAGTACTATGAAGGATATTGAGCACTTTGATTGTCCGATAAAGGATATTGACTACTTTGATTGTCCGATAAACGATATTGACCACTTTGATTGTCCGATAAAGGACATTGACCACTTTGATTGTCAGATGAAGGATATTGACGACTTTGATTGTCCGATAAAGGATATTGACCACTTTGATAGTCCCATGAAGGATATGGACCACTTTGATTTTAATCCGATAAAGGATATTGACCACTTTGATTGTCCGATAAAGGATATTGACCACTTTGATTGTCTGATAAAGGATATTAACCACTTTGATTGTCCGATAAATGACACTGACCACTTTGATTGTCCTATAAAGGATATTGACCACTTTGATTGTCCAATAAAGGATATTGGCCACTTTGATTGTCCGATAAAGGATATTGACCACTTTGATTGTCAGATGAAGGATACTGACCACTGTGATGGTGCGATGTAGGATATTGAATACTTTGATTGTCCGATGAAGGATATTGACCACTGTGATAGTGTGACGTACATGTATAATGGAAATAGAGCCTACAGTAATATGACAGTCTTTGTAATCCCGTTAGCGTTCTATGATTTGCTAGCAAAACCATGCATTTTTCTGCCTGTCTTACTCACACACGCTTATTTTTCATCCACGCCTCTTTTCTTTCAACATAAACAAACGAAGCGTTTACAAACTTTCGTGACCTGCCCGTCAAAACAGGTAGCGAATCAGGTTTGTTTACCTCGTCTCATCACGCGAGTTTATCTTTCAATCATACGATACCTGACAGACCGCACGTGAATAACACAGCATCTATAAGTTCGTACTCAGGAGAAGTCAGAAACCCTGGGCTCTGTGATCTTCGGAAGCGGGCATTCGTAAAGAGAAGATCCGTTAGGGGTAAGAATTCTTCTGATGTCGTTTAGCAGCGCTCGACGAAAGATCATAAGCCTTTATCTGCGAACTCTGTTCTGATTCTCCGTTACTCACACAATAGTGCGAAAAGTAACATCATCTATAGATCAGAGAAACATAATGATATATAAACTGTGTTTTCTTAAACCTGCTATCAGTTGTCACTCAGAATTTTTGGATAGTCTAAGCACGTAGTTCTAGAACCATTGTGGAAAATGTGTTAATAGCATTCGTGGCGATTTTCATTCTGATTTTCTGGTGATAGAAATTAGCGCTTACGTGTTTAAAAGTGTTAAGCTTTTACCATCATAATTCACTTAGATTTCCTAGCGTTAAAACTAGTGAAATAAAATAACGCGTAGCTATTTCATACCAGATGTTCAGTTATAATGTTAATTTTCACCACACGCTTTCTCACACAAGAAGAGATGGTTTTAGCTGACTGGGTTAAATGCTAGGCGCGACTGATAGTGACAGAAAAGAATTCACGTTTTATTTCATTGTGCGTATTTATTATAAGTGCCTATTATTTAATATCATACGACTAAACTATCAGACGCCGACCAAATTAATAGCTACTTAACCACCGGCGATAGTTTGTGATAATTGACATCGTACGCTGATCGTTAAGCGTGAGCAAGAGGGGGGAGAGTCGCATAACTCATCCAACCTACACTCGCTAAGCGACGGGCGATAGAGTAGGCTAAAGACACCGTGTGCCTTAATTTAATCAGGACTGACGGAGTGGATAAGAGATCGTCTTGTCCCCGTCTTGTGCATATATGTAGCTATGTAGAACAGTAGCTTTTTTCCATAAACGTTTCTTATATATTCCTAGTGTCATAGAACAATTACATGAGTGTGAATGATGATAGTGATTGATGTTAACTGAACTGTTGTTAACACTTGGTTAAGTGCAACTCAGGGATTGAGTTCATGTCTGACTTTATGTCAACATGGGGTGACTTGTGCATGCGTTGGGAGAAAGCATGTAGTGAATACAAGTCTGGTGTGACTGGATGATTCGGTGTTTGACAGCCGAGCTGAGCGCGGGAGTCTGTATTTGGAAGCCGAGCTGTAAGCTCGTATTTGTGACTGTATCATTCATATATGGGATTATTGTATTAATGATTTGATAGGTGCATTATCATACAGGCGACGGTTTTTCCGCCTAAGAGTGTTCCAGGAGGAGCTTTGTTTATATTCCTGTTGTAGAGAACAGTATAGGGCGTTGCCATGTCCGCCCCGGGAGCTACCGTGAAGAAAGGCGACGCTTTTCCCGCCTTGGAGCTGGTTTTGGAATAAATACAGGCGAAGTGTTTTGTCCCGCCTGGGAGGAGATTCTGTGAATCTATATGGCGATGTGCATGCCGCCAATCACTAATAAGTGATATACACCTGGATGGTGATTTACATGTGCGAGGAGGGTATACCGCACATATAGGTATTTAGTGTACTGTCTATGCACGTCAGGGAAGCCAGTCCCTAGTTATTGTCGTGAGTGTTATTTCCTACAGGCAATGTCAGCCTGGAGGTGAGTCAGTATGCTTGCCAGTATAATTGATATTCGGGACACGTAGGTGAATGTTTAATAAATGTTATGGAACTGTAACCAGTGGCGATGGGTTGATTTGTGCGAGCCATTGTTTATCACCATCTACACCCACGCCACACCCCACCATAATATTTGTTCCTGACAAGTGGGGACATCATCGTTCATACAGTTCTGACACCTAGCAGACCTTATCAAGGGCGTACAGCGGTCTTCATTTTCTTTTCTTTTTTTTTACTGATTGGTTAATGTTGTCTTTTCTTGGCTTGTGCGTCACCAATTTCCTTGGTGAGCAAGTATTTGCCAACGATACATGTGAAGCATTTTAACGTGTAAAATTTAACTGGACTTACCAAACCCAGCAATATTTTTCAATTTTATCAGCTCCCTGGGTGTGAAAACAGTAACATTTATTCCCGACTTCTGACAGTCGTATTCAAGCATAGCATCCAGAATTTACGCTGTTTCAGAATCGGCACTCTACCATAGAGCCAGCCCATAGGATTATCATCAGTTATCAATTGTAACATTTTTAGCAACCAGATGTTTCCCAATACTGGAAGTATTTTCCTCTTTTAACTGTGAACCCCACGATCACGTTTCTATTTCAACTATTGGCGGTGGCAGTTTGTTCATGCAGGAAAAACCCACACCAGATTCGGCGTTCACCTCACTAGTCTTTATTTGACAGAGGATGGACTGGGGCCTTCTTCTTCTTCTTGCGATCGCATCTTTGATGATTACACCGTCAGACGAGTTCTCATGATGAATTCGACTGTTGTTTGAAGTTCCTCTTTAACTCCATATAGCTTTGAGTTTAGTGTTGAGTCATTGGGCCAGTATATCTTTCTTAACTGGTCATACAGAGGACAGTCCTGTAGAACATGCTCAGCAGTTTGTTCGTTTAATCCACATGTGCACAGTGGTGAAGCAGACAATCGTAGCTTGTGCATGTGTTTATTCAGTTTGTTATGCCCTGTCCTGAGTCGAAAAATAGTTATCTGTCCCTGCAGGTCAAGAGTGTGATAGTCGTCTTTGGGTTGGTTCTGTTCTCTTCTGATAGTCTGGATAGCTCTCTTTTTCTCAAAGTATGTGACTTCATTATCTTCTTGTTCACATTCTCCTCCCTTTTTTGCAAGTTTATCTGCCTTTTCATTTCCGGGTACACCACAATGAGATGGTACCCACTGAAGTATGGTTCTCTTTTTGGCAGCTACCTTGTTTAGTTCATTTCTCAGATGCGGGAGTTTACCACCTTTGAGAGCTTGCAGGACAGACAGTGCATCTGTGAGGATGACTACCTGGTGGCAGTCAGAGTTGGAGTTATAAATCATATTTGCAGCTTGCTCTAGAGCTTGAACCTCAGCTGTATAGTTGGAACAGAATTTACCAGTGGGAATGTGCCTAGTCTCATAGTGGTTGTCAGGATATGAGATAAAGATACCGGCACCCCCATTCCTAACAGCATTAGTTGCTGATCCATCTGTATAGGCATGTATCCATGATTGATCGGGATAGCTTTCTTGGATCATACTCAATGTAGCAGTTCGTTTTTGCAGATCATTATACTCACATCCACTTGTGAGACCACTGACTGATGTATTAATTTGGAGGGCACTGCTGGCCTGCTCCCATGGTACAGGGTATAGGGAGGGCTTCAGTGGTGTTGTCTTCATGGATAGGTCTTCTTGATGCTGTCTTATAAGTCTTTTCCCCCGATGCACAAAGCTGCTACGCTTTAGACGTCCTAATGCCAGATTATCTAGTCTTGCCTTCATTGGGTGCATTGGCATACTGTTGTACTTTTCCATCTGGATCATGGTTTTTGTGTCTCTTCTATGGGACAATGTCTGTAATCCAGCAACCTTCTGCATCTCTGTTATTGGTGTAGTTTTCATGGCTCCTGTAATGAGCCTGAGAGCTTGATTTTGCACCTTGTCCAAAGACTGCAGATGTGAGTTAGCAGCTGATGACCATGCTGCTGAGCTAAACTCTAAGTGTGGTCTTATTACTCCATTATAAATCTTCTTTAGATTTCGTTCATTTGCTCCCCAGTTGGTACCTGCTAATTTTCTGAGTATGCCTAGTCGTCTTCGGGCCTTTCCTTCTGCATTTTCAATATGCTTATTCCATGTAAGCCTTTGGTCAAATGTCACCCCAAGATAGGTGGGGTAGCTTTCTTCCTTGATCACGGTTGTCCCTAGGTGTATGTTAGCTGATTTGTCCTTGGGGGCGAGGGAGAACAGTGTTGTGGAGGTTTTGTCTGTGTTTATTGTGATAAGCCATTTCTCTGCCCATGACACTAGCATGTCTGCTGCTCGCTGCATTCTATAATTTGCTGTGGTGACATTTTCATCAGCGCACCAGAGTACTAGGTCATCTGCATATAAGGCAGCTTTAACTCCTGCAGGGAGATCTTTCACCAGGTCATTGATGTAAACAAGGAAGAGTGTTGGGGAAATTACTCCTCCTTGAGGTACCCCCTGATGGAGCAACACTTTTCTGCTCTGCAGACCGTCAAGAGTGACTCTCGTTCTCCTGTTATGCAAGTATGACTGGATCCATTTCATCATGTTGCCTTGGATTCCACTTCTCCTAAGTTTTGCAATGAGGCCATCTTTCCACACCTTGTCAAAGGCCTGCTTGAAGTCGACCCCGATCGTTAGGACCTTTTTCTTCTCCTGGAAGGCATCTTCTATTGCTTGAGACAAGTAAGTAACTTGGTCTTCTATACTGTAGCATTCTCTAAATCCAGCTTGTTCCGGCACCAGGATCTGCTCAGACTCTAAATACCATTTCAATCTGTGGTTGACTATTCGCTCCATAGTCTTCCCAACACAGCTTGTGAGACTGATTGGCCGGTAACTTGCAGCCTCAGTCTTACATTTCCCTTTCTTTAGTATGGGTATTGTAATGGCTTCTCTCCATACTTGGGGTACCGTTCCTTTCAACCAGCTGTGGTTGAATATCTCAAGCAGTTTTTTGTCTTTGCTGCTGAGCTCAGATTTACTAGCATTTCGTTGCTGATTTTGTCTGGGCCGGGTGACTTTTTGAAACTTAAGCTTGGAAATAGCCTTCTGTAGTTCTCCTAGTGTGATGGGTTCCCTCATTGGGGCAGGAGTATCTGTCTGTCCCATGGTTGCCAGTATTTCTTTTCTTATCTCTCTCTGATGATCTATGTTAATGGGTAAGTTGCTTTCTGAACTGTATCTTCTAGCAAACAAGTCTGCAGCTTGTTTTCCTCTGAAAAGTTTGCCACCTTCATCCAATGTAATAGTCTGCCTAGGTGAGGAACGCTCTTCATTTAGAGACTTGACTAATCTCCAAAGTTTCCTGCCGTCTTTCTCAAGGTTCAGCGATGCCGTTTTAGTTCTCCAGCTTTTCCGTTTTTCTTCTAGCTTTGTTCTCTGAAACTCTGCTACAGCCTTTTTCCATTTGTTGTGAGTTTCAAGTGAAGGCTGAGACTCTGCGTCCTTTCTAGCCCTGTCCATAGCTTCCTGACGTTCTTGGAGTGTGCTGGACCAGTATGGTATGTAGTTACGCCGGCATCCTTTGGGAATGGTTTCTTTTGCAGCTTGTAGTATGCATCTGTTGAAGTCTTTTACCACTTCATTAATGTCTCTGTTCTGTACCTTGAGGGTAGACAGCAGCGTGTTCACCTGATGCCTGAATAAACCCCATTTGGCTTTTTTGTAGTTCCATCTTGTAATGGCTGGGCCTGTACTGAGAGTTGCACTCTGGACAGTAAGAAAGATTGGGCGATGGTCGCTTCCCCCTAGTTGGTCTCCTACTTCTCTACTAATAGATCCAGCTATATCTGGTGTGGAGAAGGCAAGATCTGGTGCTGAAGTTGTGTGCCATCCTCTGGAGTAGAAGGTAGGAGTATCTGTGGCATTATTGACTAGGATTAGGGAGTGATCATCTTGCCAAGTTTCAACCTCTTCACCTCTGTGATCCAGATGGTTATAGCCCCAGCTCTGGGAGTGGCTATTAAAGTCTCCAACTGCTATAAAGTTGGTGGCTGGTACCTGTATAGAGCTGAGACTCAGGGGTTTGTTGTTCGGACAGTAATAGTTCAGGAGTTCTATTTCCATCTTGTCTACCTTTATCTGCAACAGCTGATATTCTGCTCCATCCATGAAGGTTTTCCTTTCGTGTGCAGGAATGTTATTCCTTACAAGAGTAAGTACTCCTCCTTTTCGTCTATCTTTTCTGTCGGATCTGAAGCATTGATATCCCCTTATTTAAAGGTTTGATCTGCTTTCAAGTGAGTCTCTTGGATACAGCAAACACTGACTTGCTTCTCATACAAGATGTTTTCCAGCTCTGTCTTTTTGCTGTATCCAGCTTGCTTGCTGTTCACTCCCTCTGCATTCCAGTGCATCATGACAAGTGGCACTCTGGATTTCTCTTTTTCTGTTTTGTTTTGGTCAGTAGTTCTCCTCCGCCGTCTGCTGACTCCACAAGACGGTCTAGAGGGTCCTCCAGTAGCTGAGGGTGGGCTCTGTCGAGGCTCAGAGCCCGGCACTGCACCTGCCTGGTGGAGCTCCACAGGGCGAGCACCAGTACGAGATTTATTTGATGGTGTACTCTCCATAGAAAAAAAAAGCGAGTTGCGTGATACTGTGGTTTCCGGTGCGCCTTCTGGCCCAGTATCTACGACTTTAGCACCTGTTCAACGGGAGAGTGGGCTCATCCCTAATCTGTTTATGTTCCCAGTAGTAGACTATTCGCAAGCAGCCTGGGGGTGTCACTGCTCTGCGCGGACCTTGTTTACCGAGGCGGCGTCCGAGCTCGTAGGTGAAAATATGGTTGCGTTATCTTCAAAATAGCCCTGTCTTTCCCATGGCTTTTCTGCCGTCCTGCAACTTTGAGTTAGGGAGTTCTGAGCTCCAGTCTCTTTCCCAGGCATTTTATCCTGGCCTGGCACGCATACAGAGGACCCCACTTCTGGTTCTAAGTTAGCAGTTGGGGATAGGTGGAGTAGCACACTGTGCATTCCCCGTCATCCAGGGGGCTCTCCAACTATGCAGAGCTTGCACAATGCTGTGCTCTGGTTCTGGGCTCTCCCAAGGAATCCTCACGTCCTGCACAGAGCCACTTCCAGATACCCACCACCTGCCAACCCTCCATTGTAGAAATCTCCTGCATGCGGCCATCCAGTCAAGAGCCAGTATTAAGTCTGGTGCCCAAGTGATCCCCCCAAGCTCAGTGTGCAATGCTGGGTTCTCATCATGCTGCAACAGAGGGGGGATTGTGATGCTCAGCCATCTCTCTCAACTCTGCACCGATAAGTGACATCGGGGACTTAACTGTGCCTCAGTACTGGGAGGCCCCGTTTCCGGGTACACCACACACAGCCAATTGAGGCAACGGTCGCCGTGGGCGTGTCTTCAGTGGGGAAGTTGTGGAGTCTTCCTGTCCATGTTCTTGCACATCCTAACACTGCCCCCAAGACATCGGAGGTTTGGAGAGTGGCCTTCTCTGCTTTTTTGAGCCGGGGTGGGCTCCCCGGGCAAGTCTCGATGGGGATCGGGACGTGTCCACGCGCCAGTGGGCCCAGCATCGGCCGCATCTGGAGGACTTGCTCTGCCAGGTTTGATGTGGATTTCCTACCGCCCCGGGTAGAAGCCAGAAGTGTACTGTGCCAACTCTGGGGGAGATAAAGGGGGTGTTTCTGCGTCTCCTTGTGATACGTAGCCAAGGTAGGGCTCACAGTGCTCTTTCCCCGCCACTAAATTGCCTGCTGGTTACGCCGAGTTCTCCAGTCATGTGACCAAGAGTTGAAGGCAATAGGATCGTCAAGTCCTGAGTTTCTGTGCCTGTACGATGGGTTCCGATCTTCAGGGAGCAGTCCACACTCGTTCTCACTCCCAAGACTTGTTCAGTATCCATCTGGCTCCTTCCCACCCACAGAGGGCGTGTACGGTGTAGTGCACCGGTTTTATTATCGAGGTTTGCTCCTCTAGATCCGTTGTGTTTAGCCTGAGGATTCGCACCCTCAGTTACCAGGACTACCTCGAGGAGGGTGTGGCTCTTCACCACGCACAACGATCTTGGGGTATGAGAGGTTTTGCTAGGCCAAGAGACTAACACCGCAATGGTCGCTCCTTTCATGAACAAGAATTCACTAGGCCTAGGGTGAAGCAAGGGGGGAAACCCACTACCCATAACACCAGCACATCATACCCCCTGTCTGTAAAAGACATTGCCCCTGACTGGGGCCAATTTTGGGGATAAACATGACATTTTATATAGTCATGAAAAATCTTAATTCCAAGGGATACCACCAAGAGTAGGTAAGAGTGATTGAGTGGCCACTGTATGAAAGAGAGAGTGAATATTTTTCTTTGTTACAGGGACTTTACCAAAACTGGATTTGCTTAAACTTGTTAACTTTACTGGGTAGCATATAGGAGGACCCTGTTTACTTTACTGTCTACTCTGTAACATTGTGCAAACCTTCGACTTTTGGCCCAACGCTCAATCCACCCCTGGTCTTACTATATTCCTTCCTTAAGGAATTATTCCACTTTTTCTTTACCTCCTAGCTCCCCGTGGAGCATAGACGTTTAATTAGTTTATGTCAAGCGCTTTTGTCCTGCTTCATTCGAGTAAGTCATTTCAGTGATGCAGATTGTCCTCGAACTACGACGTATGAGACTTACGACCACTCGTGCTTACGATGGTCATCCCAGAAGTACTTAATACAGTACACAACTGTACAGTACATTAATTTTATGTTATAATTTGTACACTGTAATGTTATACTATAAACAAAGAGTACAATTTGTTTAAATATATAACAAAAACTTCAACAAACATGGACAAGTCAAATAAAGAATATAAATCAACTCAGCCGCCCAAGACAGAAGAAGGCCCTCTGGAAAGGAGGCGCATGAAGCAACCTAGAGAATGCCGGAAGGAGTCTGGGTTGTCGACTAACCTTTTTTTCGTCGAGGAAAATCTCCAGGATTGGCAACTGGAATTTTCGCACTCTGTGTGAACAAGGGAAATTTGCACAGCTAGCAGCAGAAATGTCAAATTACAGGATTGATATCCTGGGTATCTGCGAGACACGGTGGAAAGGCTTAGAGAAGAGGAGATTGATCACAGGAGAAATGGTGTTGTCCTCAGGACATGAGGAGGAAAGAGCCCACCAAAGAGAAGGGGTGGCTCTAATGCTGTCTAAGGAAGCACAGAAGGCACTTATAGAATGGGAAGCAATGGGACCCCGAATTATAACAGCAAGGTTTAAATCAGCCAAAAAGGAAGTAAATATAAACATCATCCAGTGTTATACACCAACAAACGATAAAGAAGAATCTGTGAAAGAAGACTTTTACACCAGATTACAAAATGTCTTGGACAATAAGAAAAGAAAGGACATCACAATTTTGATGGGGGACCTAAATGCGAAAATAGGAACAGACAACACCGGCTTTGAAGAAATCATGGGAAAGCATGGATTGGGTATGATGAACGAGAATGGGGAACTATTAGCAAACTTCTGTGCTTCAAATCAACTAGCTATAGGAGGAAGCATATTTCCACATAAAAGAATACATAAAGCAACATGGATATCACCAGACCACGGAACTGAGAATCAGATTGATCACATATGCATGTAAGAAGTTTAGGTCATCATTGCATGATGTGAAAGTATGCAGAGGAGCAGATGTTGTATCAGACCACCATCTTCTGTTGGCTAAAACAAAATTAAAATTCAAGAAATTTACAACAGCATATAGCTATAGACAACAGTATAATGTGGGATATCTAAGAAATCAGGAAATAAGAGAACAATTTTCAATCACAGTATCCAACAAATACAAAGTACTCCAACAGCTGGAAGATGAAACAGATACGAAAGACCACTGGTAACAAGTAAAAAGTATATGGAACGAGACATGTGAAGAAGTACTGAGAAAAAGAGAGCATCAGCAGAAAGCATGGATAACAACTGAAACCATTAGTAAGATAGAAGACAGGAAAAACAAGAAAGCAGATTTAAACAGGAGCAAAACCAGAAGCCCCAAAGCCAAGGCTCATGAAGTGTACATAGAAGCAAACAAAGATGGGAAAGCAGCTGGTTCAGATTGCATTCCAGCAGATGCCATCAAAACAGATATTGATACCTCTCCAGAGATATTATACAAACTACTGGGCAAAGTCTGGGAGAGAGAGAGGAAATACCAGCAGAATGGAAGGAAGGTTATCTGGTCACGTTGCCTAAGAAGGAAAATTTACAAGAGTGCACACATTATAGAGGAATAATGTTACTATCAGTGATAGGAAAAGTATTAAACAGAATCATCCTTGAGAGATTAAAAGAGTCCATAGACAAGCAACTGAGGGATGAACAAGCAGGTTTTCGACAAAACAGATCCTGTACAGACCAGATAGCCACATTGAGAATAATAGTTGAACAAAGTCTGGAATGGATTTCACCGCTATACATCGGATTCGTGGACTATGAAAAGGCATTTGACAGTGTAGACAGAGAACCGCTTTGGAAATTGATGAGGCATTATGGAGTTCCCATGAAGATCATTAACTTAATAAAGAAGACCTATGAAGATATCACATGCAGAGTTCTTCATGAAGGACAACTTACAGAACCGTTTAGGATTAGAACGGGAGTGAGACAGGGATGCCTCTTGTCTCCATTTCTTTTCTTACTAGCAATAGATTGGGTTATGAAAACATCGACATCACACAACAGAAATGGAATCCAGTGGATTTTGACTAAACAGCTTGATGATCTGGATTTTGCAGATGACTTGGCTCTTCTGTCCCATAACCATAATCAGATGCAAGAGAAAATGAAAATTCTCGGATGAGAGATCACAACAAGTGGGCCTGAAAGTACACAGGGAAAAGACACAGATAATGAGAATAACTGCAAGAAATGATAACAAGGTTGAACTTGAAGAAACACCACTAAAAGATGTAGAATCGTACACATATCTTAGAAGTAATATAGACAAAGTTGGAGGGACAGACAGTGATATCAAAATAAGAATACAAAAAGCAAGAGGAGCTTTCATTGCATTGGGAAACATATGGAGAACAAGAGAAATCAAGTCCAACACGAAAATAAGAATCTTCAACTCAAATGTGAAGTCAGTCCTATTGTATGGCTCTGAGACATGGAGAGCAACAAAAACAACAACCAAAAAGCTACAGACTTTTATAAACGGGTGCTTGCGTAGAATAGAAGGACTGAAATGGTTTGACAAAGTCACAAATGTGGAATTGATGACAAGAACCAGACAAGTGCCAGTGGAACAAGAGTTGAGAAGAAGACGCTGGCGATGGATAGGACACACATTGAGGAAACCTGTTGATAGCATTACAAGGCAGTCCTTGTTCTGGAATCCACAGGGAAAGAGAGGCAGAGGTAGACCAAAAAAACACAAGGAGAAGAGAACTGGAAACAGAGGTGAAAATGATGAGGAAAACATGGAAAGAACTTGAGCGGATGGCACAGGACAGGAGGACTTGGCATGTGTTTGTTGAAGGTCTTTGCTCCTTGGGGAGCTAAAGGGTATTGATTGATTGATATAACAAAACAGGTATATATATTTTTAGCACACATCACGTTTTAACAAATCATTTATGTAGTAATTTTGACTTACTACCGAAGCAGTAGTACCGCTTACGGCTTACTACCGACTTACGACTGAGTCGTCCGAATGCAGCCCTGTCGTGGGTCAAGGACAACCTTGTACTTCTTATATATGTCTCCGTGTGATGTTGGGTGTCTTATGTCTGTCTCCGTGTGATGTTGTGTCTCTTATGTCTTCCTCCGTGTCATGTTAGGTCTCATGTCTGTCTCCGTGTCATGTTGGGTCTCCCTCTATTTCCGTTAACCACTCTGTCAATCAGACTCTCATTAGGTGGCGTAACAGGTTCCTATACTCGTTGCCTTTGGCTTTCCTAACTCAACAGCAGAGTCAGGTACCCATTTACAGCTGGACAGACTGCAGCGTGACGATACGTGGTTTCCAATCAGTAACTTCGCTTCGAGATGCAGGCTGTTCTAATCTAACCTTTCTGGGATACGAAACCAAATCTCAATATTTGCCAATACAATTTTGATGTGTCCTGATGCTCTATATTAGTGCTTCTTAACCAGGGGTGCATGCACCCCCAGGTGGTGCGAGACCTACCTTCAAGGGGTGCGAGACATGCAAGCTATTTTAGAAGGCGAATCATCATGAATATTATATAATATACAGAACTCAAATGTATTTGTACAAAATAGAACATTGACAACGTGAATTCAATACTGAATCTTAGTCACATTTTGTAAATAACATTTTCACAAAACATACTTGTATCTCTTTTTCTCATTTTTGACATATTTTGTGAGCTAGAAGATAAAGGCGTGCGAGGCTTCTTAAGATGCTTTAAAGGGGTGCAAGGCCTCTAAAAGATTAAGAAACACTGATGTATATTATTGTGGTAAAGTGGGATGTTATAAATATTTATAGGGGACTTAGTGTACTGACTGAGATCAGCTGTGAAGGTATCTGTATCTAATAAGTGTGGTGTATTACAGATAACCTTACTTGCTACCACATTTATACCTCAGTCAGGCTTATTCTGGAATATTGTGATGACTACGTTGAATGTCTAGGGTTATGATAATGATGAAGTGTATGTTCACAACAACCAACCAACAGATAAACAATTTAATTTAATTCACAATACTTTACAACACTGTGACACTCACATACATAGAACACTCTATAAGACTATCTTAATAACTCACGTGTAACTTTTAAAAATATGTATTAATTCCTGTCAATAGTAGATATCCTGATTCAACCACAAAGTGACTCAGGAATCACAATCAAATGTAATCATAAGTTGTATGTACACAATTTATAGATAGGATCTTTGTATTGACATATATTATTATTGCACTATGTTTGTAAGTTGTGCTGTAGTACTATGAGGTAATACTGGCTTGTCAAGCTAAGTTGTTGTTTGTCATCATGACTTCAAGTGTTTGTTTCTGGTGGATATAATATTGGTAAGGTTCACAGTGTCTTTTGATTTGAAACAAATAAATGTCCCTCTTGAATTAAGGTAAAGTCACTTTTAGAGGGGGGTTATACACAAGATTGAGCTGCTCTGGCCACGGAATCTTAACTTCTGTGTGGGCGGCAGGAAATAGTCTCCACTGCTCGCTTGCTTCACCGTTTCCTTGAGAAACAGCCCTGGTTGATATCTGGACCAAGGAGTATGCTACCAGCCTCTGGATTCAGCAAAACTCAGACCAGGTGCTGCTTCAATACGTTAGGACCTCGGTCCCTGAAACAAGAAGGTTGTACCTCCTACTTCAGAACTAATTTATAATCTATTTCCACACTGAAGCACAATACATAACAAACACCGAGTTCAGCGCGGTAGGCCAACTGTTAGCTTCTCATGTAACACATTCACCAGTATTCCTCTCCCTAATGGTTACAACGCCTCTGCAATTTCAGCATTATTTCCTTATATTCAATAAGATAGGTGTCATAGTACTATTTGGCAATCCCATATAGGCCTATGCAGTTATACTCCTCTCCGACAAGTTTTGTTCCTGGTGGAGCAATATCTAGGCTTTTCCTCATGGTTGCTACTGAACTACACACAGACAGACATAATTTATCAATTCACATTCAATTTTTCATCTAAAAGATATCAAATATGTCAAGCTTACCACAATTCATGAAATATTAAACAAATACGTTGACTGGCGATGAATTATGGCACAATTCCGATCTGCCTCTGTCCCAGGCTTTCATTAGAAAAATATGAGCTGGATCTCAACGCACTTGCTTCTCAGTAAGTTTATTTTCACAATGTGGCACTGAACAGACGCTCCTAATTGACTATATGAAATGGTCTAGCCAATAAGACCATACTACAAAAGTATTTGAAAAAAAAGTACCCTTCCTACCGTTTCCCGTAACAACCAAAAATAGTATTTGCAATCGACTAATCATGTTTAGGCTTACATATTCTTCTAGCCAATCAAATCGGATTTAACTTGTTAGCCTATTTCCCGTAAAATAGTGGTTTTAAAACATGCCACTGAGCAAATATGGTCTGGTGCTGTCAGACAACCTCACTATTTTATTTTGGTCAGACGTAAAACAGTAGAATGTCATGTTTCCTAATAAGCATTAAACATGTTTTTTAAAACCTAACCGTGTATTGGTAGTGTTTTTTGTCACTGTTTATTTTAAAAAAAGTTAGTGCTTCATGCCTTACGCGTGGGGTGGCATTAATATTAATCGCGAGACTGTGGTAGTATTGCATGCGTTCCTCCGTCTCTCTATCTCTATCTCTCTCTTCTAAGTTCGTCTGTCTTTTCATTACGCAGTGTATAAAATGAAATTAATGCTAGTATTTTATCTAGGTCATTAAGCAGTGTGCGTATCTCAAGGTTTTCTAAGAAACACAGTACCAGTTTTAGTTTTAGAAACGCGTGTATGCTGCTGTAGGCTTTACTATCAAACGTGAAAGCGTTACAATTATGCAGACGAAGTAGAAAAGGGGGATTTTTGTACGCCATTGTGACAGCACTGGTCTTTTACCATTCTTCTTTCCTTTTATTGAATTAATTCGTTAGGCTTTACATTTACTTTTTAATTTAGATATGTATATTTAGAATGTTTCACGACAATTATACCAGTCTGTTACACACTGGCCAATTTCACGACATCCTCATTACGTCTTTCATGCGCCCATGGAATCAGTAACCTACTTGTGCAAAACCCCATCTCTGTGGCCTCCAGTATCTTCATGTCAAACTAATAACCAGACCATCAGGTATTTTATATTTCGACATGCGCCCTAATAGAACCGACGGACCTTATATATATGTTGAACGGGGCGCCCCTCGCCAAAACGAGGCAAATTTTTTATTTTTTTTAAATCGTCACGTCGACTGTTCATAGTTTAAACACATAAATCGACTGTTAATGGTGAGGGTTCGTATGACAGTACTGGCTCTAAACAGAGGAAAACGCTTTTGATTCTATGGAAGAAAAAAAATCAACTGTGTTGCACAGAACGCTTTTCAGTATTGATTGCTGCTTTTGTTTGGACTATTCTGTTTTGTAATTTTGAGTCGCGGCTCTAGCCTGATGTTATTAAATGTGACACATTTTTAAATATGTGAAATACGACAACTTTAAGACAAGGTTTCTTAACTTGTGACGCATGGACCCCCCCTTGATGGTCCGTGTACATAACCTAAAACTTAAAATGTAGAGTTTTTTTTCTTTTTATTATGCTGTTTTTTCCAAGACAGGGTCCATAGCTTTCATCGGACAATCAAAGGAATCAAAAGGGTCCATGGTACACACACACACACACACACACACACACACACACACACGCGCGCACACAAAATATTAAGAAACCCCGCTTTAACACTTTGAATGCACGGAGCTATAGAAAAATGTTTAAGGTATTAAATGCGTCTTCATACTCTCTCTCTCTCTCTCTCTCTCTCTCTCTCTCTCTCTCTCTTTCTCTCAATTCCCCCCCCCCCTCCCTCCAAGGTTTAGGGTAAACAAATTGAACCTCCTGGTTAGATACCGTGTGCAAATTTTTTTTAATTAACAAATTATGAAGTTCGCATGCAATCTCATTATTCACAGTCAAAAACTTGAGAATGAGGAGCCAAATGTTCTGAACACCGACAAGAGCACGTGGGCAGCGCCCGAGTCCGTGCACGAGCTAAACTTCTGCTGATATCCGTATCCACCTCGTTACGTCATAATCTCTTGAGTTCGTAAGCGTTACCTGTACAACTATGTCGGTTTCGTTCCTTCCCTTTTCCTCGTACCTTTCTCGTTTACCGGCAGGCTCTCACCTACGCCAACGCTGTCAAACCATTTTTTTTTTAAACTGTAATCAGCCAAACAGTGAAATGTCTTCAGAGTTGTTGATAAAAGGGAGATAAAAATACGGTCAACGTTTAGAGTATCCAGTTTTTGGGGGTGTGTGTTTGTGTGTGCAGTTTAACTTCACGTGGAGGATTTAGCTGGATGTAAACGTCTTCCACGTCGAAGCCTGTATCAATTCTGTTCCTACACATTTACTCACACATCCGCTTAAACGTACGCTCAAAAATCCACATGACGCGTTTCATTCAAACGTGTCTCCCACTCACTTATTCATACATCCGCACCGACATGGTTATTAACACACATCCGCTCTCATACACTTATTCACATATTCTCTACCACACACACATACAACCAAGAAGCCAAAGACTTTCGTAAGTGGATCACTGCTTAGAACAGAAAGATTGACATGATACGACAAGGTCAACAATGTAGAGCTGATTACAAGAACCAAACAAGTGACAGTGGAACAAGAGATGAGAAGACGGTGGTGATGGATTAGACACGTATTGAGGAAACCTACTGATAGCATAACAAGACAGTCCTTGTTCGGGAATTCCCACGATAAGAGGAGTACAACTGAACAAATAACACATGGCGAAAAGGCCTAGAGGCCTTGAGTTGATCGTATGCGACAGGATGACTTGGCATTTGAAGGACAACTTCCGAGTTGCCTGGTAAACGCTTCAGGGATCGAGTAGCTAGCTATACCAGAGTGGCCAAACATCACGACTCCCCCTGTGGTGAAACATATTGAGAACCCAAAACTGCACACCGAGCTTGGAGGAGTCAGTTGAATCCTAGACGTAACTCCGGCTTTTACCTGGTTGGCTGCATGTAGGAGGATCTCACAAATGAATGGACTGTAGGCGAGAGGATTCTGAGAGGTGGTTAGGCGCAGGACGTGAAGCTTCCTTGGGACAGCCCAGAACTAGAGTACAGAGTATTTTAGCCTTGCACATTTGGAAAGCTCTCATGGATAGTGATGGAGGCACAGTATGCTGCAACCCTACCCTCTTCCAGCTTGAAACCAGACGTGAGGATCATTTAAATGTATGCCAAGATAGACTGCCATCCTTAGTGGCTTTACCTTGTCGTGATATGGCAGCCTGTGTTATCTGATAACCCCGAAAGCTATGCCAGCGAAGATTTACTCCTGGCAGGTTCTACCAAGCTGAACAGTTCTGCAGACTAATGCTGGCACCCTGGTCCTCCAGGTTGAGGGTTTTAGCACAGGGGCGACACCTCTGTCTGTGTGGGGAAAAAGCAATCACGTTACGAAAACAGCATCAGATGAACAAACTTTGCTGCAGGATGTACATCCGGAGTCTTGAGACTCTTATGACGGCCAGTGGTGAAAGTCGAAAGGAAGCAGAGATGCAAAGAATCAACCAGAGCTGGGGCGCCACACGAAGGATGGCTGCTCACCAAGCAAAATGGAGACGGTTTGCTTCTGCCCTACACGACGCCACCAGGCGTGATAGTCACTAATTGCTTCGTTAGTCAGTCGTCAGAGGACCAAAGAAGAAGAAGCTAGGATAGAACACCCTGGAATGAAACTGGAGCTCACGACTCCAATGTTTGGAGTGGCAGAGCAGAAAACAAAAACAGCCTAGATCTACAATGTAGACAATTCCAGGGATTCTTCAACTTGCCAATGGCTACAGAAGAGCGAGAAGCTCAGCAGCCCTAGTTAAATGACAACAAACAACAAAAACCTCCTGAAAAGTTGGGAATACTGTCTCGTGTTGGGAATAGTGTTCCATCCCCTTAAATGTTGGGGATAGTGTTCCATCCCCTTAAATGTTGGGAATAGTGTTCCATCCCCTTAAATGTTGGGGATAGTGTTCCATCCCTTTAAATGTTGAGAAACACGACCCCATCTCTCCCCCCACCCCCCCCCCCCACGCCCCCCTCTCCCCCCCCCCCCCCCCTCCGTTCAGAATAGCTTTTTACGCCCTTTGTATCACAGCTCAAGTAAAGCGCACTAAGCTCCCCAATCGCATCAAGTGAACGATCTCGCCGAGAGATTGCGGGTCAAGGTTCGATATCTGATCGATCGATCTGTAATTCATGTCAAATCAGATTGCATGCCTTGAGAAGTAGGCGATCATGTCACTGCACGTATCTCGATTTTGTATACTCTTCATTAGTTCTATTGCTGACCTCTTCCCGCACCATAGTGCCAAGCTTTCCAATTCCTTCTCGCTTCATCTTCTTACACTTACTTATTTTTCCTCTATGTTTTCCGTGCTCGAGATATTTCTAATTGCTTCTTTTCTCATCACATGTTCAATAAAGTTTGGTTGTTTCCTCTTTATATTTTTTATTAAATGTATTCGTTAAATAGCTCTTCTCAATCATTCTTTCAAATGTTGCCGGGTTCTCCATCATACACTCTCAGACGTCAACTTGAATATGTTAAAAAAAAGCAGTCGTCAGCTTGAGGCTTTTTCTATCTCCATAGAGCTTCTCCAGTAATGGTACTGGTGATGGCCACATGTGCTTTCTCTGTTCCTCATATGCTGGGCGTCTTTAAGCAGATGCAGTCATTTTATCGGTACCATTGTCACACTCATCGGTAGTTCCTATCTTTAGCTTGTTGAATAGGTGGTATCTCAATCTGTTGTGGTCCGTGCGGAGTCTGAAGATTACCAGGTTCGAAAGGGGAAGAAAGATATGTAATACTGCGCCCTGCCAAAATCGTCTACATTTCACTGCATTGAGATATATCCAATACCATAATTCCCGCCGTAAGGTACTTCGGTCGGTTGGTCTGTCACACTTTGCACACCGTTATTTGCGCACTTTTTTCTGTTTTCGAGAAAGTGCATTAACTTTCGACCACAGCTAAACGGGTGCAACTGTGGTTGAAAGTTAGACAATAATTGTATTGTTTCCCCTTATATGTACTCTCGCGAAAATAGAAAAGTGTGACGGTGTGCATTAAATCAACAGACAATCAAGATACTCTTCTGTCCAGTTTCATTCGGGAAACGGATTTAACTCATCATTTTTCTTAAAAATAACCTTAAAATGTAAGTTTTTTTTTATTGTTTCTTCAAGACAAAATTTTAATTTAAAGTATTGCAGACTTATTATTATGGATCAAAATGATAAGATGGCTAAAAGGAAGAGACGATCGCGTCATTCACAGCGAGCAAGCGAGACTATAGAAGAAGCAGCAATGTAATACGTGTAACAGAAACAACACACTATAATTAAAAACCTGCCAATTTTGGCGGGTTGTTGCTAGTATGGAAACAAAAAGAAAGTCGCCCGCAAAACAAGAATAATCAATTCAAATATCATGGCCGCCCTATTGTATGACCTTGAAATATGGAGAATGAAAACAACAATACAACTAAGAAGCTACAGACTTTCATAATTGGGTGCATGCGCTGATCAAAGGATTGAAATGGTATAACAGTGTGACCAGTGCGTAAGCGGGGAATGATGACCTGGTCTCGCCTAGATAGCTGGTGATAGGCATCATCTTTTATGTGACCTGTGTGTTCTCTGTCCCATTTGGACTTGAATATGGCTTTTATAGTTGTTTTAACCATTTCAGAAGTTGTCTCTATATCGTTTTGTTGCAGGGCTCCCCCTTCTTTAGCAAGTTTACCTGCCTCTTCGTTGCCTGGATTGTTGCAATGGGCCAGTATCCACTGGAAGTACCATCTATATCACAAGTACAGGATGGGTCCAACAGATCTCTGCTTCTGTGGTACCAACCCCATGGCAGCCGAACATCAGCTCCAGTCCTGCCCAACTTACAGCAGTGAACGGAGTGGCATATGAACACAATCCTCTTCTCTCCACGAAAAACTGCTTGGAGATGTCAGGAACCTTGAGCTGACTACTGCCTTTTTTAGAGTCATTAATGTAGAAGTCTGAGGGCAAACGAGGAAGAAGAAGTATGACAATGTGGAACTGATGGAAAGAACCAGGCAAATATAGTACAAATGAAACAACAGGCGAGGAGAAGACGCTGGTAGTGGCTATGATACACTGAGAAAACCAGAAGATATTTTAACATGTAGGCCTTGTTGTGGAATCCAGAGGGCAAAAGAGAGACCGAAAAAACAGCGCATGGCAGACACAAGTGGAGACAGACATGACAGGGATTTATAAAAAATGGAAGGATCTTAAACAGACGGCAGGGGACAGGAAGGCTCAGCGTGAATTTGTTGAAGGCCGGTATTCCATGGGGAGATGAAGGATAAAGAATATGAATCAAACATCGTTAGTTATCACAGCCGTCCATGCGATTATTAACTTTCTTATGAGAAATCACATCTCTGTTGCCTCCAATGGCTTTTGCTTTCTTTGCTCATTTTCTAGGACTCATTTTCCATACAATAATGTTGGTTCGATGTAACACTTCATATACATTTTTCTTGCCGTATGTTTGTACTTTTCTTCAGTTTATCATTATTCTACACTTGGTGTTTCTATGCCTGGCGAGAACCATTCTTATCGTTTTCCTTCTTTTTTGTAACCCTCAATCTTAAATTTTCTGTAGGACTTTTTCGATTTCTGCTATTAATACTGCATTATCAGCATTGCACACGTTATGTGTATCGCAACCTCCGGCCCGTATTTCTTGCTAGACTTGGACTGATCTCTCGAGGTTTTCGATGTATAGACAGAGTAGATCAGGTGTCAGGCCATATCTCTGCCTTGCTCCTTGTCTCAGTGGTAGGAAACTGCCCAATATATGCTACACTCTTAGAGTAGTTTCTTGCTTCCAGTACATGCTTGTTATTACTCTTATGTCTTTCCCATCAATATATATTTCCCCGGAGATTCAGATGATATCGTAACGTTTCACCTCGTCAAATGTCATTGTATAATTTATGAAGCACGTGTATAGATTATTTTGTACTTCCAAAGTTCTCTACGTCAATATGCGTTCAGAATAAACATGTGCGGACTTTCAGGAATAGTTGAAGGTACATCATCATCATCATCATCATTTTCCTTTACGCTTTTAACAGATCATGCAACCGTCACTGCAGCTTGTCCTATTGCAGGAAGCCTGTGCCATAGCATTCATACGTTCTTGCAGCAGTGGTTTTTTTTTGTAGCAATGTGTTTTATATTATGAGGTTACCACCCTAAGAACTTCCTTATATTAGCTGCCTCTTACGGCATGCATGAAAGAGCATTAGTCCTATACTTTCTTTGTCTACTCAGAGACCATTTTATTTCCACACACATACTCAAATATATCCATTTTCCACAACATAGCACATCACATTAACAACTTACTGCTACACACTGAAAGAAACTCTTTTCCACAAACTCATTTACAGACATTCACTTCCACAAACTCATTTACAAACATTCACTTCCACACACTCATGTACAAACATTCACTTTCACACACTCATGTACAAACATTCATTTCCACACATTCGTTTGCAGACATTCACTTCCACAAAATCATTTACAAACATTCACTTCCACACACTCATGTTCAAACATTCACTTCAACACACTCATTTACAGACATTCACTTCCACAAACTCATTTACAGACATTCACTTCCACTCACTCGCTCACATGCGTTCTCATTCCGCCAAACATCCAATAAAAAAGCCTACACTTGCTTATTACCCATCTACGTAAGAAAACAAACCACGTTAACAAGACTAAAAATAGTGGCACGGACACACATAACCAAATCTTTATTCTACACAAACTATACTTAAACATTTACATGTACTGATATATAAAATACAACACACCATAGAAGAGAATGGACAGAATTTACAACAGTAAAGGAGACGTCTCATGTAGTTCACCTCACTTTGGTTTTTCTCCCTGAATATTTTCCTATCCTGTACATATCTACATGCATACAAACATACATACAGCCACATATAAACAAAGCAGATATTCATTATCACATGGCGCCTCCTTTCACAAATCAACCTGCACATGAATAAACGAGCGCTTTAATAACATACAGCACAGAGAACAGAAGTCCAGGCACACGTGGGTCGTGTGTGTTTGCTACCACGCCCTTGTAAAACTACAAATATGTGGATGCTGCATTCCGGAATCGAGGTCGTTTTATCGCTATGCAGCTTTTACAGAGAGAGAGAGAGAGAGAGAGAGAGAGAGAGAGAGAGAGAGAGAGAGAGAGAGAGAGAGAGAGAGAGAGAGAGAGAGAGAGAGAGAGAGAGAGAGAGAGAGCGGAAACAATGAAAAATGCCGATTTAAAAAAAAAACAACTGAGAATTTTTTGTTCCCTTAAGTTTGTTTTGTGTTACATTTTTTAAGCTGCTTCTCGCGTTACTCACGAAATTCCAGACATGCGTAACGTGTAACTAAAAATAGAATGTTCGTTTCTTGTTGTTTATAAAACGTAAGCTACATGTTGTGTATTCTGAACGGAACACTTACCAAAAACACACAAAAATCAACACGGGAAAAGCGCAGATACTATCGCATTAGCCAGAGATCAATAAATATGTTACCTTTTTATATTATTAATATTGGATTGGATTTGGACACATACAAGTTAATATTTTTTCCATATATATCTGAGCAGTATCTTGGTTGCGATTGTGAAAAATATATGTACTTTATAATTGTACTGTAAATTGTTGGAGAGGAGCAAGAGAACTTTATAAGAAAAGAGAAATAAGATTAGAGATTGTTGAGTATGGCAAGAGATTATGGAGAAGAAGACAAGATTTGAGATTGTTGAGTAGGACAAGAGAATATGGAGCAGAAGATAAGATTTGAGATTGTTGAGTAGGACAAGATAATATGGAGCAGAAGATAAGATTAGAGATTGTTGAGGAGGACAAGAGATTATGGAGAAGAAGACAAGATTTGAGATTGTTGAGTAGGACAAGAGACTATGGAGCAGAAGATAAGATTTGAGATTGTGGAGCAGAACAAGACAACATAGAGCTGGGATCAAATCTGAGATTGTGGAGGAGGACAAGATAACATGGAGCAGAAGCAAGCATGGGGAAACATGAAGAAGGAAAGAGACAGAAATCAAACACAAGAAGCTAGCCTCTAAACTTCTTCTTCTTCTTTGATCCTTAGCCGCCGACCGTCAAAGCAGTCAGTGGCCATTACGCCTGGTGGCGTCTTGTAGGGCAACAACAAATTGATTCCACTTTGCTCGGTCGGCGGCCATCCTTCGTACAGTGCCCCAACTCTGGTTCATTCTTTGCATCTCAGCCTCTAAACTGATTGGTCTGTATTTGGCTTTCGTTAGTCTATGCACACGGGAATTATTTGTACTAGATATATATCTGTGCCGCTTTCAGCCCTAACCAAATTTGTAGGCGTTACGTTCTTGAGACATGTAATGGTAACGCGGGAGATTAGCTGAGAAAATAAGCTCCAACTCTCTGGACGTGAGTAGACGTCTGCGCGAGGTTCGATAATTATCACACTGAAAAATGTTAACTACTTTCATCAGGTGTGCATACTGGTTAGGTACAGTAATGCTGGTACAGGTTAACCTTTGTGGAATAGGATCAAACTCCATAATTCTCGCCGTTTGTACGTCGGTCACATCTAAGGGATTCAACTGTGGTTGAAAGTTAGACATTAATTGTATTGTTTCCCTTACATGTACTCTCCCGAAAATAGTAACACTCAAAGAAAATTCGGTGAAGTGTGCAACACAAAGTGAGTGACAGTGATATATGAATAAAATGTAAGTTTTTGATTGTAGAACCCAGTTTCATTCCGGAAACGGATTTAACTCATTATTTTGTTAAAAATAACCTTAAAATGTAAGTTTTTGATTGTTTCTTCAAGACAAATTTTAATTTAAAGTATTGCAGACATGTTGTTGAAGATACTCGCTGGAAATGAAACGGTTTATTGGAGCATAGATACCATGATTTCCGATGATCCCAACGACGCAGTTGATTTCCCAACCAAGTTCCTTAACGAGCAGTGCCCATCAGGAATGCCACCGCATTTGCTGAAATTAAAGATAGCTGCATGTTTCATGCTATTGCGAAATTTGAACGCAAAAAAATGGACTATTGAATGGCACGCGTTTGGTCACAAAAGTCTTGCATCGGAATTCCATTGATGCAGAAGTTATCACTGGCAGTAATAAGGGAGAACGAGTCTGAATTCCTCGCATTGACTTAGAACCGAGCGAGCGCAGTTTGCCATTTAGGATGCGACGTCGTCAATTCCCAGTGATTTTAGCATTTGCAATGACGATCAATAAGGCGCAAGGACAATCTTTTGGTCACGTAGGAGTTTTCCTTCCTGAACCTGTTTACGGACACGGCCAGCTCTATGTCGCCCTCACCCGAGGAACAAATTATGAAAACTTGAAAGTTTTTGTTAAAAACACTTTTTATGAATGAACATTCTTTGAAACAAACCCACGCACTTTCACAGAATATGTTGTCATCAAATAACTTTTATATTGAATTTAAAAATATTTTAAAAATATATTACAGTTTTTTATTTACTTCGTTGACAGGATATTTGAGATTGCAGTGGCCGGTTCGCAGACGGGAAATTATCGCTTGATCTCTGTGACGTATAATGGAAAAAGAGCCTACAGTAATCTGACAGACTTTTTAATCTCGTAGCGCTCTATGATTTGCTAGCAAAACCATGCATTTGCTGCCTGTCTTTACTCACACAAGCTTATTTTTCATCCCCGCCTCTTTTCTTTGAGCATAAGCAAACGAAGGGTTTACAAACTTTCGTGACCTGCCCGTCATAACGAGTAGCGAATCAGGTTTGTTTACCTCGTCTTCTCACGCGAGCTTATCTGTCAATCATACGATACCTGACAGACCGCACGTGAAAAACACAGAATCTTTTGAAGTCTACAAAGGGAAATCCAAAATTCCCCGAGTTAACGCTTTGATGTCGAGTCCGCGGCCAAAGTCTTAGAGAACCCCGTCACACGTAATAAGTCTGTTGATGCCGGTCGAAAGCGCTCGACGGAAGACCGGCCGTAAGCCTGTATCTTATAACTCTGGTTCTGATTATTCGTTACACATAGTAACGTGAAAAGTAACATCATCGATAGATCAGAGAAATATAATGATATACAAACTGTGTTTTCTTAAACCTGCTATGAGTTGTCACTCAGAATTTTTGGATAGTCTAAGCACGCAGTTCTAGAACCATTATTGTGGAAAATGCGTTATTAGCATTCGTGGGGATTTTTTTTTTTCATTCTGATTTTCTGGTAATAGAAACTAGTGCTTACGTGTTTAAAAGTGTTAGCTTTTACCATTATAATTCACTTAGATTTTCTAGGTGTTAAACTAGTGAAATAAAATAATGCGTAGCTATTTCATACCAGTTGTTCAGTTATAATGTTAACTCTCACCACACGCTTTCTCACACAAGACAAGACGGTTTTAGCTGGTTTAAATTCTAGGCGCGACTGAAAATGACAGAAAAGAATTCACGCTTTATTTCATTGTGCGTATTTATTAGAAGTGCATATTATTTTAATACCATACGATGACTAACAGACGCCGACAATTTAATAGAAATTAAAGACATGCGATACTTTGTGTAAGTGCGCATATGGATCATTAAATAATAATTAACATTGTACGCTGACTGCCGGAGCAAGCAAGGAGTGGAAGAGTTGCATAACTCCCTCCGACCTAAAAAACTAAGCGCGGAAGGCTGACCGTGTAGGCATAAAGGAAAACACCGTGTGCCTTTTAAATTTAATCAGGACTGACGGAGTGGATAAGAGATCGTCTTGTCCCCGTCTGTGTGCATATATGTAGCTATATAGAATAGTAACATTTTTCCATAAATGTTTTTCTTATATTCCTAGCAGACATGATCAGGAGCGTCCAGCTGTTTTTTTTTTTCTGATTGGTTAATGTTGTCCCTCTTTCTTGGCTTGTCGTCGCCAATTTTATTTGAGAGCGAGTATTTGCCAAGGATACATGAGAAACATTTTAACTTTTATAAGTTTAACTGGACTTACCAAACCCAGATATTTTTTCCAATATTTACCAGCCCACTGGGGTGTACAAAATAACGTTAATATTCCCGACTTCTGACAGTCGTATTCAAGTGAAGCATCCAGAAATTTACGCTGTTCAGAAATCGGCGCTCTAACATAAAGTCAGCCGATAGGATTATCATCATTTATCAATTGTAACATTTTTTTAGCAACCAGATGTTTCCCAATACTGGAAGTATTTTCCTCTTTCAACTGTGAACCCCAAGAGCACGTTCCTCCATCAACTATTGGCGGTGACATTTTGTTTATCAACGAAAAAACCCACACCAGATTCGGCGTTCACCTCACTAGTCTTTGTTTTGTTAGAGGGTGAACTGGGGCCAATTTTGGAAGTGAACCAGATAAAACATATATTCAGGGAAATTGTATTTCCAAGGGATATCACCAAGAGTAGGTAAGAGTGATTGAGTGGCCACTGTATGAAAGAGAGAGTGGATATTTTTCTTTGTTACAGGGAATTTACCATCATTGGATTTGCTTAAACTTGTTTAATTTACTGGGTAGCATATAGTAGGAACTTGCTTACTTTACTGTCTACTCTGTAACATAGTGCAAACCTTCGACCTTTGAGTTATTAACTTGTTGGATTCTTTTCTCCATAAGGGGAGAACACATTTATTCTGCTATTTCATATGTATGTAAATCTGATTTTTATTTGATCTTTCTATAGATATTTGGTGTTGTCAAGTTTAAATGATAATAAACAACAAAGAAACTTAACTTTGTGTGTTGGTCAGACCCATACCCAAGTAACCGTAGTTTTTCACGTTTATGTGTCTTGTTGTCACATAGCTGTGTGTGTGTGTAGTTAAACTTATATTTATTTATTTATTTATTTATTTTCGTACGCCCGCTAATACTCGAGGCGAAATCTCAGGTTATTATTAATTTCTAACCTGACATTGATTTTTACGTGAGTATCCCTTTTTTTCTTGTACAGAGACAGGTGTCCCTCGCCATTCAGGCAGATACTCGCCGATTTCGGAGGTACCCATTAGAGCTGGGTCGGCTCAGGAGCCGCCAATCCCTGGTCGATGACACTCCTTCAAATTTCCTCGCCAGGTCTCGTGTTAATCCAGTCCAAATCCCGGTCGACGAAAAATCCTCAAATGCCGTCGCCCGGGTTTGATCCTGCATCACCCGGTCGCCAGAGCGGTGTTGTAACCACTACGCTAGCGCGGCTTCCACTTATATTTATATGTATGAGGAGGGCAAGGTTGTCTTGTACTAAAAGTCGTATAGATAGACTGGAATAGAGAAACTTACTCATTCCAGAGACATACTTTTGCCTAAAGCTATCACCCCGTGAAATCTATTTCTCACACCTTTTTCACGTACCTATCACCATCCACTCTACTCAGACGGGCCAAAAATAACTCACAACCTATCCGAATGGCTTGCTCGATTTACGAACAAGCGGTTTCTCGTACAGCGAAATAGCGCCGTGACACCTGAGGACATGTCCACATCTGATCTAGACTTTCTGTCTTTTGTTCACCAGGCAGATTTGTTTATCTCTTACTTCTGTCCCCGGTTTACGTGTATAATGTCTGTCCTCCTATTATGAGAGCGTCCGATTGGCAACGTGGTTAGAGCATTGGTCTCTCGCGGCCATGGTGCCGGTTTCGAATCACGGTACCGACACGATCCAGTCTAACACAGCTGTAAAAGACTCTTGCTCTTTGAGTTTGGGAAGGAAAAGGCAGCGAGGAAGGGAACTGGTCAACCCATCTCTCGATGCTGGACCTAGTATGGTGAAGTCTCTAACATTTCCCTCCCCTACGGCAGTATCTGCTATGGTGCTACCGTCAACTTTTATCTATTATGACGGACGTTTATTGAACTGTTTGTGAAGAGAATTGGAGACAGACACGACGGGGATGAAGAAGACATGGCAAAACTTTGAGCTGATGGCACGTGACAGGAAGAGTTGGCATAAGTTTGTTGAAGGCCTATGCTCCCTGAACAGTTGAAAGGTGATGATGGTTATGAATTATGCCGAGACAAATTAAAGTGTGGACGAGACGAGACGCACATGGTCAAATACCACGCTTCTTTATGACTGGATTAACTGACATGCTATGGACTCCAGAAGGAAACCGAAAGCAGGGACGGCCAAGAGCCATTTGACGGAGAACTGTGGAGATGCGGAGCATGAAACAAGGCTGGGGCATCACACGAAGGATGGCTGTCGACCGAGCCAAGTGGAGACAGTTTGTTGTTGCCCTACAAGACGCCACTAAACATGATGGTCGCTGATTGCTGTGTCAGTTAACGACGAAGGACCAAAGAAGAAGAAGAAGATGGATGGATTAAAAGTGCTACACGTTTGATTACCAAAGCACCAAGTAATTAATGTCCTAGAGTTTTTATAATATATAATAGCCCCTTCAATCATAACTGATTATGGGAATGCTTCCCTGAAGTGACAGCCCTCAACTGCTAATTTTCCTGGTGTTCCTTTCAACGTTTTCTCCTCTCTTCTGCTTGCCGTGATGAGAGCTTATTTTCGTCAAATCTGAGGTGGCGCCGTAGAGTGCATCGCCACTTGGTACGATCGGCAGCTTCATCCTCCCAGGTTGCTGGATTTATGTCCAGTGCCTTCGTGTCTCTCTTGCAGACATCTCTGAACCTCAACTGCGGTCACCCAACTGTTCTTTTGCCATCTGCAGTTGTCCGTAGAAGGTATCTTTCGGGATGCGACCATCTTCCATGCGGCGGATATGGCCTAGCCAGCGTAGTCTACGCTGTCTAAGCAGTGTATACATGCTATGGAGCCCAGCACGACAAATCCTCGACATTTGTCACTTTGTCTTTCCACGAAATACCGAAGATATGGCGTAGACAACCTAGTTGGAAGTACTGAGTCTTCTTTCTTGCTTAGCATAGTTTGCCCATGTCTCGCAGCCATGTAGAAGTGTGCTGGTGACGCAGGCGTTATATACCGCAGCTTTGGCCTTCGTTGTGAGTTTGGAATTTCTCCCAGAGTCTTTAGCTATGTTCAAATTCACAGCTTTTAACACAGGCACAACAAAATTAAAATACCCCGAACAAAGATAACATTAAAGCCTCACTAAATACAAGGCTTCGTGTTGTTTCCGGGGGCCTCTGAAGAGACAAAGAAAGATCTGGACTACTTCACCTTCAGGCATGCCGTACATGGCCACTAATGGTGGTTCCATTTTCTGTAAGGGGCGCAAAGGAAAACTATGCTAATGACTAAACGTAAACGTCACCGTTCCTTCAAATATTACCAGTTCCACGTGTAAGCCTGTGACTACATGAAACTCTTCCCACGGTAGAACACGGCAGAGAAGGCAGCACAGAAACATTTCCTAAATTCTTTGTCTACTCATTGCAATATAGCTACATTTTTTTTTACACCGCGTGATCTTTCACAGACCTGGAGATATGTTATTTTTTCTTCCTGGGCCGAGAAATTTATCATCTTCCAGGGATATATATTTTCAAGGACGATCAATAAAGAAGAAGTATGAAAAAAAAATAGTTTTCGTGTGGCAAAGATACGTAATTTCTCGTTGAGAATGATAATTTTTTTTCATGGCCTTGTCTATATTTAGGAACGAGATTTGTATTGTGAACCGTGTAATAGAGTTTAGAAATCGTGATTCTGAGCAAGTCGCGCACTGAAAGAATGCATTCAACTTACACTGATAGACACAGTGATACTTGCTGCCACTGAAAGTACAAAATATTGGTTTACAACTACCTGGCACTTCAAAAGTACATCATCTTTAACCTTTAGTTCCCCAAGGAACAAAGGCTTTCAACAAAATCATGTCAAGTTCTCTTTTTCGCGTAACATCCGCTCAAGGTCTATTCATGTTTTTCCCTTTTGTTGCTGTTTGAAGCTTTCATTTCTGTGTGTGTCTATCTGCCGTTGCCTCTCTTACATTGGGGATTCCAGGACAAAGACTACCTAGTAGTGCTATCCAAAGACTACCTAGTAGTGCTATCCAAAGACTACCTTGTAGTGCTATCAATAGATTCCTACAATTTGTGTTCTGTCCATTGTCATCTTGGTGATCTCGTTATGCCATTTCAATCCTTCTATTCTACGCATGCACCCATTTATAAAATTTGGTTACTTGTTAGTTAACTTATTAAAGTACAGTTTGTAACTTCACAAGTACAACTCGGTCATTAGCTAGAATAATCTTGTTGCACATTCGTACAAAAGTAAAAAAGTAAGGCGTACAAAGCTCTTTGATTTTTCTCTGACTCGTTTTTTTTTCCCTGTTTCTCTTTTTCCATGTAATGGTCCATATCTGAACAAGCAAGGACATCAACAACTGAATTAATAAAGCGAGAACAGCCTTTGCTAGTCTAAACAACATCTGGAAGTCCTCCTAGTACAGCACAAACACCAAATTGAGATTACATGAGAGCTGTATACTTTCTGTACTTCTCTATGGTGCGGTATGCTGGAGAGTAACAGAGAAGGAAATGTTGAAATTGTCCTATTTCCACACAATCAACAAAGGAAAATTCTCTGAATCTTTTGGCTGAATACCATCACCATCCAAGAATTGCTTACTCGGAGAAACCAAGGGGACACGCACACCATCATAGCCGGCTGACGCTGGAATTGGGTTTGCCACGTCCTCAGAAGAGACCCCGATGCCATCACAAGAACAGCTATGCTATGGACCCCTGAAGAAAAGCGAAAGAGAGATCGACCAAAAACAACTTGGCGGAGAAATGTGGAGGCCGAGATGCCAGGAATGAACCAGAGCTGGGGCACTGTACGAAGGATGGTCGCTGACCAAGCAAAGTGGAAGCAGTTTGTTGCTGCCATACAAGACGCCATCAGGCGTGATGTTCACTGACTGCTTTGACATTCGGCGCTAAGGACCAAAAAAGAAGAAGAAGTTTCACATCTGGGCCATACAAGTTTATTGTTATTGTTGATCAGAATCAATCTCATTGCACTCCGGGCAAACCCATAGGTGCTCAGCTTCCCTCAGCAAATGTCAAAGAGTATGAATGCTAACTGTTCCTGTGACGCGATGTTTGTATACACGACGGATGCATCATCTCATATGTCCATCCCTGCTGAACTTACGTTTAATGCCAAATCTCGGCAATCTTAACCTTGTTGATTCATCGATTGCAGTGTCTTTCTCTAGCAGGAGATCAGTAATTGCGTTTAGTATTTCTCCCTTATCCGTTTGCAATTTGTCCACTAAGGGTTCTCTCGAAGCCAGTCTGTCAGTCCAATAGCCCGACCGCTCAGTCCATCCCTGAGTTAACACGTCACACAAGCTACATTAGATCTCAAATAAACGTTTACTACATCTTCTGTTAGACTTTTCATATACGCTGAGAATATATTATAGCTAGCCTCTCATAAGAACCATGACAAGATTTCATGGGGGCTACGACCAGACTCTCAAGTCAGACTTTTCATATACGCTGAGAACATATTATAGCTAGCCCCTCATATGAACCATGACAAGATTTCACGGGGGCTACGACCAGACTCTCAAGTCAGACTTTTCAAAGAAGGAATGACTAGACCTCATATTAGAGATTTCGCTAAAGCAACGTACAGATCTCATGGAAGCTCTGTATATATTTGTCATAAAAAATACGAACACTTCCAGCTATCCTATCGAAGAAACACGGTTACGCATCCATCTAGGTCATCCAAAGAAGTTAAACAGCTGACCTCAAGTTAGATTTCATGGAAGCTGTAACTATATTATTCACAATATCTTACCAAAAAAAAAAAAATACGCCCACAATTTACCACGACAAGAGCATAAGAAGTGCTTTGGCGCATGATGCATATGTGGCGACCAACTGCAATGGTGATCCATGCCAAATAGGAAGCGTTGGATAAACATATCCATCCGTTTAACCGTCCTGTGTGTGCGGCTTGACTGTCTGTCTGAAAAGCAATCTGCCCATCTTGCTAATCTATATATCTCCCCAACTATCACCTATCTAACCTACCTACGTACATACATATACGACGAAACACATCACTCTATTTGTTTGTGTGTTTATGTGCTGTACTTTTTTATCTAACGATGTCATATACTCGTGTATATATATATATATATATATATATATATATATATATATATATATATATATATATATATATATATATATATATATAGATATATAGATATATATATATATATATATATACACATACTGTATATTACTGTCGATAAATTTATTCACGATGTAACACCTGTTATCATGTATCACAGTACGCCTGTCATAACAACTATTAAATGCTACTCACCATAGAAACAACAACAACCACCATCACAGAATGAATCACTCAGCGTCACACCCATTTGCTCCAAATTTATAGCCTCAAACGAAGCATCATTTAATGACATTAAAGGCACTTGCTCACATCCGGCTACAAGGTACGGAGAACCACACTAGAGAACACACATTAATTATGTCTGTTTGCGTGCAACCGCGTTCAGCTCTCTTAACTGTTAGTTATGGAAATAACTACCGTTTTTTTTACCCTCTGGAGCAAAGAGCCAGAAATGCAGCTGGTACCCCGAACAGGAAGCCTGAACAAAGCATTCATGTAGCTATTATATATATATATATATATATATATATATATATATATATATATATATATATATATATATATATATATATATATATATATATATATATATATATATATATATATATATATATATATATATATATATATATATATATATACAAGGTGTCCATAAAAGATTGCACCCTTTTCAAAAAATTTATTCTCGGCCCCATAATGTGGTACTAGAATGCTTTCTATCACAAAAGTAAGATAATCTCTGCAAGTTTTTAAGCATACCTTACAAAGACTCAAAAAGAATGTACCTATTTCTTTTCTTTTTTTTAACCTACTTGACCAGTGTGTTGAGAGACATGTAACAATTACCGGTTGCAACTCAAATGCGAAAGTTTCACTTGAAATACCCGCTGCGCGCACGCGCACTTTTTTGAGTCTTTGTAAGGTATGCTTAAAAACTTGCAGAGATTAGCTTACTTTTGTGATAGAAAAAATCCTCGTACCACGTCATGGAGCCGAGAATAAATTTTTTGAAAAGGGTGCAATCTTTTATGGACACCTTGTATATATAATTCTATTGATGATTGAAAACTCTTACTTACTGAGTCGTTCCTGTTCTACCCCGGGGTGTAGAGGTTTGCCAGAGAGAACGCCATACTATGCTATCGGCTGTCTTCCTCCTGGCCTGATTCCAATCTAGTCCTCGATTGCTTTCCTCCAAGCGGACTCTGTGTCGTCTTGGAGATCCCTGGCTCTTACTTTCCCCATACTTGTCGTGGTAGCCGATTTTCTTCCATTTTGCATACATGGCTGTCATGAAATATTCTAATCCACATATATAAATTATTAGGTAAATATGAAGCCTAACAAATAAAATTAATAAAGAGAAGAGCAATGGTAAAATAACAGTGCTGTCACAAAGAATGTACTCGAAATCCCCCTTGTTTTCTGCTTCGTCTGCAAATTGTAACGCTTTCACGTTGATATAAAAGCTTACTGTATTATTACCCGCCTTCTTCAATGAAACGTGTGCTGCATTTCTAAGAAAAACATTGAGACGTACTGCGTAATGACCTAAATTAATCCTAACATTAATTATACTGCGTTACCAAAACGAACGAACAGATGGACAAAAGGATAAAGAGAGAGGGGAGGGCTGAAAATCAGGAACGCATGCATCACGCGTGTAAGTCTACATGCACTAATTTTTTTTTTCAGACGGACAGTGATAAAATACACTACCCTTTCCCAGAGTTAGGTTTTAAAATCATAAAAAACGCTTATTAGGAAAGATAACAATAGATGGGTTTACGGTTTAAAAACATTACAGTACCCAGACAGCACATCTTCGAAACAGGTGGTAGAAGAAATTGCATATTTTGAACGCAGCCACGTAGCTCCTTTAAATTTGTATTTTTGGGTTCCTTAGGGCTTGCTGACAAATAATATGTAAAACGTTACGCAAATAGTCCAGGAATTAATAAATTATACCCAAAATAAAATATTGGGGGTGCCTGACAGCATAAAATCATTTCTGCTCATAAGATTTTTTTTAACGTGTTTGAAAAAAATTTACGTTACAGAAATAGCCTACCATGTAAACTCCAAATTGATTGGAGCGCAACAAATGAAAGCCTAACCACGATTGGTCGGGCTATAAATACTATCTTGGTTGTTAGGGGAAACGGGGAAAGGTAACATTTTTTCAAACACTTGTCGAAACGGGGCTCATTGGTCAGACTCGCTGATATACACACTTGGGAGCGTTAGTTCGAAACCACTTGTTTAAAATAGCTTGATAAAGCATCAGTGCGTTGAAGCCAGCATATATTTGGCTAAATAAAAGCCTGGAAGATAAGCAGATGGGAATTTGTGCCAGTTTGTGCCAGAATTCATTGCTAATCAACGTATCTGTGTTTATTCGTATGAATTGTGGGACCGTGGTCTTGATGGTACTGAGCAGCACCTGGTCAGAGCTTTGCTGAATCCAGTGTCGGACAGCATACTCCTTGGTCCTTTTAGCTATCAGTGAGGTGTCTCCAGAGCCAGAGGAGAATTCGAGCAGAGGAGTCCTTTCCTGCCGCCATCACGCCAGATAAGCTAACTTGGCCAGCTGAGCTCAACATTATGTCCCCTCATCTTGAACTGACTTTTTAAAATTAACATTAAGAGGGGAATTTACTTGTCTTAAAATCAGGAACTGTGAACATCTCCAATACTGGTCCCTAAAGACAAACTATTGAAGTCATGATGACAAATACCAACAGAGCTTGAACAAAACAAAACCAGTATTGCCTCATTTTACTACTACACAACGGACACACATAGAACATTTGTAATAATATATGTCACTACAATATTCATATTAAATACATTCTGTACATAACTTGTAATTTAAATTGATTGTGATTCCTGGTTCCCTTGTAGTTGAATCAGGACACATATTCATTCATGCCAGTAATGAATACATATTGTTATTTGAAAGTTTATCAGTGACTCTTTTAAGATATCTTTGTAGAGTGTTATATGTATGTGAGTGTCACAGTGTTGTCAAGAGTAGTGGATTAAATTAAATTGTTTATCTGTCTGTTGTTGTGACTTACACTTCACCATACTCATACCCTAGACACATAACGTAGCATCACACTATTCCAGAATAATTCTGACTGAGATATATAGATATGTGGTAGCAAGTAAGGTTATCTATAATACACTACTCTTAATAGATATAGATACCTTCACAGCTGATCTCAGTCAGTACACTAAGTTCCCTATAAGTATTTATAACATCCCACTTCACCACATATATTGGGGGCTCGCTCTTGGGATTTTGAATCTTTAACTATTAAAAATATTGGGGGTAATTCACTTCAGGGAATATAAGAATTAAAAGGTATCCTTGGGTGGAATTAAATAAGGTTGAGCTCACGGTGCCTGTGTTGTCCATTAGATATATAGTTAGAAATTGAATTGTTGGGTAGACATTATAAAAATTTACCTGATAGACAATGGCGGACCTGGCCAAATTTCGATCTGCTGCGGTTCAGACTGCAAAAGAGTTAGGATTAGATGGGCAAGTTATGGTTGCCTATGTCACAACGGAATGTGACAAATTTATTGAACGCGAAGAAAGAAGATTAGAAAAAGAAGCCGAAAGAAGGTTAGAGGCTGAAAGGGAAATTAAGAAGTTACAATTTGAAGCTGAGGCTGAGACTAAGAGGTTGCAAGCTGAGGCTGAGACTAAGAGGTTGCAGATTGAGGCTGACAAAGAGGCTAAAGCATTGGAAGCCGAGGAAAGAAGACAAGCTGCAGAAAGAGAAGAGAAGAAATTAGCTGCAGAAGAAAGAAGATTGACTGCAGAGAGGGAAGCAGAAAAGGAGGAGAAAAGATTACAAAGGGAACATGAGTTACGACTAAGGGAGTTTGAGTTTCAAGGCCATGCTCCTGAAAATGGTGCCAGTCCCTTTGCCTCTGATGCTACAGTTACTCAAGGAGCCTCAACCTCAGCTATGAACTTTCATTTAGATCATTTTGTTGAGAAAGACGATGATATTGAGAGCTATATAAATAGGTACGAACTATTAGCTACCACGTATGGGTTAGAGAGAGAAAGGTGGAGCTTAAAGTTATCTCAGGGACTTCGTGGGGCAGCTTATGAAGTTTTTGCAAAAATGAGCAGAGGTGATCAGGAAAATTATGACATGCTAAAGCAGGCTCTTTTGTTAAGGTATGAAAAGAATGCAGAGTTTTACAGGAAAAAATTTAGGAATGCTAAACTACTGTCAGGTGAAACCTATCACCAGTTCTCTGCACGAATAGAGACATACTTGGAGAAATGGACTTCTCTGGGGAAAACCCAAGATCTTAAGGAAATGGTCCTTATAGAGCAACTATGAGAGTCCATGGCTCCAGACCTGAGAAAGTTTCTCATGGAACAAGGTGCAGAGAGGCTGGGTGAGTTGCTAAATGTTGCTGAAAGGTATCAAGCAGCTCAAGCAGAGGTAACAGGTAATAAAAAGAAACAGGTGGATAACTTTAGGGCACCACAGAACTTTAATAAATTTGATCCTAGGGATCAAAATAAAGGTAAGCACCAATTTGATAGGCCACGGTATGAAAATAAAAATAAATTCCCACAATTCGATGAAAGGAAATATAATGAAAGAAAATCTTTCAACCAAGGAAAAAGGTGGTGTAAGAATTGTCAGATGGACAATCATGACACTGACCATTGCAGAAGGAAACCTGTGTATATGGCAACCCTTCAGGTCAGGTCGACCTCAAGACAGGAGGAGGATATTATGTTAGATACCACTCCAGAAGAGATGAGGAAGGCACAGGCTGGGGATAAAACACTCAAGCCTTGTTACAGAAAATTGTCAACTTGTCATACAACTCCAGGCAAGGGAGATTTTTACATGAAAAACAAGTTGATGTATAGGAAGACTGGAGCTAGATCCCATGGTCACGGACAGCTGGTTCTTCCAAAGAGATATAGGACAGACTTAATAAGGAGCCTACATGTGAAACCAGATGGGGACCATGAGAAGATAGGTACCATTATTCAAAAGGTGGCTCACAATTATTATTGGCCCAAAGCAAGATGGTGTGGTGAAGTGGGATGTTATAAATACTTATAGGGAACTTAGTGTACTGACTGAGATCAGCTGTGAAGGTATCTATATCTATTAAGAGGAGTGTATTATAGATAACCTTACTTGCTACCACATATCTATATATCTCAGTCAGAATTATTCTGGAATAGTGTGATGCTACGTTATGTGTCTAGGGTATGTGTATGATGAAGTGTAAGTCACAACAACAGACAGATAAACAATTTAATTTAATCCACTACTCTTGACAACACTGTGACACTCACATACATATAACACTCTACAAAGATATCTTAAAAGAGTCACTGATAAACTTTCAAATAACAATATGTATTCATTACTGGCATGAATGAATATGTGTCCTGATTCAACTACAAGGGAACCAGGAATCACAATCAATTTAAATTACAAGTTATGTACAGAATGTATTTAATATGAATATTGTAGTGACATATATTATTACAAATGTTCTATGTGTGTCAGTTGTGTAGTGGTAAAATGAGGTAATACTGGTTTTGTTTTGTTCAAGCTCTGTTGGTATTTGTCATCATGACTTCAATAGTTTGTCTTTAGGGACTAGTATTGGAGATGTTCACAGTTCCTGATTTTAAGACAAGTAAATTCCCCTCTTAATGTTAATTTTATAAAGTCAGTTCAAGATGAGGGGACATAATGTTGAGCTCAGCTGGCCAAGTTAGCTTATCTGGCGTGATGGCGGCAGGAAAGGACTCCTCTGCTCGAATTCTCCTCTGGGCTCTGGAGACACCTCACTGATAGCTAAAAGGACCAAGGAGTATGCTGACCGACACTGGATTCAGCAAAGCTCTGACTAGGTGCTGCTCAGTACCATCAAGACCACTGTCCCTGAAATCAAGAAGGATGTACCTTCTACTTCATAACTAATTTATATTTTCTTTTTACACTGATCACAATACATCACAAACATTGCGTTCAGAGCGTTAGGCCAACTGTCAGCTTCATTTGAAATACTTTATTCCAGTATTACCCTTCTTAATGGTTACTACGCCTCTGCAATTCCAGCATTATTTCTTTCTATTCAATCATCCAGGTGTCAGTGTACTGTTTGGCCATTCCATGCCGTTTTACTTCTCTCCGACACCCTCTGTTCAGGCTGGAGCATTACAGGCTTTACCTCACGTTGGCCACTGAACTACACATATATATACAGGCATAAATCAACAATTCACATTCAATTTTCATTAAAAGATATTGAATGGTTCAAGCTTACCACAATTCATACGAATAAACACAGATACGTTGATTAGCAATGAATTCTGGCACAAACTGGCACAAATTTCCATCTGCCTATGTTCCAGGCTTTTATTTAACACAATTATGAGCTGGCTTCAACGCACTGATGCTTTTTCAAGCTATTTTAAACAAGTGGTTTCGAACTAACGCTCCCAAGTGTGTATATCAGCGAGTCTGACCAATGAGCCCCGTTTCGACAAGTGTTTGAAAAAATGTTACCTTTCCCCGTTTCCCCTAACAACCAAGATAGTATTTATAGCCCGACCAATCGTGGTTAGGCTTTCATTTGTTGCGCTCCAATCAATTTGGAGTTTACATGGTAGGCTATTTCTGTAACGTAAATTTTTTTCAAACACGTTAAAAAAAAATCTTATGAGCAGAAATGATTTTATGCTGTCAGGCACCCCCAATATTTTATTTTGGGTATAATTTATTAATTCCTGGACTATTTGCGTAACGTTTTACATATTATTTGTCAGCAAGCCCTAAGGAACCCAAAAATACAAATTTAAAGGAGCTACGTGGCTGCGTTCAAAATATGTATTTTCTACCTCCTGTTTCGAAGATATGCTGTCTGGGTACTGTTATGTTTTCAACCGTAAACCCATCTATTGTTATCTTTCCTAATAAGCGTTTTTTTATGATTTTAAAACCTAACTCTGGGGAAGGGTAGTGTATTTTATCACTGTCCGTCTGAAAAAAAAAAGTTAGTGCTTGTAGCCTAACACGCGTGATAGTAGTAATTGTGTATCGCGCGACGCGTGTTTAATGTTCGGCTTTCTGCGTCTCCCTTCTCGCTATCCTTTTGTCCATCTGTTCGTTCGTTTTGGTAACGTAATGTAGAAAAAGACATGAATGGAATTTAAAATTTAGGTCATTACGCAGTCTGCCTCTTAATGTTTTTCCAAGAAATACAGCACACGTTTCATTGAAGAAGGCGGGTAATAATACAGTAAGCTTTTATATCAACGTGAAAGCGTTACAATTTGCAGACGAAGCAGAAAACAAGGGGGATTTCGAGTACATTCTTTGTGACAGCACTGTTATTTTACCATTGCTCTTCTCTTTATTAATTTTATTTGTTAGGCTTCATATTTACCTAATAATTTATATATGTGGATTAGAATATTTCATGACAGATGGGACATTGAAAATTTTGTAGAAAGGTGTAGCATAGCACATGAGGGAACACCCACAAGTGGGAACATGGATCAGGACCTGGACACGCCATGGGGCAAAATCAGGCCTGACAATAAAAGGAAAAATAGATTTGATAAAGTGGACCAAATGGAATGGGAAGCCCCTTTTCACGGACAAGCTTCACTTAACTGTTTTACAATGGCCACTATGCGGAGAGTGCAAAAAGATGTCTTACCCCAGGATAAGCCGACAATCCCTCAATCGGACTTAAACAAACTGGAGGAAGAAGATGTAGAGAGGAAATCTCTCATCAAGAATTTTAAGAGGGGAGAAAGCCCCAAAAGAAAAATTGGTAGCGGTCGTTTTGTGAATGATAATTCTGGGAGGAAAAATCATCACTATAAAGCTTCAAGTGGAAGAGACCATACCGGTGCATGGACAAATAGGTCCACACAATTAAAGGTCCATATGTAGCTTTGTTAAGAACGTGGACTGATGAAAAGGCAGAGGAAAACATTACATCTTCATACCAGTATGTGAATGAGCTGACCACTCGGTTAAAAACTGGCTGGAAACTTGCCAATGAAAATTTGAAACAAGCCAGGAAGAAACATGCTGCCTATTATAACAGGAAGGCGAAAGACAGAAATTTGGCTGTGGGAGAGAAAGTACTGCTTCTTTTGCCCGGGAGTCAGAATAAGTTACAAATTGGATGGCAAGGTCCATATACAGTTTTAGAGAAGGTGTCTAGAACAAATTATAAGATAGATAAGAAGGGGAAAGAAAAAATCTATCATGTGAATCTCCTGAAGAAATATTTGGAAAGAGAACATCAGGAAGAGACACACTTGTTGACATTGTCCATCGCCATGGAGATGAAAAAGGAACCACTTTCATCATTTGAATATCCATTACACACCTGTGAGACAGCAGCACAGGTGAAAATCAGTACACATTTAACGAAAACTCAGAAAGAGAGAGTGCAACAGGTTCTAAATAATCATGCAGAGGTGTTAACAGACCGACCAGGGCATACAAACCTATTGGAATATGATATGAAACTCATAGACTCCACACCTGTCTGTATGAAACCATATTCGATTCCGTTTGCTAAGGAGAAAGCTTTGAAGGAAGAGATAGACTATCTGTTGAAGGAAGGAATTATTTCGCACAGTGAGTCTTCGTATAGTTCCGGTGTTGTACTCTAAGGAAGCCCTCTGGAGAACATAGACTCTGTATAGATTACAGGAGACTGAATGCTATTACAGAAGGACAGGTGGATCCATTGCCGGATACAAATCAGCTGTTTGCCAGGCTAAATAAAGCTAAATATTTCTCAAAAGTGGATCTGAGTAAAGGATACTATCAGATTCCAGTAAAGCCTGAGGTTAGACCATACCTAGCTTTTAGTACCTCAGAAGGACACTATGAGTTTAATAGATTGCCATTTGGATTGAAGAATGCGCCTAGTGTCTTCTCTAGAATGATGAGAAAATTATTGGATCCTCTGAATAATCCCTGTATAACAAATTTTATGGATGATATCCTTATAGCAACAGAAACATTTGAGGAACACATTGACTCTCTGAACATGCTGTTTGATCGACTTAGGGAGGCAAATTTAACAGCCCGACCAACCAAATGTTGCGTTGGATGTAAAGAATTGGAATTTTTGGGACACACACAGTTTATCAGGGAAACATGACCCCTGACCCAAAGAACTTAGAGAAACTACAGAAAGCCCCGAGACCACAAACCAAGAAGGACGTGAGATCCTTTGTCTCATTATGTGGTTTCTACCAGAAGTATATCAAGAACTTTAATTCCATATGTGCACCGTTAACTGAATTGACACGTAAAGGACTTCCAGATCGCATTACATGGACACCACAATGTGAAATGACTTACCAAGAATTGAAGGAAAAGCTCACAAGTAAACCCATTTTGAAATTACCTGACTTAAGTCAAGAATTCATAGTAAGGACGGATGCAAGTAATATTGGGCTGGGTGCAACTCTTCTACAGAAATCAGATGCATTGGATGGGGAATTAAGCCCAGTGGCATATGCTAGCAGAAAGTTGAATAAAGCTGAAATCAACTACTCAACTAGCGAAAAAGAATGTCTTGCAGTAATATGGGCGATAAAGAAATTCAATATTTATCTATATGGGAAGGCATTTAAGTTGCAAACAGATCACAAACCTTTATCGTTTTTAGCACAGGCTAAGCATGAGAACTCTAGGTTACTCCGATGGTCTTTGCTTCTGGCTCCATATAATTTTAGCATTGAGTATATATCTGGAAAAACAAATCTGGGAGCGGATTTTTTAAGCCGCCATCCGTGTGATGAGAATCACCGAAAACCCCAGAAATAATAATAAATTTCTCTATGTGTATATAGAATAAAGGACTGACATATAATGTCTGTTTTAAGAGGGGAGGTGTCATGAAATATTCTAATCCACATATATAAATTATTAGGTAAATATGAAGCCTAACAAATAAAATTAATAAAGAGAAGAGCAATGGTAAAATAACAGTGCTGTCACAAAGAATGTACTCGAAATCCCCCTTGTTTTCTGCTTCGTCTGCAAATTGTAACGCTTTCACGTTGATATAAAAGCTTACTGTATTATTACCCGCCTTCTTCAATGAAACGTGTGCTGCATTTCTAAGAAAAACATTGAGACGTACTGCGTAATGACCTAAATTAATCCTAACATTAATTATACTGCGTTACCAAAACGAACGAACAGATGGACAAAAGGATAAAGAGAGAGGGGAGGGCTGAAAATCAGGAACGCATGCATCACGCGTGTAAGTCTACATGCACTAATTTTTTTTCAGACGGACAGTGATAAAATACACTACCCTTTCCCAGAGTTAGGTTTTAAAATCATAAAAAACGCTTATTAGGAAAGATAACAATAGATGGGTTTACGGTTTAAAAACATTACAGTACCCAGACAGCACATCTTCGAAACAGGTGGTAGAAGAAATTGCATATTTTGAACGCAGCCACGTAGCTCCTTTAAATTTGTATTTTTGGGTTCCTTAGGGCTTGCTGACAAATAATATGTAAAACGTTACGCAAATAGTCCAGGAATTAATAAATTATACCCAAAATAAAATATTGGGGGTGCCTGACAGCATAAAATCATTTCTGCTCATAAGATTTTTTTTAACGTGTTTGAAAAAAATTTACGTTACAGAAATAGCCTACCATGTAAACTCCAAATTGATTGGAGCGCAACAAATGAAAGCCTAACCACGATTGGTCGGGCTATAAATACTATCTTGGTTGTTAGGGGAAACGGGGAAAGGTAACATTTTTTCAAACACTTGTCGAAACGGGGCTCATTGGTCAGACTCGCTGATATACACACTTGGGAGCGTTAGTTCGAAACCACTTGTTTAAAATAGCTTGATAAAGCATCAGTGCGTTGAAGCCAGCATATATTTGGCTAAATAAAAGCCTGGAAGATAAGCAGATGGGAATTTGTGCCAGTTTGTGCCAGAATTCATTGCTAATCAACGTATCTGTGTTTATTCGTATGAATTGTGGGACCGTGGTCTTGATGGTACTGAGCAGCACCTGGTCAGAGCTTTGCTGAATCCAGTGTCGGACAGCATACTCCTTGGTCCTTTTAGCTATCAGTGAGGTGTCTCCAGAGCCCAGAGGAGAATTCGAGCAGAGGAGTCCTTTCCTGCCGCCATCACGCCAGATAAGCTAACTTGGCCAGCTGAGCTCAACATTATGTCCCCTCATCTTGAACTGACTTTTTAATTAACATTAAGAGGGGAATTTACTTGTCTTAAAATCAGGAACTGTGAACATCTCCAATACTGGTCCCTAAAGACAAACTATTGAAGTCATGATGACAAATACCAACAGAGCTTGAACAAAACAAAACCAGTATTACCTCATTTTACTACTACACAACGGACACACATAGAACATTTGTAATAATATATGTCACTACAATATTCATATTAAATACATTCTGTACATAACTTGTAATTTAAATTGATTGTGATTCCTGGTTCCCTTGTAGTTGAATCAGGACACATATTCATTCATGCCAGTAATGAATACATATTGTTATTTGAAAGTTTATCAGTGACTCTTTTAAGATATCTTTGTAGAGTGTTATATGTATGTGAGTGTCACAGTGTTGTCAAGAGTAGTGGATTAAATTAAATTGTTTATCTGTCTGTTGTTGTGACTTACACTTCACCATACTCATACCCTAGACACATAACGTAGCATCACACTATTCCAGAATAATTCTGACTGAGATATATAGATATGTGGTAGCAAGTAAGGTTATCTATAATACACTACTCTTAATAGATATAGATACCTTCACAGCTGATCTCAGTCAGTACACTAAGTTCCCTATAAGTATTTATAACATCCCACTTCACCACAATGGCCAAACCATCGTAATCGGGACTGTTCCACTAGGGCCACTTGGGTTTTTAGGCCTTGACGTATCATCTGGTTCCGGACCATGTCTCTTCTTGTTACTTCAAACGCCTTCCTCAGAAATCTCATTTCTGAGGTTTGCAGCTGGCTTTTGTAGGTTGCACTCATAACCCATGACTCGCATCCATAATTCAAGACTGGAACATTGGAGGAGCGGTACACAGCCATCTTCGACTTCTTGCCAACTTCTCTTTAGCTCCGGATAAAAAGACACTCCATATTTTTAAATCCTCCCATTTATCAATTGGGTATACACGAAACAATGTCAAAACAAGAAGAAACAACTGCTATTTAAGTGTTATTATTTTATTTCCAGAAATAAAAGAAAATATGTGGCCAAAAAAACTGATGTTACAATCTGCCTAAGGAAAATTCTCCGAATTTTTTGGCCGAATACTATCACTAACCAACTACTACTAATTCTGAGTAACCAAGAGGACATGCTGGCAGACGATGGAGCTGGGTTAGCCATGTCCTCAGAAGAGACCCCGATGCCATATGGAACAGCTATGATATTCCCCCCCCCCCCCCCCCCCCCCCTTTCCCCCAAGGAAAGCGAAAGAGAGGCCGATCAAAAACAACTTGACGGAGAACTGTGGAGGCCAAGAATGAACCAGAGCTGGGGCACTGTACGAAGGATGGCCGCCGACAGAACAAAGCGGAAGCAGTTTGTTGCTGCCCTACAAGACGCCACCAGGCGTGAATGCCTCTGACTGCTTTGACAGTCGGCGGCTAAGGATCAAAGAAGAAGAAGAACAAAAGAGAACAAATATTTCTGCCCGCTGTAAGGTCACGCGTTGATCTGACCGGATCTCACGCTGAGTTGTAATGTTAATGTGACACGACAATTTATGTAATAAAATAATAGTTACCGTCGTTAGTTTTGCAATTTTTTAATATAAATTGATTGGCTAGAAGTACAGAAATGTAAATTTAAACATAAGGAGTAACTTTCGAAACCCCCTCTTATTTGTTCACTCTTTAAGAAGCATCGGATCATCACTGCATTTGGCTACTTGCAGTACGCCTGCGCCAAAGTGCTTTATTGCTTTTGCAGTTTTAGTTCTACTACCTCAAGTTATCTTCTATTAATGTTGAAGGTTCTTGTGATTTCTTCATTATTGTTTGTCGCTAGCTGGGTCTTATCTGCGTTGATGATTCTCATAATTATTTCCTAGAGGTAGTATAAAGTCTGGATGTTAGTTTAGTTTTGTTTATTTTAATTTCTTGTTGTCTTCCAACCTGTGAATTGATGTCATGGACTTATCAGTTCTCCCTTTTCTTCTTCTCCTGCTTCTTCTTCTTCCTCGTTCATCTTCAGACTTCCACATTAATGACTAATAAAGGCAGTTGTCAGCTCAAGGTTTTTGACATTTCCAAACAGTTTTTCGTGGAGAGAAATAGGTTGTTGCCAAATGCTACTCCGTTCATTTCTGCATGTTGGACAGGACTGCAGCAGATATAGCAGTCCGTTATGGACCTATTTATATTGTTCCCTTGTGGCCTTCCAAAGCCTCTGACAAGATTTTCTCATTCTCAAAGCTTATGTTGAAAAGAGCTGGCAGTAATAACCAGCCCTGTCGTACTCCGAAAGTGTGGCGGAATCTCTGGTCTATTCTTCCGTTTAAAAGAAATGTTCTTCCAGTACAGTATTTAAATATAGGCTCTTGGTTCGTTTGACGACGATGCGGTCAATGTAAATTAGATAATGGCTAGTCTTACTCAGACAGAAGACAAATACAGCCCCACCTTGTAATCACATTTTCTTCAGTGACGAGATGCATGAAAACAGTATTAAAACAAGAAAGGGTAAAGTAATATGCATACATATAACCAGATATAAAATTACGCTCCTTCGGGGAGTACTGGGGTAAGCCCCCTTGTAGGAATCCTGTGCCAAAACAGCGTCAATGCTCTTGCTGTAATAGTTTATGTAACAATCTGTATCACATTTTGGGTTTGCCAGCCCCAACACAGCCTCGTTTACCGCCTCTTACCACATATCTCAGGAAGTTGTGGTTCTATTCATTGCCTGTCACTACAAAGACCCCCGGAAAACAACAACGCAAGTACTAAATCCAACAACTCGTTCTTCAATAAAATATTCAACTTAGGTCGACATGTATTCGGCGTGACCTGGAGTATCATTTTGCTGAGAAGGCTTGTTACAATAATAGCTATGTAGCTCTGACGCAATCACATTCTGGAATATGTCTATTCCAGTCATAATGTTTAACCCGATAACAACGCTTATGCCACTAATATTTTTACTTTAGTTACAGTACGTCGTTATGAAGTTTAACAATCATAATCATTATTCTCTGTTTGCTCCGTATTAGGGCTGTAGAGGCGGAGTCAGGAGTCGGTCGTTTTTCAGTGGAGTCGGGAGTCGGTAAAAAAAATGTCCGGACTCCGAATTTTATGTCGTATGACTAGTAAAAAACTGTAGTCCGGAGTTGAACTTCTAAAAGCTCAGGAGTCGGAACATTTATGGCCAACTCTACAACGTGCTCCGTATGAAGTATGGAGCTCCTCATAATTTGTTCCTGAAGTAGCACCTACGGAACTCAGCAGTTTATGAAATGCAATCATGGTCTCTCATGCAAGCTTTATGAAAAACACTGCAACTGGATTTTAAACATCATTACCAATATCTGCCACATACAACACACGACAACAGATTATATTTCAATAATTTTCATTAACATGTCTTTTACTTTTCCAATTTTTTACTTATGGAGATGGTCCACATGTAAGGA
>JAMPIV010017434.1:115000-438856 GCA_024509875.1 Oreohelix idahoensis
TATTTTCACTCGTCTATCATTTCAGAACTAAATGTCCTAAAAGAAATCTCCTTAGGAAACACATTTATCTATATATTTTGTTAAACATGATACCAAATATGTAGCAGACCTACATCCCTATATCTTTCTAACACTATCACCTTCTACCTAAATTAACTCACGTGTCATGTCTTTGTTCTTCTTCTACCCACATAGGGCGTGCCTAACTTCGTTTGTTCTCTCTTGGCGGCTCTTGCAAAATAGGGTCTTTCGCACGCTTAAGCACTTCTTTATATAAGCCACTAAGCCTAATCACTCAACTTAGTCCGCGCGCGCAGTAATTTGGCCACTTAAATAACACTCGCCTTAGATGCTCTAGAAGGAGCGAAAACACAAATATAACACACAACTATATCTAGGCTTTATTGTGGCCTAGTAATAAATCTTCTTCTTGAAGATAATGTGGTAAAAAGGCAGCGAACCACTGATACAATGACGATGACAAGATGGAGCGGTTACATTTTGTTAACGCAGAAGGCATGCGCTTCGATGTCTGTCGAACTCATACTTTAGCCACGCCTATTTTCTTTCTCTATTGTCTTATAGACGCTAGGAATGTTTACAGATAGACCCATTAGCGAGTGTTTCACGTGTAGATAGAGAGGAGACGGGTCGTATATTTGTAGAACCAAGAGCGATAATTCATGAGTGCACTTTCTCAGGGGAAATTAATCTGAGGAAATGGGAGATAATCACAGTTCCCCCCCCCCCCCCATCCGTTCGTTCGTGAATGTAACTAAGCTACGAAACGAGGGAGCTCAAAGAGACGATTTGCTCGCGGAACCACGTCTGCGGTCGGCATAAGTGTAAAATTTGACTTTCATTCAAAATTCGACCGCAGATTTCCCCAAGAATACGAGCAAGGCGCGAAATCTGATACGTTAGCGATTTTCTATCTATTTCATATATATCCCAGCCTTTAAAATCCATTATCTAGTACCCACAGAATTTTTCAGAACATCTAGCTTCGATTTCTAGATTCATTGTACCATTGGAATTACTCAGTTTTTCGATTGGAGATCGTTTTAAATTTCTGTGTTGCGGTAAATATTATACTAGAAGTTCAAGTGATTTAATTGTTAAGTCCGTCATTAGATTTCACTAAGATTTTTCTGTGTTGAGTGATTTAATGGTTAAAGTCCGTCACTATATTTTACTAGGATTTTTGGTGTTAATTGGCTAGCAAATTAAATAACATATAGCTAATATTTCCGGCTGTAACGTAAATTTAATTACTCGCTACCACCCAAAAAAGAGATAATTTTATTGACTAGTAAAAAACACTATTCATTATGAGTACTGACGAAATATATATTTATTTCTAATTCATTACGAGTAATTTTATAAATGACTAGAATTTATTTCACGGGTTAATAAGAACGATAAGACAAGCTATACACTTGTGTTTTCTAATCAAAGTTAATAACCGAGTGGATATATAAATTATACCTTTACGCGGGTTAGGGTAGAATTGAGATTGTGGTTAATGTTGTATTTTTTTCTTCTTATAAATCTAGTACGGGTCACAACCCAAAACCTACCAGCGGCCTGCACCTTAATCTGAGAAAAGGGTCTAAGTCTAGTCCAACCAATACAAGAAAGAAAAAAGAACATTCCTATGTAAAATATATCGGGTCTTCGAGGTTGACCGGGTTGGTCTCTTGTTTCACCTAGAAAGAGAGAGAGAGAGAGAGAGAGAGAGAGAGAGAGCGTACCAATTTATATGACACTAAGAATAACAGTAACTGGACATTTAGCTACCCAGATTTCTTTTCCATTTTCATTTACCTTCAGCCTGCTGTGGCGAAGTTATCAATATTAACATTTCCCGATTACCGACCACTGTGTTGTGGCAAGGATTTATCCCTGAAAGATTTATCTACCTGACATTCTCTTAAGTATCAAATTTACCAGCTACTGTACCATGTGCACATTTGATCTAAAGTATTTTCCTACCTGGACTAACTGCGGTGACATGAACAGATTCAATAAACAGTAACAAAGCAAGCGTTCCCCAAATAAGAGGATTAATCAGTAAATTTGAGGAACTGGGGCTTGTTTTGCCAACAAACAAAAAAACCAACACTGGATGTGTGCATGTACCAAGGAGTTCTGTTCCAGACATTGTAAATCAGCAATTAGGTAAGCGAGATTGAAAATTTGGCCACATGTTTGTCAGAGCGAGAGAAAGCAGGAATGGATAATTCTTATATTGTATAATCAATGTACTCACTTTGTTTTTTTCTTCTTATGTTTGATAATACTGTTCATTTCAGAATAGATTAAATTAAAAACTCTGTTCTTGACAGTATATTCAAATCCTATACCATAGTGCTAATCTTTTGACCTTTTTGGGGGTTAATTAACTTCTTATTGTGGGATCTTGTCTCAACAGAGGGGATTGCACTTGTGTCTATTTTCTTTATTAAATTCTGTAATCTATGATTTTATATTTGATATTTTGATATTAAATGTTGTGAAATTCTTTTCTTTATGATAAATAAACTTAACATAAAACTTAATTACCTGTGTCGGTCAGCTCGTCCCAATATCCCTACTCCATTTACTATAGTTTCACGTTTGTGCGTCTAATTGTCGTCACTTATCTGTGTGTGTGTAGGTGAGTGGTTGATCATAATTACCTATCAAAAATCTACGACACTCGTGTACTTCCCGGGGGTCTCCGAGAAGACAACGAAAGAATAGGACTACTGTCGCCTCAGGCATGTTGTAGGAGGCGACTAATAAGAGGTTGTGCATGAGGCTGGCAACCTCATCATATAAAATATATTGCTACAGAGTAAATGGATACTGTCATGTAGGCTTTCTGCAAGGGGGCCTAGCTGTAGTAGTGGTGCCATGCTCCACAAGGAACAAATATGAAAACTCAGACGATTGGTTAATGAAAACTCATTGAAATTTAATCGGTTATGGTGTATTGTATGTGGCAGATGTTCGTTGTGATGTTTGAATTGAATTATGGTGTTTTGAATGTGGCAGATGTTCGTTGTGATGTTTGAATTGAATTATGGTGTTTTGAATGTGGCAGATGTTCGTTGTGATGTTTGAATTGAATTATGGTGTTTTGTATGTGGCAGATGTTCGTAGCGATGTTTGAATTGAATTATGGTGTTTTGTATGTGGCAGATGTTCGTAGCGATGTTTGAATTGAATTATGGTGTTTTGTGTGTGGCAGATGTAAGTAGTGTTGTTTGAATTGAAGTTCTTTTCCTCGCGCCTTTGTCTTCCCTAACTCAACCGCAGAGCGAGGCACCCATTTACAGCTGGGTAAAATGGAACGTGACGCTACCAGGTTTCGATACCGGAAACCAGTAATTTCACGCGAGACAAGCGCTCTAAACGCTTGGCCTACCAGATGCTTACAAGAGAAATAGTTAGATCAAAACAAAGCAAACCAAAAACAAACAAACAAAACAAAAACGAACACACACACACGAAGAAGAGACATGAAGACAGACATAAAGAAGTAAAGAATACACGGAGAGACCTTGAAAGTCTGCCAATGGCTTACTTACTTACTTAGTCGTTCCCCTTCTACCGTGAGGTGTAGAGGTGCCTGCCAATGGCACGAAGGCTATTTGTTGAACGACTGCGCTTTACAGAGATCTGGATGATGATGATGATGAAACTTAGGCGACCCATTCGGACATGTTATAAAGGGAATCGTATCTCTTATTTTCTGCAGGAATAACGGCTCGAAATTATGCTTTTTTCTCCTTACTTTACATTTCTACTTCTTGGATCCTTAGCCACTCAGTGACAAAGCAATCAGTGACCATCACGCCTTGTGGTGTCTTGTAGGGCAGCAAAAAAAACTGTCTCCTTGGCTCGGCCGTTTATCATCCTTCGTGCAGAGCTCAAAATCTGGTTCATGCTTTGTAACTCGGCCTCCAACAGTTACTTTATATAACATTCGTTTATTGGTGAAACATAAGAATCAGAAATAATATAGACCAACATCCTTCATCAGAACAGACCAAACGCAAAGAGGACAGAACTAGATATTAAAACATCAAATGTAAGACAACCTAAAAATTACGTGAGGTGCAATTTAGGATGCACTTTTTAATAGTTTTTTTCGGTCAAGGTTCCTCTGTCTGTCTTTCCAGGCAATATAAAAATGGCACTGTCTTCTGGTAATTTGTTCCAGGTGTTCCGTTAGAATTTTTTTTTTTTTTTCAAATCTTTACTTTGAAAATCTTTCTAAACTTACGATTTTCGACATTATAAACATTTGCATTTTCACGCTTAATGCCAGTTAACTAAATTTTCATTAAAAATGCTAATCTATGGTCCGATAAAACAAATCTCTCATGCCCCATTTCCTTTTTATCCCCGACTTTCCCTCAGTCTTACTCAGTGTGCGCGTGAGCTATTAACTGACAGACCTGTGCAGAACTGACAAACCGCGTGCAAGTGAAAACTACTGGTTGTAAACATATGACCTTTCCACTATTCCTACCCGCCCCATTAAACTCAGCTAGGAAACTCTAGAGGTGGAACAACAAATAATCAACAATTAAGGTAGGAAGGGGGAACTAGGCTGGGACGTCCGCACAGAAAGAAGGCTCCATTTTGGTATTCATCTTCCTCGGGGTAAAAAATATATATATAACCCCAGAGAAGACGAAGATGATGTCGGGGGTAAATCAAAGGGGACATACTGAATGATTATACGATTGTGACAAAACTAATGCTGTAATAATGGGATATTTGATTTATTAGCTGTTGGAAAATGCAGCAGAAAGACACATCGTTTGATCGTCTGATTATGCCAAGTATAAGCTTCTGTCAAACAACTGTTTCAGCGTTTTGAGCATCGACCTAACTCACTCTCACTCTCTCTCTCTCTCTCTCTCTCTCTCTCTCTCTCTCTCTCTCTCTCTCTCTCTCTCTCTCTCTCTCTCTCTCCACACATACACACATATATATAGGGTGTCTAATATACAAAAACCATGTGCCATGCGCTCAAATTATTTCCAAGTCTTCTTATTAAGACAAAAAAAATTCTATTTTAAATTCCCCTCTACGTGTGTTGTTATTGGTCTCTCTCTATTTATACTATCCTGGGGATTCCATAAAATACTTCTATGGTACGCGCCTCAAACAGCCTCTGACAACCAAGTCCAGCTCCCGGCCTTCACGTGTGGCTCAATTTGAGCCCAGCGGAACTGTTTCCACTGACGGGAGAAGGGGCAAAGGCGAGCGACTGGCGCCTTAAAACCAGCAGCTTCGGGCAGATAGGGCTCGTGATCCTTGGTTGGTAGCTTATCTAAGAGAAGGAACTCTGAATTCAAACCACCGCTGCCTTGCGGGAATATCCATTTATGGAATTGGCTTCGGGAGTAAACCCTGAGGATAAAGCCGGAGTCGGAGTCCCTAAGGCAGTCTAATGTTGATTCGACATTATTCTGGCAACTCCTGCGACACGGCTGGTACCAAACTGTATCGGCTACTGCCGTTCCTTTGGATCTACCGGCTGTGTGGAGAGGGGGAACATGCTGCATGGGCAACAGCTTGATCTCCATATAACTGTGCCCAAGCTCGCGCCCTGGAGAGGACACTCCAGCTTCACCCTATAGGTGTCGGCAAAACACGGGAAGTAGCAGTTACCGGTTATAAGCATTTTGCCCAATTGGCGTAGGGCATGGCGCCAGGGGCTACTTCCGACAGTGGGAGAGGTTCTAGGATCTCACTGGACAGCTACCGCCCGCTTCAAGCTGGGCAGCCCCCAGTCAATAATGTGTTGTCCCGCCACTGTCTGCTTTCCCCATTGGGTGCATGGGGATTAGGGTCAAACCCGAACTGTGGACAGAAAATTTTGCACCAAGCAATTATCGAAAAAATAGAAATAAGCAAACTCTCAGATTGGGATGCTGGAACGTCCGGACTATGTTGACTGGACTATCCGAAAACCTACAGGATGTAAATGATGTAAGGAAGACAGCCATAATTAATGATGAGCTTAAACGATTTCAGGTGGATATAGCTGCACTTCAGGAAACGCGCCTGGCGGGCTCTGGAACGGTGAGCGAGAAGGACTACACATTTTATTGGCAAGGGAAAGATCTTAATAAAGCTAGAGAACACGGAGTAGGTTTTGCGGTCAAAAAATCGCTAACTAAAATGGTTGAACCAGGCGAGAATGGATCAGAACGCCTGTTAACGCTCCGCCTGCAAACTAGCACAGGTCCCATTACCCTTGTCAGTGTGTATGCTCCTACTCTGTACTCTGCCTCAGAAGCTAAAGATGAGTTCTACGAGAATCTAACAGCAATTATCAAAAGCATACCTAGGCAAGAACAGCTTGTTCTCCTTGGTGACTTTAACGCTAGAGTGGGTGCCGATAATGTTTCATGGCCTTCATGTCTGGGCAGGTTTGGTATTGGCAAGATGAATGAAAATGGACAACGGCTCTTAGAGTTGTGCGACCACCATGACCTCTGCGTGACCAACACCTACTTTCAGACAAAACCCCAGCATAAGGTGTCATGGAGACACCCACGATCCAAGCACTGGCACCAACTTGACCTGATTCTCGTCAGAAGGCCACTCCTCAGGTCTGTGCTCTCCACGCGCTCGTACCATAGTGCAGACTGTGATACAGATCCCTCCTTGGTTTGCTGCAAAATCAGAGCACAACCATGAAAACTCTATCGTGTCAGACATGAAGGGAAACCACGCACTGATACCAGCAAGATGTCAGACCCTTTCATGATCGCTCAATTCACTGCGACCTTCGAGAAAGTGCTCAGTAGCCATCAGCATGGTGATACTATTACAGAGAACTGGGAGCATCTATGGAACACCATTCAAAGTACTGCACTTGCCACCTTTGGTAAGAAAACAGCAAAGTCAAATGACTGGTTTGATGCTTCATCAGATGTGATGGCACCTGTCATTGAAGCTAAGCGCAGTGCTATGAATGAATACAAACGTTCACCGAGTGCCAGAACCCTACAGATCCTGAGGGCTACGAGAAGCAAAGTTCAACAAACTGCTCGACGCTGTGCAAATGACTACTGGCTCCAGCTCAGTGAGAGCATCCAGATCGCAGCGCAAACAGGCAACATTAGACAAATGTGTGACGGTATAAAGAAAGCACTTGGCCCCCATAAAAGTAAGACGGCACCGCTAAAAACCATCAGCGGAGAGAAGCTAACCGATAAGGGTAAGCAGATGGAGAGGTGGGTCGAGCACTACTCTGAGCTTTACGCTAGAGACAATACCGTTACGCCTGCAGCCCTTGACGGTGTCAACAGTCTGCCAACTATGGAGGAGCTGGATGCCGAACCAACATTAGAGGAACTCAGTAAGGCCATTGATAGCTTGGCCTCTGGCAAAGCACCAGGCAGTGATGGGATTCCTCCTGATTTAATCAAATGCTGTAAGAGCACGCTATTACATCCCCTGCATAGGATGCTGTGCCAGTGCTGGGAAGAGACAACTATTCCTCAAGACATGCGAGATGCCAAGATTGTAACACTGTATACAAATAAAGGAGACAGAAGTGATTGCAATAACTACAGAGGCATCTCTCTTCTTAGTATTGTTGGTAAGGTTTTTGCCAAAGTCATCTTAATGCGACTACACAAGTTAGCTGAGCGCATATATCCAGAGTCACAGTGTGGATTCCGAGCTGGCAGATCAACAACAGACATGATCTTCTCTCTCCGCCAGCTTCAGGAAAAATCAAGAGAGCAGAAAAGACCATTATATATCGCCTTTATAGACCTCACAAAAGCATTCGACCTGGTTAGTAGGGATGGACTCTTTAAAATCCTCCTGAAAATAGGCTGCCCTTCTAAAATGCTGGAAATGATAAAGTCATTCCATGACGGCATGAAGGGAACAGTCCAATATGCTGGAAGCACGTCACAGCCCTTTGATATACGAAGTGGCGTTAAACAAGGCTGTGTTCTGGCTCCGACCCTCTTCGGAATCTTCTTTGCCTTACTCTTGAAACATGCATTCAGAGATGCAACTGAAGGAATATGCCTTCACACTAGGTCAGATGGCCGTCTGTTTAATCTTTCAAGGCTGAAGGCAAAAACAAAAATCAGAAGGGTCACTATAAGAGACTTGTTGTTCGCTGATGATGCTGCAGTCGTCACTCAAAGCCAACAGGAGCTTCAGAGCTTGATGAATCGCTTCACTAAAGCATGCAAGGACTTTGGCCTCACAATAAGTCTAAAGAAAACGAATGTGCTGAGTCAGGATGTGGGTGCTGCACCAGTTATCACTATCGATAACTATGAATTGGCAGTGGTGCACCACTTCACATACCTAGGGTCTACCATCAATGACAAACTCTCACTGGATACAGAAATCGACAGCCGCATTGGCAAAGCTGCAGCTACCTTTGCCCACCTCACATCGCGTGTTTGGGGAAACTCTAAACTCACAATGAAGACCAAAGCTGCGGTATATAATGCCTGCGTCACCAGCACACTCCTATATGGCAGCGAGACCTGGACGACCTATGCTAAGCAAGAAAGAAGGCTCAATACCTTCCATTTGCGGTGTCTACGCCGCATCCTCGGCATCTCGTGGAAAGATAAAGTGACAAATGTCGAGGTGTTGTCACGTGCTGGCCTTCAAAGTACGTATACGCTTCTTAGACAGCGCAGACTTCGCTGGCTTGGCCATGTTCGCCGCATGGATGATGGTCGCATCCCAAAAGATATCTTCTACGGACAATTAGCAGATGGCAAGAGAACAGTTGGGCGACCACAGCTGAGGTTCAAAGATGTGTGCAAGAGAGATATGAGGGCACTGGACATGGATCCAGCAACATGGGAGGATAAAGCTGCCGATCGCACTAAGTGGCGATGCTATTTACGGCGCCACCTCAGATTGGGCGAAGAGATGCTCACACAAGAAGCAGAGGTGAGGAGAAAACGTCGAAAGGAGCACCAGGAAAATAAGCAGCTGAGGGCTGTCACCTCAGGGGCGCATTCCCATAGTCAGTTATGACTGAAGGGGCTATTATTATGGGGATTCCAGAACAAGGACTGCCTTGTGATGCTATCACTTGGTTTCTTCAGTGTGCTACATTCAACGACTGCGTTGTTTCTTCATCTCTCGTTCTACTGCTATGTTTGTTTCTGCCAATCAGTTCCATACTGGTTACCTTGTCGTACCATTTTAATCCTTCAATTCTGTGGAACCTTTCACTCATGAAAATCTGTGATTTCTTGGCTGGCGTTTTGGTTGTTCTCCACGTTTCACATTCATAGAAGAGCAATGTCATAGGCAACATCTAGATCGCCGAGCTGCTTTGTCATAATCTACTGAATTCCACCTCTAGAAGCTGTTAAATTGTTCATAGTCCAACCTACAGCCATTAAGAACGGAAATGGTGAGAACAGAAATCCCTGTCGAACACCAGCTCTTTTGTCAAAGTTTTCTACAACGTGTCGTGCGCGGAGAATTCTGCGTTTCAATTAACGCGTGTCAAATCTGTTTTCTGTATTATATCCATGAATTTATCGGAGACTACTAAATGTCTCATTCGCTCCAAAATTGACTCTATGTAAACAAGTGCTGAATTCAGTTCTAAGCTGCGTAGTGTGGCTATCGTCCCAACTAAGATGGTTTGGCCATGTCTGCAGAATGGGAGAAGATCGGCTACCACGACAAGCATGGGAAACTAAGAGCCAGGGATCCAGACCTCCAGGACGACCCAGAGTCCGCTGGGAGGACAACATTAGACAATCTTTGAAGGACCGAGGACTAGAATGGAACCAGGCCAGGAGGAAGACAGCCGATAGGATAGTCTGGCGCTCTCTCTTTCAAACCTCTACACGTCACGGTAGAAGGGAAACGACCAAGTAAGTAAGTAAGTAGTGTGGCTATCTAGTATGTACAAAATCTGTTTTGTCGAAAATGTACGTCCTCTTCTCTCAATTGCCTATCTATGGCTTCTTTTAATCTCTCTGGTATCTTCTTCTTCTTCCGTCCTTAGCCACCGACCGTCAAAGCAGTCAGTGGCCATTACGCCTAGTGGCGTCTTAGGGCAACAGCAGATAGGTTTTCTTTGCCATTGTTTCCCATCACGCCTATTGGCGTCTTTAGGGCAACGGCAAATCAATCCATTTGCTGTCGTTTCCGTAATCGAAGTGACTGGCAAACGGGTGATCAGCCCGTTGGTTCTCTGGTATAATGCTGTTTAATATTCTCCCTGGCACTGAAAGTATAACACTATTCTTTTGTACAGTGTGCACTCTTGCAATCATCCCTTCATTGGTAACCTGACCAACATATCCTTCCTTCCAGTATGCTGGTTCTTCACCTCTCTCCAAAACTAATCTGAGTGATTTTTAGAATATCTGTTTCTACAGCACGGAGTAGCCGACTTCATGCCCATCTCCTTTGTAAGTCGCTTTCTACGACGTGCCTGGTAGGATACTGTGTTACTATTCTTTGCTTCCCTTTCGGGCGTCGGTAACCCACACAGCACTGTAACATTTAATGACTACATTATTTCTGACATATGTAATCACTACAGGCACATAATCATTACTCTGTTATGACTCATGCACTCAAATAACGTAGCGAAAGTTACACGCACATTTCATGAAAGACGAAATAACCATTCTGCCAGTAACTGCACAGTGTAATAGGAACAATTTAAACAAAGACAGGGCTTCACCTTATCATTGATTTATAACTACTTTCTAAAACGCACAACGCGTGTTACAGAGACTTCAACAGTTATTTTAATTACATTTCTCCGTTGTATAGTATTGACCACTTCAATCCATTCTATTCCGCGAGCCTTGTGGTAAAGTCACGATATCGCACAGAATTCTCCCTAGGGCCGCCTGTCACCTCCTTTTATTTGTTGTCTAATTTCCTCATATCTGCACTTTACGCTACATAAAACAAATGTCTTTGGTGCATATTAAACTTAAAATTCTCTGAGCGAATTTACAACGATTTTTTTTTAAATATTAACGATGTACTTTCATATGAATATGTATGCGCTTCATATACAAATACTGACAGCTTGGAACATGACTACAAACAACTTTATTGTAGGACATGCTTTGTGATAGACATTAATATAGAAAACAAGAGGCACGAAATCATTTGGACATGTGATCAGAATGAAAACTTGCCAATCACCAACATACATCATACGTCCTACTTTGTATATAACTGAAAAGTAGGACGCGAGACAGATCAAACATTCAAAAAAAAAAAAACATAAGAATGATCTAGTGTGAATATAACAACTGTAAAAAGAACAGGATACATCATCATACCCAAAACGACGATAATGCCGACGCTTACTATTCACTATCATCACACATACGTCAGCATAATATTAGCATCAACCAAACATAGCCAGTTTAAACTGCTGTAAAGTGGGAAAGCCTATCCAAAAAAAAAAAAAAAAAATGTAGCGGTGACAAATATTGACAAGGAATGCAAGAACACCACTTGCAAGAACAACACAGCATTGCGGACAGCTGGTGAGGCAGACACGGACTACAGTCGTCCAATTTTTACAACTGACGTGAAGAGGAAGACGAAGGGCATGGATCTATGAACAAAACAAATGAATAGATCTTGATCATCTACAATATGTTGCACAGCAATATGCAAGATGACAATCTGCATGGTTGCGTAGTTTCGGGGGGGGGGGGCGGGGGGGGGGGGGGGGGGGGGGGAACCAGATCTGGGGTGGTGGGGGTGGGGCCCCTGGGGGGGGGGGGGGGAAGAGAATTTTTGGGCGGGGGGGGGGTTGGGTGGGGGGGGGGTGGGGGGGGGGGGGGGGGGGGGGGGAAGAGAATTTTTGCCCAATCTGAGGTGGCGCCCCAGGGCGCAAGCTTAGGCACAGAAATATGGAGACCAAGAGGTTGCCCGTGCATCATGTCCCCTCTCTCCAAGTATCCAGCAGTTCCAAAGGAACAGCAGTGGCCGATACAGTTTGGTACCAGCCACGTCGCAGGGAGTTGTCAGAATAATTTCTAATCAACATTAGACAGCCTTAGGGAGACTCCGGATTTATGCTCAGGGTTTACCCACGAAGCCTTTCCCGTAAACGGATACTCCCACAAGGCAGCGGAGGTTTGAAATCTGAGTTTTAATACGTTTATAAATAACAAGAGGAAATAAGTTGCACTTTGTCCAAAGCCCACCTTTCTTTATCCCGTATTCAATATTCCCCCCCCCCCCCCCTCGCCTTTTTGCCATAACAGAAAATAGTAAAGTACTCACCAACTTGATTTATCCTAATCGTTTCGTCAAGTGGTGCTCCTTTATATATACACATCACCTGGAACGTTACACTAAAGCCATCTCTGGACGAACTGGGGTCGTCTTCTGCCGAAAGGACAACCCCGTGCACCACAACATCACTGAAATGCAACTTCCACTCATACGCATCAGTGTTGTTTTCCCCATTAGGTGGTGTGCATGCCCCACGAACCAAGGAAAGCACCGCGAAGGTGAGCACAACATAAAATGTGATTGCTGATGCCATAATGTACCCGGTATGTAAATGAACCAAATGTGGCAGTTTAGAATGATGCGTTTCCAACAGTAAGTATCCACAGACGTTTATTCCAGAAAGAGTGGCTGAAATTTTGCAATAAGAAACAAAAATTTAAATTTTTAAAAAAAATCTTTCTCGACTTTAAATGATTTAGTAAAGGAGTCACAAAGAAAATACTGCCGTAGGTGAATTAAGTGTTGGAGACTTCACTATACTTCTCCTTCAAGTACCGTGGCTGGTGATCATGTCTCTCCACAACTTCCTGTCTCCAGTACTGTTTTTCAGTTCAGTTGTTTACCTCTTTCCATGTCGTGATGTCAAACTGTCAAATTTCTTCTCTCTCTCTCTCTCTCTCTCTCTCTCTCTCTCTCTCTCTCTCTCTCTCTCTCTCTCTCTCTCTCTCTCTCTCTCTCTCTCTCTCTCTCTCTCTCTCTCTGTCTTCCTCTATATCTTTTTTGATTCAATCTTTCCTGTTGTCACGGTATATTCCAGAAATTTTTTCTCCTCATTACATGCTCGAGGAAAGATGGTTGCTTCCTTCTATCATGAGTAACAAGCCTCCTTCTATCATGAGTAACAAGCCTCCTTCTATCACGAGTAACAAGCCTCCTTCTATCATGAGTAACAAGCCTCCTTCTATCACGAGTAACAAGCCTCCTTCTATCACGAGTAACAAGCCTCCTTCTATCATGAGTAACAAGCCTCCTTCTATCATGAGTAACAAGCCTCCTTCTATCATGAGTAACGAGCCTCCTATGAGCAATGGCTATTTCATGACATTATCTTTTTCACCTGTCCTTGGTCTTAACATTTCGGTTGAAATCAAGCACAGTGAGCCGTGTTGTTAGATGTCAAATTTGGTAAGTCGCCCAAGTCGTTAGGGTTAGGATTAAGATTAGAGTTTTGATTTAGCATATCTAAACCTAACCATTACCCCTTTTTACTGCGTCTCTGAATTCTGTTTTGAGACCGTATCGAACAATGGGCCCATTGTTCTTGAGATCACCCAACATTTTTGTAAAACCGCATCTGTGACCTCTAACGCTTTTCCTTCTTGTTTACTAATAGTTCACTATATTAGGTCCAGCTTTATGAGGTAGGGTGACCACAGTTAATTCCCTAAGTCAAGAGCAGACCTATTTACGGCTGGGTAGACTGGAGCGTGACGCGGTTGAAATTAAAAAGTGTCACGTGTTATAAAAGTGGAACTATATTTTTCAGGCGTATGCAACAGGCAAGGCATTAATAATGAAAACTAGTTATAAATAATCTAGTTCACGCTAGTGTTGATGAAAAAAAAAAAAGATTTCGTAGCCTATAATTGTTAAGCAGAGGCGCCTATTATGAGGTTGTGTGTGAGCCTGGCAACCTCCTCATGTAAAACACACTGATACACAAACTACTACAGCAAGAGCATATGCAGACTTCCTGTAAGAGGACCAGCTGCCTCAGCTGATCCATGATCTCATAAGGAGTGAATAGAAAAATGATGATGACAAAACTAGAACAAGAATATAAACTATGTAGCCTAGTATTTTTAAACGTGCACGTAACTGTTTACTAATCTATATCAACAAAACGAAACTAAGATCATCTATTACCTTATTCAACAGCAATATGAGAACTCAGAATATAACTTATCATTATATCGAAAGTAACAAAAACAATAATTAAATATATGCATTATAACGTTTCTACGAACATTAAGTATTTTTCTTTTAAATCAGACGGTAGATTAAATGCAGTTTAGTTCACCTCTGTATCACAGAACAATTAAGAAACAAATCAAATACCTAACAATTCTTTGAGCAACGTTTTAAATTGCTAAAACTGAACCCAAGCTGTATACGAACAACAATATACGAAATACCGAAAAGGAAAAATATATATACCTAACGGTAAACAGTTCAGGAAAATCCAACTCAAGTTGTAAACGCTGTGTTCTATCAGGCTCTCACGTTTATGAAATTCACAACACCCGGCACGAAGAGCAGAGCGCGTGACGCAAAATGGCGCGAGTTCGAGCTGAATAATGACTGGCTGAATGCACTGTTATTATTTGGGTGTGAATGATTGGTCGCCAAGAGACGATTTGCACATGCGCAGAATATCAAGAATGGAAACAGAAATCACTCACTGAAACTTGAAAAAAATGGGGTGATCGTAGGACAAAGATGAATTTGCGTTGTTTTTAACAGGAATGCGTTCTTTCAGGTGTACCAAAGAAGAAAAAAATTAAGGACAACAAATTAACGCAATACGTCCATCCAAGTAAAATTTCCTACACAACCTCGCCGACCTTCTTCTCTCTTCCAGATGCTTCTGTATACAGTGGTTTACACATCTTAAAAGAAAAAAAATAGGCACATACGAGGCCTTTGATTTAACATAAGCCACTAACAACGTACGCACAAGAAATGTATACAATTTTGCCTGTTCATCGGGTGGCTGGGTGAAAGAAGGCACATGATGAGACAAACGGAGTGGGATGTGTTAGAGTGAGACAAACCAGAGAAAGAATATGTAAGATGAGGGGGGACAAACCAGAGGAAGAGTGTGTAAGATGAGGGGGACAAACCAGTGAAAGAATGTGTAAGACGAGGGGGGGGGGGGGGGGGCAAACCAGTGAAAGAATGTATAAGATATGGGGGACAAACAAGATGAAGAGTATGTAAGATGAGGGACACAAAGCAGTGAAAGAATGTATAAGATATGGGGGAACAAACCAGATTAAGAATATATAAGGTATCGGGGACACACCAGAAGAAAGAATGTGTAAGATGTGGGGGACAAAGCAGAGAAAGAGGGTGTAGGATGTGTTGGACAAGAGAAAGAGACTGTATGTGTAAGATGTGTTGGACAAACAAGAGAAAGAAAGTGTAGGATGTGTTGGACAAACCAGTGCCGTCTTAAGGCATGGGCACACTGGGCAGTGCCCAGGGGCACCACGATTCTAAGGGCCCCATGCTGGTATGCTGGACTATGAAAGATGAGGGGGACAAACCAGAGGAAGAGTATGTAAGATGAGGGGGACAAACCAGTGAAAGAATGTGTAACATGAGGGGGACAAACCAGTGAAAGAATGTGTAAGACAAGGGGGACAAACCAGTGAAAGAATGCGAAAGATGAGGGGGACAAACCAGTGAAAGAATTTGTAAGATGTGGGGGACACACCAGAAGAAAGAAAGTGTGGGGGACAAAGCAGAGAAAGAGGGTGTAGGATGTGTTGGACAAGAGAAAGAGAGTGTATATGTAAGGTGTGCTGGACAAACAAGAGAAAGAAAGTGTAGGATGTGCTGGACAAAAAAGAGAAAGTAGATGTAAGTTGTGTTGGGCAAACCAAAGAAAGTAGATGTAAGATGTGTTGGAAAAAACACAGTAAGTAGACGTATGATGTGTTGGACAAACCAGAGAAAGTATATGTAAGATGTGTTGGACAAAACAGAGAAAGTAGACGTATGATGGGTTGGACAAACCAGAGAAAGTAGACGTATGATGTATTGGACAAACCAGAGAAAGTCGATGTATGATGTGGTGGACAAACCAGAGAAAGTAGATGTAAGATGTACTGGACAAACCATAGAAAGTAGACGGTTAATGTGTTGGACAAACCAGAGAAAGTACACGTATGATGTGTTGGACAAACCATAGATAGTAGACTAATGATGTGTTGGACAAACCAGAGAAAGTAGACGAATGATGTGTTGGACAAACCAGAGAAAGTAAATGTTAGATGTGTTGGACAAACAAGAGAAAGAGAGTGTCGGAAGTGTTGGACAAACCAGAGAAAGTAGATGTAAGATGTGATGGACAAATCAGAGAAAGTAGATGTAAGATGTGTTGGACAAACAAGAGAAAGAAAGTGTAGGATGTGTTGGATGTGGTGGGTTTGATGTTAATACAGTTTGTTGTTAAGAAATCTTAGTGTACTGAATGAGGTCAGCTGTGAAGGTCCCTGAATATAATAAATATTAGAGTAAATTTCCAGGGTACCTTTCTACTACCACCACTATGATCTCATTCAGACTTATTCTAGATAGAATGTAAGATGACTACGTTTGGTGTCTAGGGTTATGAAATGTTAGTGTAAGGTTGCATTAACCAACTAAACATATAAACAATTACACAAATTATTTTATTATCTAATACAACACAACAGTACCACGACAATCACATACAAACTACACTTTAAAAGACTATCTTTAGTAAGTCAGTGGTTGAAAGTTAAGGTTTTTCAATTTATTGTCCTGAATCTAATTTATTTGGAATCAGGACTGACAATCAAAGTGAAATCATAGAAATTAATTACATCAATCAATTTATACAATGGATCTTCTGTCCATAATACATATATTATTATATAAGGGTGTAGTTGTATTGTTTAACTGAGGTGACTTCTAGCATACACTGGTTGATTGTTTATTATCATCATCTCTGCATGTTGTTTGTAAGTTTTTATGGATACTAATGGAATGTTTATATCACTATTCCCAGTCTCTTTTCTAATATAATGTTAGTTGAGCGATCAGGTGCCGAAACATGCACCTATCTTTGTAATAGGATGTGGGAATCTTCCTGCACTTCGCTGAACGACAACCTTCCGCTCCCACTTCTTCAAGAATGATGGTGGTTTACAGTTGTCTCCGAAAAAGGCAAGACTGTGGCATGAATATATCGGCCCACTGTAGTCTGACACCAGTTATTGACAGCAACCAAAACCCTCTGAAATCAGAAGGATATGCCTCCTTCGTAATCAACAGCCTACAATAATACTCAACAACCAGTACAGGCACATTACAAACAAACATGCAAGATCAGCTCTTTACGACAATCCCTTTCACCAGTTTCTTTTGATGTGACCATGTATACCAGTATTCCTCTCCCCTAATAGTTACAACGCCTCTGCAATTCCAGCAATAATCTGTTGTCCATACAATAGGATAGGTATTATGCTCCTGATGATAATCCTATATAATTTAGTTGGTCTACACCTCTCTGATAGTCTTTCATGTGCTGGATCAATCTCTAGACTCTGTTTTGAGTCTGCCATAGACTCACTTACTTACATTCGTATGTTAGTATTTCACATTCAAATTTTATTTTAAATAAAGTGTTAAGAAAATCAATCTTACCACAGATGCAAGGAAATAACACAATTAAACGATGACTAGGCAATATGGCACATTTTCGATCTGCCCTATGTCCAGGCTTTTCCTATGTTAGAAAATTTCTCCGCCTGCTCTCATCGATCTTGCTTTACACAAAATTTATTTGAAATGGCAGTGAACAGTCCCCGTTTCGTACGATATCTACTGCTTTGTCCAATGGGACCATGTTTACCTTTATTTTTAATTTATCATTTCAAATAACAACTCTCAATATGTTTCAAGGCAAATATATTTTTAGTTTTAAGTCAACCAATCATACTTCGCCTTCCTTCAAAATCCAACCAATCAGGTATCCCGTACCTTTTAACCTCATTTACCCAAAGTCGTTTTTTCAAAACATGCCATAAAAAATTATAAGCAGGCATGACCTTTACTTGACAGTCTGGTCGGGTCCACTATAGTATTATGGCTATAATTAGTTAATTAATGGACTATTTGCGTAACTATTACCATATTCTTTGTCAACAAGTCCTAAGGTACACGAATATACAATTTATATGGGACTAGTTGGCTTGGTTCAGAAGTCCACAGTTTTTTCTTTTCTATGTTAGTGTTTTTATTTTTTGTCTACTACCCGTTCAATTCTTTTCCATGTGCTGTCTTCTCTATTTACGTGATAATTACGTCCTTTGAAATAAGAGCTAAGGTGGTTTTTGTGACACGAGTTGTATGCATGTTCTAACTTTTTCCTCGTATTTTGAGGAAACCCCTAAGGCAAAGCGTGCAAGTTGGTTGTAGAGTTAGAACCAATTGTGACGTGCTTTGCGTGTTATCGAGCCTTGCCCCTCCTCGTTTCACAATGCATTTTTAGGCACAATTTTCTTAGAACTAGGGAAAGTGATTATGTCAAGGACGAATTTGAAAGATTTGGGTACCGTTTTGTTCGGCTATTCGTTAGCAAATAATCTGAAGGCGTAGGCGATACCAACAGTTCTAGCAGAAAATTCTTTTATACTTTCTTATTTTGCCGTTATGCCCTATATTGTTATATATTAATTTAGATATTGTATTTAGAATTTCACTACACATGTCCCCCCTTTAGAACAGACGATCATGTGTCAGTTCCTATTTCTAAATACACATAGATGAATTTACTATCTATGCCTGATGACTACTCTGATGTTCGTCGTATGGATGTCTGCTTAAAAAATCAGCTCCCACATTAGTTTTTCCGGGAATGTACTCTATGGTAAACTGGAATGGCTGTAAGAGCAAAGACCAGCGCAATAATCTAGCATTTTCATGCCTTGCTTGTGACAGACACACGAGTGGTTTATGATCTGTCTGGATCCTAAATGATTGTCCATAGAGATAAATCTGGAACTTTTTTATACCCCAGATAACAGCGAGACATTCTTTTTCACTTGTTGAATATTTTTGTTCTGCTGTATTTAACTTACGGCTAGCATACGCAACTGGGGTTAATTCCCCATCAAGTGAATTTGACCGTTGTAATAGAGCTGCACCCAAACCGATATTACTCGCATCCGTTCTCAGAATGAATTCTTGACTTAAGTCAGGTAATTTCAAAATAGGCCTGCTTGTGAGCTTTTCTTTCAATTCTTGGTATGCTAATTCACATTGCGCTGTCCAAATAATTCTATCAGGATTTCCTTTGCGCGTTAAATCAGTCAATGGAGCACATATGGAGTTAAAGTTTTTTTTATATACTTTTGGTAAAAACCACATAATGAGGTAAAAGATTGCATATCTTTTTTTGTTTGTGGTCTTGGTGCTTTTTTTTAACTTCTCCAGGTTCTTGGGGTCAGGGGTCATGTTTCCCTGATGTACTGTGTGGCCCAAGAATTCCAGCTCTTTACATCCAACACAGCATTTCGTCGGTCTAGCTGTCAAATTGGTCTCTCTCAATCGATCAAACAACATATTCAAAGAGTTAATGTGTTCCTCAAATGTTTCTGTTGCTATGAGAATATCATCCATGAAGTTGGTGATGCATGGATTCTTCAGGGGATCCAGTAACTTTCTCATCATCCTCGAAAACACACTCGGTGCATTTTTCAGCCCGAATGGCAACATATTAAATTCATAATGTCCTTCCGAGGTGCTAAGGCTAAATAAGGTTTTACCTCCGGCTTTACTGGAATCTGATAGTAGCCTTTGCTCAGATCCACTTTAGAGAAATATTTAGCTCTATTCAGCCTGGCAAACAGCTGATTTGTATCAGGTAATGGATCCACCTGACCTTCTGTGACAGCATTCAGTTTCCTGTAATCTATATACAGCCTGTGTTCTCCAGAGGGTTTTCTTAACAGAACCACACTGGAACTGTAGGGAGATTCACTGTGCGAGATAATCCCTTCTCTCAACAGATAATCTATCTCCTCCCTTAAAGCTTTTTCCTTAGCGAACGGAATCGAATAGGCTTTCATACAGATTGGTGTTGGGTCTATGAGTTTCATATCATACTCCAATAAATTTGTATGCCCCGGACGGTCCGTTAACACAACTGTATGATTATTCAGAACCTGTTTGAACCTCTCTCCCTCTGAATTTCCGTTAAGTGTGTGCTGATTTTTACCTGTGCGGCGGTTTCACAGGGATGTAAAGGATATTCTTGAGAAGTGAGTGGTTCCTTTTTCATCTCCATTGCAACAGACAAGGTCAGTAGGTGTGTCTCTTCCTGGTTTTCTCTGTCCAGATATTTCTTCAGGAGATTCACATGATAGATTTTCTCTTTCCCTTTCTTATCTATCTTATAATTTGTTCTAGACACCTTCTCTAGAACTGTATATGGACCTTGCCATCCAATTTGCAATTTATTCTGGCTGCCGGGCAGTAGAAGGAGCACCTTCTCTCCCACAAATAATTCTCGATCCTTCGCTTTCTTATTGTAATAGGCAGCATGCTTTTTCCTGGCTTGTCTCAAATTTTCATTGGCAAGTTTCCAGCCAGTTTTAAGACGAGTGGTCAGCTCGTTCACATATTGATATGATGAGGTAATATTTTCTTCTGCCTTTTCATCGGTCCAGGTCCTTAACAAGGCTTCCAGGGGACCTTTTATTGGCCTTCCAAATAACAATGTTGCCGGGGCCATACCGGTTGAACTATGGGGTACCTCCCGGTAGGCAAACAGGGCGGCGGGAAGGTACTGATCCCATGTATCTGGTTTTTCATGTGCCAACTTCCTCAGGATCGACATGAGAGTCCCGTTAAATCTTTCTACTTGGCCATTTCCTTGAGGATGATACGGGCAACAATGAAAGTGTTTGGCTTGAAAGATCCTGAATACTTCTTCTGTTAGTTTCCCCTTGAACTGAGAGCCATTATCAGTCAAGATTTGGTTGGGAAAGCCTAACCTGGTGAAGATTGTGAGTAATGCCTCTGCCACATGCTTCGAATCAATTGATGACAGGGCTACCGCCTCTCCCCACATAGAACAAGTGTCCACCAGAGTCAGAATGTAACTGTTCCTCCTCTTGGTCCGAGTGAGAGGTCCCACAATGTCCACGGCAACTCTTTCAAAGGGGGTTCCCACTATGGGCATTTCCCCTAGAGTTACTGGAGCAGTCCAATGCTTTTGAGCTACCCGTTGGCACTCTGGACAGGATTTTACATATCTCTTTATGTCTTCAGTTATTCCTGGCCAGAAATAATGACAAGCTATACGCTGTCCTGTTGCGCTGATCCCCATATGACCACTGAAGGGAATCGCATGCCCTAGTTCCAACACTTTAGTCCTATATGAAATTGGAAGGACCAGCTGTCCGTGACCATTGGATCCATTTCCAGCCTTCCTATATATCAATTTGTTCTTCATATAGAAATCTCCCTTGCCTGGAGGTGTATGACATTTGGGCAATTTCTTAAAACAAGGCTTGAGGGTCTTATCCTCCGCCTGTGCCTCCTCATCTCATCTGGATGGGTATTTATCGGATTATCCTCCTCCTTTTTAGACTGTGATCTGGTCTGCACTGTTGCCATGGTCACAGGTCTCTTGGGATTCCCCAAGAAGACATATCTACACCCCAATATCAGAGGGTAGATTGGTTCATTTATCACTGCTGCTTTTATGATTCCTTCCACATATCGCGTTTTCACATTTATCCTGGCGACGGGAAGTGTCATGGTCGCTACGTCCTTGGTTGCAGTTTGAATCTCCACTGTTTCTGTGGTGTATTGATCTGCCTGCACCAGGTGAGAACTCACAACTGAATCATAATCTAATCCAGTATCATACAAACACCTTATGGTGACACCATTGCATGTTACATCTTCACACACTGGGGGGTGGTAAGGTTCCTGTTGTTCAGTAAGGTTGACCTTTACTCCCTTTCTCATCATTTTCATTGCAGCGAAAGTAGGAGTTTTTTTTCTACAATTTTCAGTGTTATGGTTGTCCATCCGACAATGTTTACAATACTTCTTTCCTTGGTTAAAGGTTTTTCTGTCATTATATTTCCTTTCATTGAATTTGTGAGGTTTTTTAATTATAGTCATTGCGTGGCCTATCAAACTGGTGCTTACCTTTGTTCTGGTCTCTATGGTCAAACTTATTAAAGTTTTGAGGTGCCTTAAAATTGTCTACCTGTTTTTTTTTATTTCCAACTACCTCTGCTTGGGCTGCCTGATACCTCTCAGCGACATTGAGTAACTCACCCAGCCTCTCTGCACCTTGTTCCATGAGAAACTTTCTCAGGTCTGGAGCCATGGACTCTCTTAGTTGCTCAATAAGGATCATTTCCTTAAGATCTTGGGTTTTACCCAGAGCAGTCCATTTCTCCAAGTAGGTCTCTAACCGTGCAGAGAACTGGTGATAAGTCTCACCCGACAGTAGTTTGGCATTCCTAAATTTTTTTCTATAAAATTCCCCATTCTTTTCATATCTTAACAAAAGAGCCTGCTTTAGCATGTCATAATTGTCCTGATCATCCCTGCTCATCTTGGCAAAAACTTCATAAGCTGTACCACGAAGCCCTTGTGATAACTTTAGGCTCCACCTTTCTCTCTCTAAACCATACGTGGTAGCTAAAAGTTCATATCTATTTAGATAACTTTCTATGTCATCGTCTTCCTCAACAAAATGGTCTAAATGAAAACTCATAGCTGAGGTTGAGGCTCCCTGACTAACAGTAGCATCTGAGGCAAAGGGACTGGCACCATTTTCAGGAGCATGGCTTTGAAACTCAAACTCCCTTAGTCGTAACTCATGTTCCCTTTGTAATCTCTTCTCCTCCTTTTCTGCTTCCCTTTCTGCAGCCTGTCTCCTTTCTTCTCTTTCTGTAGCTAATCTCTTTTCTTCTCTTTCTGTAGCTAATCTCTTTTCTTCTCTTTCTGCAGCTAGTCTCTTTTCTTCTGCCTCCAAGCCCTCCTTTTCTTCCTCCTTGTCAGCCTCAATCTGCAGCCTCTTAAGTTCTTTATCTGCCTCAATGCCCTGCTTCAGCCTCAATCTGCAGCCTCTTAATTTCTTTATCTGCCTCTAACTTTCTTTCTGCTTCAAATTTTCTTTCTTCACGCTCAATAAATTTGTCACATTCAGTTGTGACATAAGCAATCATAATTTGCCCCTCCATTTACAGTTCTTTAGCAGCCTGCACAGCAGCAGATCGAAACTTTGCCAGATCCGCCATTTTGTACTAGGCAAACCTTTTAAAATTTCTAACTAGACAAATTTCTAATTATAACTAACAATTTCTAATTATAACTAAGAACAACCACAGGCACTGATAGCTCAACCACTATTTAATTTCTCCAAAAAGGAATGCTTTTAGTTTTATACTATCTGAGATTCCTAATATATTTGATAATATTTTAAGAATTTAAAATCCCAGAAGCAAACTACCTAATATAGCTGGTGTTATGAAAAGTTCAATCCCCAGGAGCGAGACCCCAATATATGTGGTGGGTTTGATGTTAATACAGTTTTTTGTTAAGAAATCTTAGTGTACTGAATGAGGTCAGCTGTGAAGGTCCCTGAATATAATAAATATTAGAGTAAATTTCCAGGGTACCTTTCTACTACCACCACTATGATCTCATTCAGACTTATTCTAGATAGAATGTAAGATGACTACGTTTGGTGTCTAGGGTTATGAAATGTTAGTGTAAGGTTGCATTAACCAACTAAACATATAAACAATTACACAAATTATTTTATTATCTAATACAACACAACAGTACCACGACAATCACATACAAACTACACTTTAAAAGACTATCTTTAGTAAGTCAGTGGTTGAAAGTTAAGGTTTTTCAATTTATTGTCCTGAATCTAATTTATTTGGAATCAGGACTGACAATCAAAGTGAAATCATAGAAATTAATTACATCAATCAATTTATACAATGGATCTTCTGTCCATAATACATATATTATTATATAAGGGTGTAGTTGTATTGTTTAACTGAGGTGACTTCTAGTATACACTGGTTGATTGTTTATTATCATCATCTCTGCATGTTGTTTGTAAGTTTTTATGGACACTGATGGAATGTTTATATCACTATTCCCAGTCTCTTTTCTAATATAATGTTAGTTGAGCGATCAGGTGCCGAAACATGCACCTATCTTTGTAATAGGATGTGGGAATCTTCCTGCACTTCGCTGAACGACAACCTTCCGCTCCCACTTCTTCAAGAATGATGGTGGTTTACAGTTGTCTCCGAAAAAGGCAAGACTGTGGCATGAATATATCGGCCCACTGTAGTCTGGCACCAGTTATTGACAGCAACCAAAACCCTCTGAAATCAGAAGGATATGCCTCCTTCGTAATCAACAGCCTACAATAATATTCAACAACCAGTACAGGCACATTACAAACAAACATGCAAGATCAGCTCTTTACGACAATCCCTTTCACCAGTTTCTTTTGATGTGACCATGTATACCAGTATTCCTCTCCCCTAATAGTTACAACGCCTCTGCAATTCCAGCAATAATCTGTTGTCCATACAATAGGATAGGTATTATGCTCCTGATGATAATCCTATATAATTTAGTTGGTCTACACCTCTCTGATAGTCTTTCATATGCTGGATCAATCTCTAGACTCTGTTTTGAGTCTGCCATAGACTCACTTACTTACAGTCGTATGTTAGTATTTCACATTCAAATTTTATTTTAAATAAAATGTTAAGAAAATCAATCTTACCACAGATGCAAGGAAATAACACAATTAAACGATGACTAGGCAATATGGCACATTTTCGATCTGCCCTATGTCCAGGCTTTTCCTATGTTAGAAAATTTCTCCGCCTGCTCTCATCGATCTTGCTTTACACAAAATTTATTTGAAATGGCAGTGAACAGTCCCCGTTTCGTACCGATATCTACTGCTTTGTCCAATGGGACCATGTTTACCTTTATTTTGAATTTATCATTTCAAATAACAACTCTCAATATGTTTCAAGGCAAATATATTTTTAGTTTTAGGTCAACCAATCATACTTCGCCTTCCTTCAAAATCCAACCAATCAGGTATCCCGTACCTTTTAACCTCATTTACCCAAAGTCGTTTTTTCAAAACATGCCATAAAAAATTATAAGCAGGCATGATCTTTACTTGACAGTCTGGTCGGGTCCACTATAGTATTATGGCTATACTTAGTTAATTAATGGACTATTTGCGTAACTATTACCATATTCTTTGTCAACAAGTCCTAAGGTACACGAATATACAATTTATATGGGACTAGTTGGCTTGGTTCAGAAGTCCACAGTTTTTTTTTTCTATGTTAGTGTTTTTATTTTTGTCTACTACCCGTTCAATTCTTTTCCATGTGCTGTCTTCTCTATTTACGTGATAATTACGTCCTTTGAAATAAGAGCATGTTCTAACTTTTTCCTCGTATTTTGGGGAAACCCCTAAGGCAAAGCGTGCAAGTTGGTTGTAGAGTTAGAACCAATTGTGACGTGCTTTGCGTGTTATCGAGCCTTGCCCCTCCTCGTCTCACAATGCATTTTTAGGCACAATTTTCTTAGAACTAGGGAAAGTGATTATGTCAAGGACGAATTTGAAAAATTTGGGTACCGTTTTGTTCGGCTATTCGTTAGCAAATAATCTGAAGGCGTAGGCGATACCAACAGTTCTAGCAGAAAATTCTTTTATACTTTCTTATTTTGCCGTTATGCCCTATATTGTTATATATTAATTTAGATATTGTATTTAGAATTTCACTACATTGAACAAACTAAAGAAAGTAGATATAACATTGGTTGGACAAACCAGAGAAAGTAGATGTAAGATGTGTTGAACAAACCAGACATAGAAGATGTAAGATGTGTTGGAAAACGAGAAGCATTCTGTAACTGTCTTTTTCACTTGTTGAGGTGATCACTTGCACAAGACAGTATACATGTTGTTAAGATGTGTAGTACTTGTAATGAGGAGCTGAGTGTGGGTGCACATGAAGGCGCGAATGTGTTTAGGCTCGTATATGTTGTGTCATGCAACCCATACACTCACATGCAGTAGTCAAAGATGCTTGGACACTGCGGGCACGTTTCAAAACATTTATTGACGATAACACACATAGTAGCATCAACAGGAACAGTCAGTGTACACAAGGTCATGCTGACCGGAAATCGTTAGGTATACATCAGGCATTCAAAAAGGCTGGTAAACATTCCAATATTCGTTCATGGTCAATAGTAGTATGTTCATGTATATACAGTTCTCAATGCCGCTTTGGTACCTCTGACTAAACGCGTCAGATACCTTAATCACTTTGACATACAGGTACAACTTGGCATTCCCCGCCAATTGCACATTATCAGGCTGTAATATATTAGCCTTAACACAGGCCTCGTTATGGCGTCATCTGTGTACTTCTTCTAAGCAGGTTCACATCAACCCTGCAGTAATGCTTATGTAGATATAAATATACCGCCAATCTGCGGTTTCCACAATATAACTTCGTCACTGGACTTCTGTTCGTTTAAAGACAAATAGTCTTACATAGCTATCTTGAGCATAATGTACAAGTTCTGTAACGTAGGACCGGTGAGCTGTAGTTCACAGACTAGGTAATCCTTCAACATGTTCTGCCACCGAAAGCGTAATAATGAAAAAGGTCGGTATTACCTGGAACCGAATCCTCAGAACACAATAAGGAACTCTGTCGCCATTCCGACGCACAGAGATTCACTGGGGAGACCTGCCAACGCAGTCACTTCGAAGATTTTCCCCGAAAACACAATGGACCTACACGTCCTCAGAAGCCAGGACTTCACAACTCAACAAGACGGAAGTCTAATCTCCCGCTCTCCACTGCGCATCGCATATAGCCCAGAACTGTATTACCTTTGACCCAAAAGGTCAAACACAATGAACGAACAAACAAGGGAAGACAACCCCTAATCAACCTGACATCGCAAGGTAAAGACACAATTATTCTTATGAAAAAACACAAGCAAATAACTTGACATATGACTCCGTCGAAAATGACAACAACATATTACTGCACCCCCCCCCCCCCCCCCCCCCCCCCCCCCCCCCCCCACCCCCCCCCCCCCCCCCCCCCTCCCCCCCCATCCTGTAAAAAAAAGATACATTTTTTAAAAATATATCTATGAGCAAGATATCACAAGCATCAATTATGTGCTCATGAAAGAATGAACCTAATATCAGGTCCAATAGACGCATAAATAAAGCGTCTGGAGACAGTAAAAATTCCCCCATCATAAGAGAAAATATTTCCTCTAAGCCAAACAAACTCAGGGGGTACCATTAAAGAAACCTAAGTTGCTGGCAATGCCAATCATATACCAAATATTATTAAATACTATAATTATAGCAATATACAAATATCATGACTTACAATGCTATATTAGCAACATAACACTGATGGATGGACAAAATCAAATTTGTTAACTTCTTTTTACATCATCCAAATAGTAAAACATTTGTATTACAATATATTAGGATATTAAGGACAGACCTAAGTCTGAAAGTGTATCAGGAAAACTAGAACACAAGATTAGTTGGAATCATGTGGGCATCTAGACAATATGTCTGCCATCACATTATCCGAACAACGGATAGCTCGCACCGTGAAATGGAAAGATTGAAGAGCAATAGCATAACGAGTAGATCTCGAGCTCTTCAAATCCTTACTTTGCATAGCCGTAAGAGCTTTTTGGTCGATCTCCATAAAGAAATGCGCGCCCAGGAGGAACCTTTGTAGCTTAAGAATGGACCAAACCATAGCCAACAATTCACGGTCTAAAACCGAGTAATTCCTTTCTGCCGCATTCAGCTTCCTAGAGATATACATTACAGGATGCAGAGTTCCTGAATACTCCTGCATTAGTGCCGCTCCAATCCCAGTGGAAGAGGCATCACTACGAAGAACAAAAGTCTTATCAATCGTTGGTAGTCTTAAGATAGGATGAGATGAGAATAAATTCTTAACCTGATCCAATGACGATTGGCATTCTTGGGACCAACGTACCATATTAGGAGAACCTTTTTTCAATAACGATGAAAGTGGTGCCATAATGGAGGACAGATTCTCAATGAATTTTCCGTAGAATTGTATCAATCCCAAGAGACTACGCACCTGCTTTTTTTGTCTTCGGAACCGAGATATTCACTATCTTCGAAATGTTTTGGTCCTCTGTCTTCAACAGACCATGACCAACCCGATGACCTAGGAAAGAGATTTCACTAACCCCAACAAAGGCTTTAGAGGGTTTTGCAGTCAAACTATGCTCACGTAAAGTAGATAGTAACTCGTTTAAACCCGAATAGTGTTCTTCCCAAGTATCGCTGAAAAGACAGATGTCGTCTAAATATGCGATGACATCTGCACGATCTGATAGAATTCGTCGCATCATGCGCACGAAAGTCGCTGGGGCGTTCATAAGCCCGAAAGGCATAACATTCCACTGAAACAAACCCCTAGGTGTCGAAAAAGCAGTGAGAGGTTTGGCGTGTTCCGTCAGTGGGACTTGCCAATAACCTTTCGACAAGTCTAGTTTAATAAAGAATTTAGCTTTAGAAAGTCTGTCTAATAAGTAGATCATCTAATAAAGGCATAGGTTCAGCATCGAACTTCGTAACTTGATTTAATTTGCGATAGTCAACGCAAAGACGTATGTTATTGTCTTTCTTTCGAACAATAACTATCGACGAAGAATAAGCTGAAGTGGATGGTTCAATTATTTGCAGTTGAATCATCTCATTCAATTCTTTCTCGACTTGTGCTTGAAAATGATTAGGTATTGGGTATGGTCTTACTCTGATCGGATTACGATCAGTAAGTATGATGTCATGTTCTATGACATCTGTGTGTCCAGGAATGTCGGTAAGGACATCCTGATATGATTGTAGCGTAGAGGATACTTGACGTTGCTCCTCAAAAGACAAGTTCAAAGAGACGGTAACGTTTTTCCATGATTCCGTAGAATTAAGTGGAATCGCAGGAAGAGGTAATTTAACGTCAGAAAAAATAGTTTCCTCATCCTGTATAACAGACAGGGATGAGATGTGACCATGTTGGACTGGAGAGTCGTCCGTCGCCTGGAAAATAGGCTGCAAATAGTCTGGACGTTCAATAAACTCTGTAAGCATATTTATATGAAAGGTTTTATGCTTTGCATCCACATCGACGATATAGTCGACATCTGAAATTTTCGAGACTATAGTGTATGGACCTTTCCATGAAATGAGAAGTCTGTTCTCTCTTGAGGGAAGTAAGACAAACCTGGATTTTGTTGTTTCCAAGAAAAACTATTATCAGGTTGATAACTTTTATTAAAGTTCCTATAGTTACTGGGATCAACATGTTGAGGACAATTAAATTGCCTCCAGTTCTTTGAAGAAGAACCATCACGTGATAGACGCGTTTGGTACTGTCCACAATCACGGTTATTTCTCTTAGTAAAGTTGCTTTCATATTTCCATGCACCAATATGCTTAACAGGTACATCGTACTGACTGAGCTGAGTACGATGGGTACTAACAGTTTTGTTTTCTTTTACCCACTTTTCAGGAATCTGGGAATTCGATGCACGGTTTCCCTGAGGAATCTTAACATGATACTTATCAAAGTCCTCACCGTGATGCAAACTTGATTTACCTTTGTTGGCCTGACGCCAACTCCCATTAGAGGCAGTATTGTTATTCCGTGGGAAACTATATTTCCCACGAAAATTGTTGTTCCCATATTGCTTAGTGTTACTATGAGCATTAAGTGCATGGATGTCTTGTTCCTCCCAAATAGAAATTTGTTGCGGGGTGCATTCCTTAACCCCATGAATACGACCAATTATAAGATCCGAAATAGGATTAGGAAGAAGACATGCATGGACATCTCCTGTGAAGAAGGGAGTGTCAATCCTAATGACAGCAGTAGGATAACTTTCAATGGTACCATCAAATGTAACACATTTGACCATTTTCCCAGTGGCACGGCAAGGATCTATTAGAGACTGCCTAACCCCGACGGTAGTACATCCCGAGTCGAAAAGTACTGAGACCCGCCTATCATTCACTAAACCGTTATGTAAGATGAGAGATCCTCTCCCATCATGCGCAACTGTAGCAGGTAGAGCAGGAAGAGGGTGACCACAACTTAGGGTAGATACAGTCGATGAGTCGAACAATGTTAAGCATTGGGGGCATTCAGTTGCTCTCCCAAAATCGAAAGCACAACCAGTGATAGCCTTAGAGTTACCACTATCATTTACTTGATTACAGGCTCCATCAAACTCTTGTTGTGCAGAGTTTGCCTGTTGGAAAGCTTTTCTTTTGTTATATCTAGGTCTACCGCGATTATCATTTCCCCTGTAATTGTTATCATATTGTCTATTATAATTATCATTCCGGTTTGAATCCCGGTTTGTATATTCACCATCGTCATATTCTTGACGTCGAGAATGGTTATCCCGAGCAGAAAAGCTTGGGTAGCTTTTATTGTGATAACCTGTGCGACAGTGTCTAAAATTATTACCACCAAAATTACGAGAACTCCCATCTTGCCAGTTCTTAGAAGAAGAACCATCATATGTTGGATTACTCTGCTTATGAGTGTAATTCTGATTATCTTTCCTATTCCAGTTTTGTTGAGCACTGTCGCATGTTACGCATTGCCTAGTTAAATGTTTGAAGACCGAAAAGTGGGACACCAGTGTTCTGGCCTGAACAAACGAATGCAGGGGTATTTTCCTGTGTGTATCTAGGGCAGCCAATCAGAGAAGGGGTTTCCCACGGTCAGATAGAATGACTTCGGCGAGTGTATAAGGAAGAATAAATCGTCCGAAATCATGGTTAGAATTAGACATCGGGAAGGAGAACGAAATGACAGACAAGGATGAGAATGGTCTCCTTTTGACGGGAATATCGTCAATTATGTATAGGTACAAGGAAATCAGAAGGGAGTAAGTAGTTGTGAAGAATTTCGCAAGAATAGTGTCCGTGCATTGAGAAATCCTGTGTTTTTCCTATTTATAATTCAATATAAAATCGTTAACACGACAGATATGGGAAAACAACATATGGATATAAAGGTCAACTCACGGAGAACGGAAATATATAACTCCAAAGGCTTGAACTGGGAAAGGTGAAATGCACGAGACCAAGGTTGGAAACTCATTTAGCACAACCCCCTCGAAGTTACAACTATTTTGGGAAGTTTGCTGGAGTTGCGAGCCTTGTTTCCTATACGTCCGTTCGCCCTTATATAAGGGCGAACGTAAATGATTTCAAATTCACTTGTACAGCGAAGCAAGACAGAAGGACAACGGCTGGAGAGAGAAACGTGTCACGGCCAATATCTTGTTATTTGCAGCCAGGCAGTTCTGTTACTCCACAAAAGCCAGTCTTTACTGATCTTAATTAGATCCTGCGAGGGTATGTAAAGTTACTATGCAAAATAATACAGTAATTACAACTTTATTTCAGGATTTGTTTAATCTATATGTTATGAAAGTAGCATGTATATTAATTGATTACTTGATATGATTGTTGAAGATTGGAACCCGAAATATAACCACAGTGGCTGAGTCCGTATCAGAGCTAGCACAGTCATTTTCAGGTCTAATAACAATTCTTTTCAGGACTACCAACAATCATTATCAGAGCTTATTCAATCTGTTTTCAAGTTACTGCACTTTACAGAGCTAACGTGTCAGGCAGGGGGATACTATAACCTCATACCATATATGTGTGTACATATTATTTTGTATTATTTGATTTTATAAAATGTTCCACAGTAGACACCTGTCTTGTCACTGATCCATAATCATGCATTTTCACGCATACATCTGAAAACACATTCATCTCACCTACAATAGGAATGTGGTAATTGTTATCCACAAATAGCCACATATCCTACAATTATCTGCAGGTTCATACTTGTCAACCAAAAGTCAGAGGTCAATGATCAAGAATTGCTCGATGATCAATGCTAATCGACCCGGCAGTGTCTGGATTGGTAGAAGCACGACCTACTGAAGCTGTACATCTCATATGAACACTGATTATAAAAACAAATGAGTGATATTTGTGACAATCGTGCACCCAAGAAGTGATAACTGTCAAGCAAAGTTTTGTGATGACAATTTGCGTGATAAACTAGTGAAAGTTATAAAGTGAATAAGACAGTGAAGAAGTCTATTACCCAACTAATTGGAAGAGTCTAAAGAAATGACATTTTAGTTTAACTTGCAAAACTGTAATTGATTTCGCCAATTTGGTTTTGTATAAATATAACTTTTGTATCACCAGTCACACACAATCACCACAATTAGATAGATGTAAATAAAGAGGATATAAATTGTATTCACCAGCTTTATTCATTCAATATAGTTGATACTGAGTTTGGATGAATTTTATTAATATCACAGGTGGTCACATAGCGGAGGTGGCGCAGTAAGGTCTGACTGTTCTCTGAATATTTTCAGTCCAGATACTTTCACAGCCGTGACTATCGAGTGATACCAGTGTACTTCTCTGTCACTGGGACCTCACACATTCTGGAGAGAATACTATTTCTACTCTAGCACTATCATCCCACACATATAAAACCTTCCGCTACAGTGGGGGCTCGTCCGGGATATTCTCGTATATCCTGAGCCATCCTCTATCTAATACATCTATCTTTAGTCTATCTTGTGCCACCAATAGAGAAAAAAAAAAATTTTTTTTTTGAAAATTCTAGAATAAGATTTTTTTTCTCAGTAACAGTACCTTAGAGTACTCAGTAAATATTGACTATCACAAGGTTGCACGATTAATTGTGTTCTCCATTTGATAATTATTTTAAGTAAGTTTAGGTAAGTTTTCATACCCTACTTAACTTAATATAATGGCTGACTTAGTGAAGTTCAGAACTGCGATCATGCAGATGGGAAAAGATATGGGCTTGACAGGTGATGCTCTCATCCAGTATGTCACAATTGAAGTGGACAAACATATGGATAGAGAGGAAAGGAAGCTGCAAGCAGAAGCTGAGAGAGAAGACAAAAGACTAGAAGCTGAGAGAGAAGCCAAAAGAATGGAAGCTGAAGAAAAGAGGCTGCTGTTGGAAGTTGAGGCTCAAGCCAAGAAATTGGAGGCTGAAGAAAGAAGATTAACAGCTGAGGAAAGGAAGCTACAAGCTGATAGAGACCATGAACTGAGATTAAAAGAGCTTGAAATACAGGCAGCGGCTACCACTAATGGTAGTAGGTCATCTCATTCGGATACCAGCGCCAGCCAAAGCACCTCCAATGGAGCTATGAACTTCCACTTGGACCCATTTGTGGAGAAAGAAGAGGGAATAGAGGATTACCTTGACAGATATGAACGATTGGCCACTACTTATGGCCTAGAAAAAGAAAAGTGGAATTTGAAGTTGTCACAGGGATTGAGAGGAGTATCTTATAATGTCTACTTGAAGATGCAAAAAGAAGATCAGGAAAACTATGAAGCCTTGAAACAAGCATTGTTGGTGCGTTACGAACAAAACGCAGAAGCTTATAGAAGGCGATTTAGAACTGCTAAGCTCCAGACAGGAGAAACGTATCAGCAGTTCTCAGCAAGGTTGGAAAGTTACTTGCTGAGGTGGTGTCAGTTAGGAAACTTCAATCAGGATTTTGAAGGGATCAAGGAGATGATGTTGATAGAACAACTCCTGGAGTCCATGTCTCCTGAAACGAAGACATTTCTCGTAGAACATAAAAGAGAGAGATTAGGTGAAATAATCATCTATGCAGAAAGTCACAAACTGGCTCACCCCCTGACTCAAGGAAACAAGAGGAAGCAGGGAGATAGTTTCAAGTCACCACAAAACCAAAACGAGTTTGAACAAAAGGACAATACAACCAAGAACAACCAAAGATATGACTACAAAGACAAGAACCCTCCAGGATATAACAATAAACCCTCACGAAGGGAAGAAAAATGGTGTAAGTTCTGCAAAATGAACAACCACAACACTGATAAATGTGGGAGGAAAAAACCTCTTCATCATGCTGCATGCTTACAGGTGAGGACTTCTGATAGGAAGGAACTGACGGTGATTCAGAATAGCCTCCATCACCCACCTACACAGGAGATAGTGACTGTGAATGGCAAACAAGTCACAGGAATGTATGGCACAGGTTTGTCCTATGACGCAGTCGCGTGTGCATCTCTGGTGCGCCCTGAACAAATCACCACAGAAACAGTAGATATTCAAGGGCCACTAAAAGAAGCATTACCCCTCACTTTACCCATAGCAAAGATTCATGTCAGTTGTCGCTATGTGGAAGGGGAGATAAATGCAGCAGTGTTAGATGATCCCTTTTACCCCCTGATGTTGGGGCGTAGATATGTTTTCTTGGGGAACCCGGTAAAACCTATGGTTATGGCAGAAATCCAGACCAGGTCTGACTCCAGGAACATAGAGAGGGACACCAAATTAAAATTTGATTTGATTGAGATGAAAAAGGCTCAAGTAGCAGACAGCACATTGAAGCCTTGTTTTGGCAAACTGTCAAAAACACATAACAATCCAATCAAAGGACATTTCTATATGGAACATGGACTCTTGCACAGGAAAGCTGGCAGAGGGACGAAAAGTCATGGTCAAATTGTTGTACCATCCACCTATAGAAATAAGGTTATAGGCTGGGGGCACATAATATCTTTGAGTGAACACCTGGGTAATGGTGCCACGAAACAAAGAATAGCCACCCAGTACTACTGGCCAGGTATTACGGAAGACATCAATCGGTATGTAAATTCCTGTCCAGAGTGCACCCATGTAGATTTAGAAAGTCGATGGAAGAGTCTTCACCAAAAATCTACAAGCAAACCAGCCATCATGGGTACTCTCGAGATTTGCACTGGAGGGGAAAGGAAACATCCCACACAGATTGAATTGCAGCCTGAAACCCATGCACTGGAAGAAAAGAACAAATCACGTAGCCAAAATCAAACACCTACGAATTTGCGAGGGAAAACCGCAACCAACTATCAACGAAAAGAGGGCGGTAAACTTCAAGGGAAACCTACCGACCCCATTTCACCAGCGGTAAGGGCCTGGATGAAAAGCCGAACTGGGAAAAGAGAGATAGTAAAGGATGAATCTATATCCAGGAAAACAAAATGTAGGAGCAGATTTTCTTTGTCGACACCCAACTGAGATAGAACGAGAGTAAGAAGAACATTAACTACGGCAAAGCTTACAGTTGTTAGCTGTAGAAATCTACAGCTTAAAAGAGAGGGAGGCACTGTCGCATGTTACGCATTGCCTAGTTAAATGTTTGAAGACCGAAAAGTGGGACACCAGTGTTCTGGCCTGAACAAACGAATGCAGGGGTATTTTCCTGTGTGTATCTAGGGCAGCCAATCAGAGAAGGGGTTTCCCACGGTCAGATAGAATGACTTCGGCGAGTGTATAAGGAAGAATAAATCGTCCGAAATCATGGTTAGAATTAGACATCGGGAAGGAGAACGAAATGACAGACAAGGATGAGAATGGTCTCCTTTTGACGGGAATATCTTCATTTATGTATAGGTACAAGGAAATCAGAAGGGAGTAAGTAGTTGTGAAGAATTTCGCAAGAATAGTGTCCGTGCATTGAGAAATCCTGTGTTTTTTCCTATTTATAATTCAATATAAAATCGTTAACACGACAGATATGGGAAAACAACATATGGATATAAAGGTCAACTCACGGAGAACGGAAATATATAACTCCAAAGGCTTGAACTGGGAAAGGTGAAATGCACGAGACCAAGGTTGGAAACTCATTTAGCACAACCCCCTCGAAGTTACAACTATTTTGGGAAGTTTGCTGGAGTTGCGAGCCTTGTTTCCTATACGTCCGTTAGCTCCCTATATAAGGGCGAACGTAAATGATTTCAAATTCACTTGTACAGCGAAGCAAGACAGAAGGACAACGGCTGGAGAGAGAAACGTGTCACGGCCAATATCTTGTTATTTGCAGCCAGGCAGTTCTGTTACTCCACAAAAGCCAGTCTTTACTGATCTTAATTAGATCCTGCGAGGGTATGTAAAGTTACTATGCAAAATAATACAGTAATTACAACTTTATTTCAGGATTTGTTTAATCTATATGTTATGAAAGTAGCATGTATATTAATTGATTACTTGATATGATTGTTGAAGATTGGAACCCGAAATATAACCACAGTGGCTGAGTCCGTATCAGGGCTAGCACAGTCATTTTCAGGTCTAATAACAATTCTTTTCAGGACTACCAACAATCATTATCAGAGCTTATTCAATCTGTTTTCAAGTTACTGCACTTTACAGAGCTAACGTGTCAGGCAGGGGGATACTATAACCTCATACCATATATGTGTGTACATATTATTTTGTATTATTTGATTTTATAAAATGTTCCACAGTAGACACCTGTCTTGTCACTGATCCATAATCATGCATTTTCACGCATACATCTGAAAACACATTCATCTCACCTACAATAGGAATGTGGTAATTGTTATCCACAAATAGCCACATATCCTACAATTATCTGCAGGTTCATACTTGTCAACCAAAAGTCAGAGGTCAATGATCAAGAATTGCTCGATGATCAATGCTAATCGACCCGGCAGTGTCTGGATTGGTAGAAGCACGACCTACTGAAGCTGTACATCTCATATGAACACTGATTATAAAAACAAATGAGTGATATTTGTGACAATCGTGCACCCAAGAAGTGATAACTGTCAAGCAAAGTTTTGTGATGACAATTTGCGTGATAAACTAGTGAAAGTTATAAAGTGAATAAGACAGTGAAGAAGTCTATTACCCAACTAATTGGAAGAGTCTAAAGAAATGACATTTTAGTTTAACTTGCAAAAACTGTAATTGATTTCGCCAATTTGGTTTTGTATAAATATAACTTTTGTATCACCAGTCACACACAATCACCACAATTAGATAGATGTAAATAAAGAGGATATAAATTGTATTCACCAGCTTTATTCATTCAATATAGTTGATACTGAGTTTGGTTGAATTTTATTAATATCACAGGTGGTCACATAGCGGAGGTGGCGCAGTAAGGTCTGACTGTTCTCTGAATATTTTCAGTCCAGATACTTTCACAGCCGTGACTATCGAGTTATACCAGTGTACTTCTCTGTCACTGGGACCTCACACATTCTGGAGAGAATACTATTTCTACTCTAGCACTATCATCTCACACATATAAAACCTTCCGCTACAAGCACCCAGAAATTTTTTATTGAAATTAGAGCCATATGGTGCTGCCGAAGCAACTGGCAACCCTTCTTTCACTTTAGAATTGATAACTGTAGCATGGGGGTGCGCGGTGGCGTACTGGCAACAGTATTCCTCCATGTCTTTTAAGTTTTTAGGCTTACGCTCATGAAGAAATGCAAGGAAAGAATCATTAACAGAAGACAAAACCTTATCTCGAAGTAATAAGTCCATTAGACCTTCAAATGTTTTCTCAGTCAGAGACAACTCAACCCATCGTGTAAATGTACGACGTATCTTTGTAACAAAATCAGAGAAATCTACTCCATTTTCTGGCAACATTGTCCTAAAACGAAGACGATAGTCTTCTTCTTTTAATTGATATTTTTTTAGCAATGCTGCTCTGACAACATCATAATTAGTTCTATTATGCTCTTCTATTGTCATAAGAGTAGTCACAGTTTCACCTGTAAAAAATTCCATCAGTTGTTCAACATAGTTTTCCTTTTTTATCTTATGCGTACCACATAAAAATTCGAATCTATCAAGATAATCAGTTATATCGTCCTTTAAAGGATTGAAATGAGGCAATTTGATCTTACTAGACCTCTCCTTTGTTGTACTCGAAGTTGTTTGCTGTGCACCCGTACTCGCCACTTTCAATTTCTCTAACTCCAAAGTTGCGAGTCTTTCCTCAAGTTCCATTTTCTGTTTTCTTTCCTCGTGTTCCATTTTTCTAATTTCAGCCTCAGCAGCAGCCTGAAGTTGGAGTTTTTTCTCCTCAGCAGCAGCTTGAAGTTTTCTCTCCTCAGCAGCAGCTTGAAGTTTTCTCTCCTCCATTTCCATCTGGAATTTTCTTTCCTCAGCTTCTCTTTGATACCTTTTTTCTTCAAGTTCTAATCTTCTATTCTCAGCTTCTAGCTTCTTTAGTTCAGCTTCTGCTTTCAATTTAATTTCCTCTTTTTGTTTTTTTTTTCTTCTGACTTTAATGCAATGGCGAATTGAGCAGATGAATATTCTTCCAATTCTTTACCAGACTTACCAAGGGTTACCCCTTGCTGGATGAAGAAATCCAAATTAGACATTCTGTCTAATGAGATCAGAAACCTGAAAAAATTAAATAAATTACCTTATTCCACTTCAATGGGAGACAAGTCTGTACTATAGACTTGTATACTCACTTCACTTTATTTCACTCTCTTAGTCTTAGACAAAGACCTTGCATGGTTATCTTGTAACAAAAACTTACTTGAGTACCTGTGGAAAATAATTCCTTTATATCCCACTCACTATGGGCACAAGTCTTTTTTTTATAAAGAACTTGAATATGTATTTCACCTTGTCTCAATCTTTGTGGATAACAAGTCTTTTAGCAAAGAACTTGTATAAATATCTGATATAATAATATTTTATTAACAATCTCTATATGAAGAGTGTACCTTATTAATAATAATAATAATGCATGACGAAGTATATGTATGTAGACTGTGTTTGACAATAATGTGGTACAATCATAAATACAAAGACAAAGATACAAAACAATGACCGAAAACGTTCGCGGAAGTCAAATAAACAATAAAGCAGAAAGTAAAGAAAATGTTACACAAATGTGTACTGATGACCGCGAAAAGTAAACAAGACAAATGACAACACTGTTATAAACAAAAAGGTGTAAAGAACTGAACAAAAGAAAGGAGAGACCTACAGATACAAACAAATGAAATCAAAACTGAAAAACAGAAAAAAATATTACAAAAACAACGATAAGTACAGTTTCGGCACAGCTAACACGAATAGCAACGAATTGTTGCTAGCAAATTCCAATTAAGGAAATTGCGCCTACAGAACGCTATTATAAGACCACTATATCTTACAGACCGTGGTATCTCTTATAATAGTCGCCGCCCAACCTTAAACCCGCAAAAGAACACAAGAAAAATACACAACAACAGTAGAAGTAACATAAATATATATAGCAATCAATTCAATGTGTTGCAGAACAAGTTCAGTCACAGCTGAAACTAAAGAAATTTCTTGCTCCTTGCGAACACAGAAACAAAATGTCAAGCGCGCACTGATTGATAGATCCACAGTAGTATGAAGTGGTCTTCACGAACATAAAGTTACTATGACCTTCTCGTATCTTGAGTCTTGCGCATCGAATGTTGACGATTTCACGTACTGTTTACAAACACTTGACCTCGAACAATGTAACTTGAATGCTCGGACGTAGAAAAGTCTGTTGTTGACAGAAACGTGTAAACGACCAGCGGTACCGTTTACAGTAAGGGACTTGACTTGCAGTTGTGGTCCACGAAACAAACGCCTAGATGTTAACTCCAGTACTTGTCATCTTGGTTTATGTAGCATTATAACATAAATGCTCGCACTGTTTATCTGGGTCAACAGTTGATGACCTATTTCTGTCCTGTGTAGACAAAACTTGAAAGTGTAAAGTATGTGTGTTACAGCTGTCCAGTGTGTAGCTTAGATCCACAGATCAAAAATGTAATGTGCACTTGTCCTTCTCACGAAAATAGCCCCATCAGCTGGCCTACCAGAAATGTCACTGTCTTTTTCTCTTGTTGAGGTGATCACTTGCACAAGACAGTATGCATGTTGTTAAGATGTGTAGTACTTGTAATGAGGAGCTGAGTGTGGGTGCACATGAAGGCGCGAATGTGTTTAGGCTCGTATATGTTGTGTCATGCAACCCATACACTCACATGCAGTAGTCAAAGATGCTTGGACACTGCGGGCACGTTTCAAAACATTTATTGACGATAACACACATAGTAGCATCAACAGGAACAGTCAGTGTACACAAGGTCATGCTGACCGGAAATCGTTAGGTATACATCAGGCATTCAAAAAAGGCTGGTAAACATTCCAATATTCGTTCATGGTCAATAGTAGTATGTTCATGTATATACAGTTCTCAATGCCGCTTTGGTACCTCTGACTAAACGCGTCAGATACCTTAATCACTTTGACATACAGGCACAACTTGGCATTCCCCGCCAATTGCACATTATCAGGCTGTAATATATTAGCCTTAACACAGGCCTCGTTATGGCGTCATCTGTGTACTTCTTCTAAGCAGGTTCACATCAACCCTGCAGTAATGCTTATGTAGATATAAATATACCGCCAATCTGCGGTTTCCACAATTTAACTTCGTCACTGGACTTCTGTTCGTTTAAAGACAAATAGTCTTACATAGCTATCTTGAGCATAATGTACAAGTTCTGTAACGTAGGACCGGTGAGCTGTAGTTCACAGACTAGGTAATCCTTCAACATGTTCTGCCACCGAAAGCGTAATAATGAAAAAGGTCGGTATTACCTGGAACCGAATCCTCAGAACACAATAAGGAACTCTGTCGCCATTCCGACGCACAGAGATTCACTGGGGAGACCTGCCAACGCAGTCACTTCGAAGATTTTCCCCGAAAACACAATGGACCTACACATCCTCAGAAGCCAGGACTTCACAACTCAACAAGACGGAAGTCTAATCTCCCGCTCTCCACTGCGCATCGCATATAGCCCAGAACTGTATTACCTTTGACCCAAAAGGTCAAACACAATGAACGAACAAACAAGGGAAGACAACCCCTAATCAACCTGACATCGCAAGGTAAAGACACAATTATTCTTATGAAAAAACACAAGCAAATAACTTGACATATGACTCCGTCGAAAATGACAGAAACACATTCCTACCTGTATGGCAGCAGTGTGGTCTCTCTGTTTGACTGGTTTCTAAAAAAAATGTCGATTTTACCGATCTGTACATACATATATTGTCATACGATGACATTCATCCGATTCATTTTTTAAATTCTTATGCTACACTCCTCTCTGCCATTATTTACTGGTCATTATCGTACTTTCACATTCATCTATCGATATTATCTTATTCTCGGGTTGACACCAAGTATTTTACCAACTTGTCACCTTCCTGACCTGTTTATCTTTTATTTGTGGCCGTCGTCGTTTAGCAAAGACGGAGATCAATGCCACCCACCTTGACTTGTTTGCTTAAAACGTCATGGATAGACGTATTAAGCCGTCTAATCCCCACACTAAATTGCATACTTACTTCCGCTCATTTGGTGAATGAGTCTGGTAGTAGTAAAAACAGATGGCCATTTAAGAGATAATGTGGGAGTGACGTGCAAAAATACGGACCAACCTTAAGGTTATCGTGATTTTAACAATCTGGACACCGGACTTATTACGAAATAATTTCCGATAAACCTCTTACAAGATGCCTTGTGGTAATAAACAACTATGGGAAGAGAGTGCAGCCTTGAGAGAGATTATCAGATGTAATAATTAAGGGCAGGACGTGTGATACAATGGTTTAGGTAAAAATAACACTTTAAGGGACAACATCTTATATGACAGTGCCAATAACGTTCAGAATAAAGGAGGGGGGGGGGGGGGGAACATTTACTAAAAATGGGACTCCTTACCTTGCAGTTGGTTTGAAATTAGAAATTAAACTAAACTAAAATTGTGATCGGCTTTCACTCAACAGAACCTCACAAGGTGAAATTTATGCATGAGCAAAAATTCAACATTAAACCTAGTGCGCTTCGAAGACTTCCGCGCTGCATTCCTTACTTTTATTAGAAGATCCCAAACAGCACAATTAAGGAGCAGTAATAAGGATTCCAGTAAAGGACAGGCCAAAGTGACTTGGGGTATCTTTTAAAATTAAAAAGTGTCAAAATTCAGTGTTAATAATTAGCGCCCCAAGTCCAAGGAACCTTCTTCAAGTGTAAACAATTAGGAACTTAACTCACAGAGGGACGACTGCATCTTAAACAGGCATTACTTACTATGGTCATCTTGTGCAACAAAGTCTGGATATAATCACCAAAATGTATTGGGGTAAGTTGTAACATGTACTCTTTATTAACCTTTACTTGCATTTGACATGTAGGAATTACTTATTGATGTGCAGTTGCATATGAGGCTGGTAACCTCATCGTATAAAAGAACTTGCCACATAAACCACCACTGCAAGGGTTGGTGACTGCTTCATACGGGTTTCCTCACAAGAAAACAATAGCAGAGGTAGCCCCAAGTTCCATAGGGAGCAGGGAGTGGATGATGATAACATCATGGTATATATATATATATATATATATATATATATATATATATATATATATATATATATATATATATATATATATATATATATATATATATATATTTGTTATGTCAACATTTGTAATTAAAATTTGTTGTTTATATATATATATATACTTGCAATAACCCGTCAAACTTGACGGGTTTTAATTATAGTGTGCTGTTTCCGTTCCCAGATGAGCAGATAGAAGTACATTCTTAGAGTGTTTTTGGTTTCTTTCCATTATACAGTGTAATCAAACTGTTCATGAACACCGTCATTTGAACGCTTTTCTTTGTTGATTGTAACTATTTTCGGGAGAGTACATATAATGGAAGCCCAATGGGCTGATCACCCGTTGGCTTGTCACACCGATTACGGAAACAACGGCAGATGGATCTATTTGTTGTTGCCCTAAAGACGCCGCTAGGCGTGATGGGAAACTACAACAGAGAAAATCAATCTGCTGTTGCCCTTAAGACGCCACAAGGCGTGATGGCCTCTGACTGCTTGGTCGGTCTTTGGCTAAGGACGGAAGAAGAAGAAGACATATAATGGAAACAATACAATTTTTCAACACGGTTGCATTCCTCAGCTGTGACTAACTGTTGCGTGGGTGGTTTACTGGAGTTGGAGGGTCCTTTGTTCTATTATTGTAAGTTCAGTTGGGATGCTTGCTTAATTATCGTTACGCCACTTGTGTCCAAGCAAACCCCGGCTCCGTACGAACTGATCCATTTATTTCTATAACTTCTTACAAGAAAGAGTTCACCAGGTCAAAGGACCATCAACAATGCAAAGTTGAAGCAATCAAAACGTAATCAAAGGAATGTGGTAAGCCTTCGATTGAGTCCAATATTTAATACAAATTGACGCACGAAGAACAGTTCACATTGTGGTACATCCAGATATAGTTCATACATAGTTCATTAGGAAATTACATGCATAGTATTCATGTCCGTCCGTGTCAAAACAATGTGTCAGAAGAACATCGTGGCTATATACGTGCGCTGTTTAATCAACAGCCAGAAATGAGCACATGAGTTCTTGACATCTACAAATTGAATCACAATACGATTCTTCTTCCATTATTAGTTTAATTTAATTAATCTCATACTTAGATTATCTTGTGAACTGACCTGAAGTCTACATCGATTCATCTATAAATATATAGGCTATATACTCAGCCTTAATTCCTTGGAAGAAATACAAGACACGACCTTCATGCTTGACGGATAACGTAACAAAGGCCCAGTAACCAAGTCACCCGGCGTGACCTACCCAACGCGAATGCGTCATCATCTCCGCATATATTTCGCGTTCACTATACCGTAAAATATCGACATATTCTATAAATATTAATGACCCCTAAACGTTTGCACATGGGTAAACCCCAGCAGACGCCATCATTTAAAAATAACACCGTAACAGATTTCCTGTCAGACGGGGGCAAAAAAAAAAAAATCTATGAAATAGATTTTTTTTTTTTTTTTTTAACAATATTAATCAAAAATTTAACAAAACCCGACGTATGAACTACGATGTTCTATCTAGAACAGTGTCGCAGTCATGTCAGTAATATCTTATAATAAAATCAACGTCATACCATACATATAACTTATATTAAACAAGTAAATGTTACTGTCACTAATTAATTAACTAATTAATTTGTTGTATGTATAGACTAACTAATAATGTGAGGTGTTATTAAAATTATTCTAACTAACTAAAATTAAAATAATTAATTATAGTATGTACGTATGGTATTAACTAATTAATATCTAATTGAAGAAAATGAGAAATAGTATAAGAGAGTAAAAGAAATAAAATTGAGAAGTACGGACAATTAAAACCAAATATTAAAGTCTACATTAAATTAGAATGTGTGTGAAAATGAAGTGTAAGGATAGACACCTAATTAAATTGACATAATCAAAAGAACAGAAAAAATTCATACATTTTAACTATATATATGAAATGTCATAATGTATTATCCATTACCTTGATAATTACACTAATTAAAAGGTTTAATTGGTGTGATATTCTTTTGTTTCATCTTTTCTTAGTATATTTTATTTTTTTTATTTCATCACACTTTGACTTTATTATCTATTATATACTAATTTAGAAAAATTAATAATATGGGACATGAAGATCCAATCGTTGTTACCTCCTGTTGAATTGTATGAAAATTCATTAAGACACAAGGTTCATATTATCAAATTATGATTTGATGATCCATTCATTGTTAGTTCCTTTATTAAAATTTGAAAGTTAATTGACTAAGTCATCAAAGTATCTGTCCCTTCTTCATCAGAGATTGTTTATTTTGAGTGATACTCAAAGTGGAATTGAAGTTCAAACCTTCAAACGATCCGTAAATCTTGATATTTTGATCACCATAGTTTATTTCGAAATGTCCTTATTTAGGTAGGAAGTCCAAGTGAATTGTTGTATATTCTGACTTGATATCAATACTGTTTATTGCAAATGGAATGCTTGACTAGTCAGAAAATTTTCTTGAAATTGAAAATTCATTCAGAATCCGTAGGATGTCTGGACAACGTGTCGGCTATGACATTTTCAGTTCCAGGTATCGACTGTATCTCGAATTCGTAGGGTTGCAACGTAATAGCAAATCGTGCAAGTTTAGCACTTTTATGATTTGAGCGACGTAATGCTGCCACTGATTTCTGATCAGTCTGGATCAGGAATGGTGATCCCAATAAAAACTTTTCCAACTTGGTAATTGCCCAGATTACGGAGAGCAATTCTCGATCCACAGTGGAATATTTCGTCTCAGGAAGTTTCAGTTTGCGTGAGACATACATTACGGGGTGAAGGACATCATCATGATATTGCAGTAGACATGCCCCGAGTCCGTAATTACTCGCATCTGTACGTAGAACAAACTTTTTAGAAGCATCTGGTATTCTTAAAATAGGTAGACATGAAAATATTTTTAAGATAGTGCGAAAGGTTTTGTCACATTCGTCTGTCCAATTTATCCTTAAAGGCGTGTTCTTCTTTAGTAATGATGACAGGACAGACGTGATGGATGATAGGTGAGGTACAAATCTGCTATAGTATTGGATTAAACCTAACAGACTCCTAACCTGTTTCTTCGTTTGAGGAACAGATAAATTTAATATTTTAGAAACCGTACTGGGAATTGTTTGGATACGTCCCGATCCAATAATGTGTCCCAGGAATGTTATCTCATTACATGCTATTTGAATCTTAGTTGGTTTAGCGGTTAAATGGTTATCCCGCAATATTTCCAAAACTGATTTAAGACCCAAAAAATGTTCCTCAAATGATGAACTGAACAAACATATGTCGTCAATATAGGTAATTATATCTGATCTACGTGATAAAATTTTTCGCATCATGCGAATAAAGGTAGCTGGAGCATTCATTAGCCCAAAAGGCATCACGTTCCACTGGTAAAGACCTCGTGGAGTTGAGAATGCTGTGTAGTATTTGGCTCTTTCGGTTAGTGGAATCTGCCAATAACCTTTAGTTAAGTCAATTTTAGTGAAAAGTGTAGCATTGGATAGACGAGGAAGTAAATCGTCAAGGATAGGATGTGGTTCGCTATCTGGTACTGTCTGCGCATTAAGTTTCCTATAGTCAACACATAAACGTATGTTGTTGTCCTTTTTCCGGACAATGACTAAAGGAGAAGAAAATGGAGATGTACTAGTCTCAATAATACCTAATGATATCATCTGTTCGAGTTCCTGAGATGTCTTACTCAGAAAATGTAGAGGTACAGAATAAGGATGAACACGAATTGGTGTATCATCGTTCAGAATAATATCGTGACTAATTACAGATGTGCAACCCGGTACATCAGTTAACACATCTGGGAAAGATTGTAGAAGATCAGCAACGCGTTGATGCTGTTGCGGTGTAACCGTAGAAGAAATGGTCACATCACGCCAAGATTCAGTAGATTGGACAGTAAGTACAGGTAAAGGCATCTGCACTTCAGGAAAAGAAGATTCTTCCTCCTGTATAACAGATAGATTAGAATAATGACAAGTAGATACAGTATTGTCATCTAATTCATGAAAAATTGACTGTAAGTGTATAGGACGTGTATGAAATTGCTTGAGCATATTAATATGGAATATCTTTCTGTGTCCCTTGATATCTAAGACGTAATCAACGTCTGAAATTTTATCAGTAACCTTATAAGGACCAGTAAAGAAAAGAAATGATGAATGACTATGATGAGTCATCAATGATATGAGACAATTGTATTACCATAGCATGTTATCTGCGTGATGCAGCATTAGGTACTAATTGTAACCGTAGACAATGATGGTTAAAGTAAGCACCATTATCATGCTCGATGACCATTCGAGCATCTCTATTGTTACGAAATGTAACTATAGCCTCACCATACCTGTCATTGGTAGGTGACAACAACCGTACAAACATAACGTCTGCCGTGTCATTAAAGAAATTGCTAAGTGCCTGCCATCTGGTACCTTGTGGCAGATTGCGCACTAACACGGTGCGAGAATATGCACCCTTCCCAATGTAAGTGGGATCAGTGTCACTAACGTGATAAATAGTTCTTCTATTTAATCTTTTGGATATGGTAGTCTTATGAGATGATGTCTCATAATGATTGACATATTTATTTGTCCTAATTTTATTAGTTAAGTTCATAAGAACTTCACCATCATTACCTTTGTTCGGGACATCCCTTCTTTTCCCATTTTCAACCATTTTATTCAGATCACTGTTAATATGATCTTGTCGCCAACATCTATCTTCCGACTTGGCGGCATTCTCTTGAGAAAAGGTATATCTGCCTCGAAATGATTTTCTAATCTTCCTAGGATGGACTGGTAGTTTAGTATACTTTTTATCCTGTAGGAGAGTCTTATCCTTCTCCTCATCGATTTCCAGAATGGTACTGAGACTGAAATTGGAGAAAACTGTGCCACATGTATTTATTTTGTTGGCCCGTAATGTAGCTGTTGCAATGACAGCGTTAGCATTGCAATAAGATTGCACATTATTTAATTCCCATTCCTCAATTTCCTGTGGGGAACAATCCTTACTACCATGGATGCGTCCCAACATCAGATCTGCAATTGGATTCTGAAGCATGCATACCTTAACGTTACCTGTGAAAAAAGGTGTGTTAACATGGACAAGAGCTGTGGGGTAAAACTCAATAGTTCCCCCAAAAGTCATGCAACGAACATATTCCCCCGTTGCACAGCTAGGATGTACCAGCGACTGTCGCACTCCAATGGTTGTGGACCCCGAATCTCTCAATACAGAAACTACAGAACCATTTACTATCCCTCTGTTAAAAATCAGAGAGCCTGTTCCATCATTGGCTGCAAGACCTACTTCTGGTGTAATGTGTCCGCAGTTTAGCACTGTCTCCTTTGCCTTCTGAAAAATAAGATTGCATTGTGGGCAACTATTTGCCACGTTATAATTTATAGCAAAGCATGCAGCAGAAGAATTCATTGTATTATCGTTAGGTGGAACCTGAACCTTAGGGGTGATATCATTTGTCACTGCTGCCCCGGTATTATGGTTATAATGTGAAGATCCACGAGAATGGGAACGATTACGAGAATAATTAGTTGAATTATCTCGTTGTCGTCTATTATAATTGTTATCTCGATGTCTCGAGTTATAATTATCGCCATTCTTCCAATTGTTATCATTATTATATTGATATGACCGATTATAACTTGAGTTGCGAGGATTACTGTTGTATCTTGACTGAGGTGAATAATTTCTGGTTTGTTGTCTTCCTCTATTAAAGTTATTGTTGAAGTTATTCTGTCCCTTATGAAAATTATTGTCATAGTTTCCTTTGAACCTACCTCTGTCCACACTGTGTGTTCTCGGTTTGTTATTATTATATGCCATATTGGAGGCTACAGGAAGTGGTTCTCTTATCAACGAGCCAGAAATATTAGCATTCGGATGTGCTGTACAGTAATTTAAAGAAATTTTTTCTAACTCATCAATTGTTTCTGGTTTTCTTTCTTGCAAATAAGCAAAGAATGGTGGGCTGACAGAAGATAACACTTTATCTCTCAATAACAAATCGACTAATTTGTCGTAAGATTTGTTGACACCTGCCAGTTCAACCCATCTGTTAAAAGTATTGCGTATGTTAGCAATAAAACCTGTGAAATCTTTATTGTTATCTGGCAATAAACTTTTGAAACGTAATCTACATGCCTCTTCGTTCAAGTGGAAACGACGTAATAACAACGTCTTAATGGCCTCATAATCTGTTGCTAATGTAGGATCAATGTTTTGTGCTGCACTTGCAGGTTCGCCATCCAGAAATTCCTTAAGTTTAAGTGCCCATGCAGTTTTGTCAAGGTTATTGACCTTACATATATCCTCAAAGCGCGCCAGCCACGATGAAAGGTCATCCACGTGTAACTTGAATGGTGGTAGTTTAAAGTAATAATTACCTTTAAGTCGGGTGGATGAAGATCCAGATTGAGCAATATCATTTTGATTTGCTGCAGCACCCTGTGAATTAAGTTTTGCTGTTTCCAATTTAAGCCGTTGCAATTCCATTTCTTGCTGCAATATGATTTCTTGTCGTTTCAATTTATTCTCTTCTTCAATCCGTAGGATTTCATCTCTTGCTATCTTTCTTTCTTCTTCTTGCCTTAATTCTGCCTTCTTTTCCGCCTCTTTTCTTTCAAGTTCTTCCATCTCTGCTTTAGCAATGGCTTTCCTTTCCTCCTCTTCTGCCTTATATCTTGCCAGTTGTTGTTCAGCAAATTCAAGGAGTGCCTCTCCCTTTTTATTACAATCTTTTCCAATTTTAATGAAATGGTCCAAGGTAAGCATTCTTGGAATTTAATTATTTAAGTATTCAATTACTTATGTATTGTAATCAACAATATAATCTATGTCGACAATTATAATTACTCAACGAATGAATAATTATTACAAGAAAATTGTAATATTACTGTATTGTTATGTATAAGTTCCACAATCTATAATATTTTGTAAAAATATTATATATATATACTCACTGATATCTATCATAAATAGTTATGATAGTTAGTTATATAAGCTGCTGAAATTATATCAAGCGCTTAATATTAATATTTAATAATTATGTGTATTATCCCCAAATAATTAGTCTTAATTGTCACTAAGTTCACAATATAGTACAGAGAAAGTGTACTAATTTATATTAAATATGTATTAATATGTTATAAAGTTTTAACAATTAATCATTATATATTATGCCATAATCATGAGGCATAAAGTGCATTGCCCATTTCTAGGACCACTACTGCAAATATGTGCAAAGTCCCTAATTCCTCATCAAAGCTGATAAAAATTTAATCATATTCATCTACACTATTATTAATGAAGAAATTATAGCATTAATATTAAATTATAAAATATGTAATGAATACAAACAATACAATGGGTTAACCAAGGATTACAGAACAGGAGCACAATACAAAAGTGACACTTTTCACAAAAATAAATGATATTATAAAAACAAGTGTACTAACCGGAAATGTAGAAGGGTGAAGGTTAACTGAGGAAACGAACATATTTGGTACTATGAAAGATGACGTCACAGGACTCATTTGACGTTAATACAATACATTTAATTAAAATAAAAGATAGCTAGATCAGAATAACAAGATAGATTACGAACATAGGACTGTAAATGAATAAAATTTAAGAACCAAATACACATGAAAACAACAGTTATAACATGACTATACACCTAACATGCAAAGTGAATTAATGCAAGACCGAACCCGAACGATCACCGATAACGATAATTCGACGCTTTCTTCGCGAGGTGCTATTAATTCACAGCCTTAGGAACATTCAGAATGAATATCGGCATCCTGAGAGCCATTTTTATTCATTCCGAACCGCCGCCCATCCATACCCGCTACATGAAAAAGACAAAAACAATATATAACATGGATACAACGAAAAAAGAAAATGGCCTTTTTTAGGACAAATAGGATTGACTTATTGTAACCTTCAAATAAGTTACTTATCTTTTTGCCTCGATAGATTCATACAATGCTTGCTTCGCCAACGGACAGTAGGACCTATATTTCCTGCTCATGTTGAATGAATCTAATTTTGCAATGTTCAATGAAACGTTTATAAATAATTTTTTTTTCGAAGACGTTGAAGTGCGGCTGCCATCACTACAGCTGATTCATCCTGTTGCCAAGCGGGTGTGACGTCATCGGTGTAGATAGAAAAGTGTTCATTTCGCTCGAAGGAAAATTATTTCTTTCAACTTGCTAATCTTGAGTATTTTTCTTCAGTAAAATTCCAGTTCCCTATCACATTGGCCACCACTGTTGCGTGGGTGGTTTACTGGAGTTGGAGGGTCCTTTGTTCTATTATTGTAAGTTCAGTTGGGATGCTTGCTTAATTATCGTTACGCCACTTGTGTCCAAGCAAACCCCGGCTCCGTACGAACTGATCCATTTATTTCTATAACTTCTTACAAGAAAGAGTTCACCAGGTCAAAGGACCATCAACAATGCAAAGTTGAAGCAATCAAAACGTAATCAAAGGAATGTGGTAAGCCTTCGATTGAGTCCAATATTTAATACAAATTGACGCACGAAGAACAGTTCACATTGTGGTACATCCAGATATAGTTCATACATAGTTCATTAGGAAATTACATGCATAGTATTCATGTCCGTCCGTGTCAAAACAATGTGTCAGAAGAACATCGTGGCTATATACGTGCGCTGTTTAATCAACAGCCAGAAATGAGCACATGAGTTCTTGACATCTACAAATTGAATCACAATACGATTCTTCTTCCATTATTAGTTTAATTTAATTAATCTCATACTTAGATTATCTTGTGAACTGACCTGAAGTCTACATCGATTCATCTATAAATATATAGGCTATATACTCAGCCTTAATTCCTTGGAAGAAATACAAGACACGACCTTCATGCTTGACGGATAACGTAACAAAGGCCCAGTAACCAAGTCACCCGGCGTGACCTACCCAACGCGAATGCGTCATCATCTCCGCATATATTTCGCGTTCACTATACCGTAAAATATCGACATATTCTATAAATATTAATGACCCCTAAACGTTTGCACATGGGTAAACCCCAGCAGACGCCATCATTTAAAAATAACACCGTAACACTAACGTACACACGGCTAGAATTATGTTATTTTAGATTCAATTTAAAAGTTCTTTGATGACAACATTTCGTGTGAAAGTGCGTGGATTGTTTTCAAAGAGTGTTCCCTGGTACTTTTCTCGCATGTTTCTGGTCGATCCTTGAAAGGATGATGTTAAAATCACGGAGCGTCCAACTGTTGTGCCTTGTCTGGTTGCAACATCGTTTAAATGATCCATAAGTCCACGATATTGCTCAACACGCAAACGTCCTTGTTGATTGCGCACAAAATTCAAATTTTTAGCCTCAACTTGCAAATGAGAATCTACTGCCCACTGTTGAAATAGCTTTCCACCATGCAGAATTGGATTAAAGCGACCCACTCTGACAGCTATTTGTGCAACTTTCCACTGAAGAATTGTGATTTGAGTACGCTTTCTTCCAAGACGATTGTCGAGATTAATCGCCAAATATATAGAATAGGACATAAATCATGGGATTCAGGTGTGGACTCATAATATTGAGATTGATGAATGGATGCTGAGGATCACGTGGATACACACGAAAATCACGTTCTATAGGAGGCTCACCATCAGCTGATCGAAATATCATTGCCACTTCATCAACAGTCGGCAGATTGTATCGTCTTCTATCAGAACTGCGGTCACGGCGAAAAGCCATACTGACGATAGGAATTGTTCACTCTTCTGCTGCTGCTCGCTATTCCTCTTCAGTTTCCACTTCGCCCAACGTACGATAAGCATGAGCGTAAACATTATTTTGCCTATCAAAGTATCAAGATTATGCACGATATCGATGTTGAGTCGTTGATTTGCTTGATGGTTCATGCGCTCCACATTTGCTAATCCAGAGACTATGACATATAGCTGAGCATAACGACGTGTTTCTCCATTTTCAGGATGCGTGTGTCCAGTACGATGATAGATCTGTCCTTGCACTCTGAACACATATGGTCCACGTCCAACGAAACGATCGATTTGGGCACCCATGGATGCAAAGGCCAAGATTATAGGAACGGGTATTTTCCTTAAAATGTCAATGTTGTGGATGCGCTGGGTTGCTCAAAAGATCCTTGAGATAAGGAGGAAAAGGACGTCTATGATCTCCTTCTTTCCCCAAAAGCACTTTACCTTTATGGCAGCAATATTTGAGTGTACCATCGGTTGATAGTTCCAATCAAAAACTGAGAGAGTGACAGACACTCCTGATCCATTGAACCACAATTGTGTACAGCAACTGCATTCTCATCAAAGGCATCGTGACCTGGAATTGTTGAACTACGTGCAGCTCTTGATCGACTCACTTGTTGTGCAACTGCTGTTCTACGTTCTGTATTTTCTTCCGCAGTCTTATTTGCTCGTTTTGATGCACTAAAATGACCAATGCGAAAAGATTCTGCAGCGCGTTGAGATTTATGCTTTTCCGCAGACTGATTTGCTCGTTGTGACTGACGCTGTGCTCGTCTTTGTGTTGCTGCATTTTGTCGTCGTATTGCTGCTTCTTCTATAGTCTCCCCTGCTCGTTGGGACTGACGTTGTGTTTGCCTTTGTGCTGTTTCACGTAGTCGTCGCATTTCTGCTTCTTCTATAGTCTCGCCTGCTCGCTGCGATTCTTCTTCTTCTTCTTCTTCGTACATTCTCAGATGTCCACTTGAATATTCTCAAAGAAAGCAGTAGTCAGTTTGAGGCTATTTGAATCCCCGTAAAGCTTTTCCACGAAAGGAGCTGGCGTCGGCCATATGCACTTTCTCTGTACCACATATAAGGGGCAACTTTGAAGCAGATGTTCAGCAGTCATTTTATCAGTGCCACAGTTACACTGATTGGTAGTTCCTATCTTTAGATTGTGGAATAGATGGTATCTCAATCTGTTGTGGCCAGTGCGGAGTCTGAAGATTACCACTTGTTCTCTTCTGTGGAGCTGGTAGTAAGCATCTTCTTCTTCTTCTGCGTTCGGTTTGTAGTCATGCTAAATCTGCAGGCCTGTCGCCAGGACGAAGTCCACAGTCTTTTCCAGGTCGGCGCGGCAGCCCCATAGCTTCTGCTGGAGCTCATCACCTTTTGGCCAGGTCGCACGTCGCAATTTATCATGGGTTGGACAGTTCTGGAGAATGTGTTCTGGAGTCTGGATATCAGTTCCACATGGGCATTCATTCGTGTGGGATATCTTGAGGCGATAGAGATGTCCAAGTAATCTGCAGTGACCAGTTCTCAAGCGGAAAATTGTCGTCTGTTGGTATCTGTGTAGGTGGTGGATTGGGTCATCTCTGCTGTATATATCCCCTTCCTCCTTCCACTGATTTTTGTACTTGTTGTGGATGATGGTTTTTGCTTCCCGATAGGGCGATGGGTGGCTGTATTGTTCCATTTTGCTGCCACTTCTTGATAGAGCATCTGCTTTCTCATTACCAGCGATTCCACAATGGGCTGGTAGTAAGCATCATTCTGTGTGTGCCCTGGATGTTCAACATTCCATTTGTTTCTGTATCTGATTCTGATAAAACTCTTTGCCTCCTCAAAAGTTATGCTTGCATCAGGCTGAGGTAGATGTGAACCTTCTTTTGCCATTCTGTCAGCCTCTTCATTGCCGGTGATGTTACAATGAGATGGAATCCATTGGATCACAACACTTTTGAATCGTTGACAAAGTTTGAGGAGCACTATTCTGAGATCATCCAGGTCTGTATTATTCTGGCTTTTCAACGTTGCAATTACTGACTGTGCATCAGTAAAGAAAGCAACTTGTCTCTCTGCGCTTTCTTCTGTCAAATAACTTCTGCTGCAGTTTTCAAGGCCTCTACCTCCGCTGCGATTGACGCCTCCGTCTTTTCCTGTTAGTAGCTGCAGATTGGGCAGCCATCTTATCAACTTGATCATTATGTGTCAAACCGTTCAAATACAATTCACTTTGGTATGTTATTGGCTCATGCACACCAACCTTTACGCACTTTTTCTTTGTCAAGCGCTATTAATTTCGTGAAAGAATTTTAAAAAAATAAAAAAATAAAACCAAAGTAGGAAGAACGTTGGGCCTAAATAATGTGCAAGAGCTAAGAGGAGTGGCGTCACAACAAACAACCTGGAGAGCACTGGTTTCTGCCTTATGCGCCGTGTTTGGCGCTTAAAGAATTTATTATTATTATTATTATTTATTGTTTTATTAGACAAACATAAAGACCACGCAGCGCAAGTTGCACACCGTGCGTTGCGCACTATTATTTCTGGCGCGAGTTACTATTTTGTGTGAGACTGACCGATGTAACACTCGTACATCGGTAATTATGTTAGTTGGGATATATATATTTATATGACCGAGTGGCCAGGAAGGTGTAAATTTTGACTAAGTAATAGTTGTCGATCTTGTCTACGGTGTATATTTGCGCTCATGTGGCATTCTCATACGAGAATGGGCGATCTAAACGAAACACACCTTTGCCATTGTAGCAAAGTTTAATTTGCTGGAGAGGTTATGATGGTATCCTATAAGAATGAAATCCGTGTCTGTATTAACCGTGTGAGGTCAAGCACATGTAGGCCCCTGACTCTATAAATGATGATGATGAATTATGTGCAGGGAACCTAACGCTACCTCCCTAGATCTCACACGGTCACTATTTTGGCTCTAGTGTCTGGTGTATGATGTACCTAGTGTCTAGGGGAGAAATGAAATGATGGTACACAACACAAAAACACTTTAATTTTCTTTGAGGAAGTGAATAAAACCAGTGGTTAAGTTTTTCTTTAAAAGGAATATTTTTTATGTACAATTTAATCTGCTTGTCCAGCCATATCTTTTGGACAGGTCTTTGAAAATGAGGACAAGATAGTGTACAGAAAAGATCAACTAAAATATCTGGACTCTTTGTCCACTAAACTACAAAGTCAATATATATTTCTATATCAGGTTGGAATGTTCACAGCTTACACTTTATTCATCTAAGAGGGAGAGTCACTGTGTATGAGGGGGCTGTAGTTTCATCATACCCCATAAACTTCCTGAGTATGATTTGAAATACCAGTGTTTATTAATCGAAAATGTCAGATATACCCAGATGCTTAACACATTACCTGAGATTCCTTGTAGGATAATAATACAGTATGAAGTTGCAGAAAATCTCGATCTCTCCAAATGCCCAAGCTCCTCCCGTTATCTTTTGACAGCATAAACGAATGGTCGGAGACTTGATGGCTTTATTCTCACTCAGCAGGTTTCCTGTTACCAGCTGGCAACAGGAAATAAAACCTCTGCAACAAAAGGACACCCTGGCCTTTTATATCTGATCACTTCCTATATTTATCATTTTCCTACTGTGCTATGGGGTCAGCCTCGCGTGCATTACAGGTGCACTCGCCCCTAATTACATGACTCCCACCTTGCTGTGACCACACCTCAGGTCCCTATGGCAGATACGCCACTGTACGTTTACATAATTTTCCTCAATTAAATAATGTGGAGTAACCACATTTCCTTTTGTATGATTTTCTCTTCTTTTCCTTTTTAAATATAAATGCTTCAGGCATGTTGAACAGTGTTCATGGAACACAGAGGCTTACTAATATATTCTAATACAATATTATTAAAACAAACTCATGACAACATACAACAGTTAGATACAATTCAATGTGAGGACTCAACAATGTCTGCTCCCGGCACGTTCTTGACTTTTCCCAATAGCAGTATCTAACTTTGGCAGTGGGATTAAACATAATAATTCATAAAGCATTCTTACCACAAATATCAAGAAATATAAACAAATGACGCTGACTTGCAAAGAAATGGCCTCAGTTTCCTCTGCACTGCCCAGAATGTGAATACGTCTTTATTTAATTTTACAATTAACACAGCTGATCTCAGCGTATTTGAATGAAAAGTTTTGTTCAACTGGCAATGAATAGTGAAAGCCTTTTGCTAATATTTATTAGCACTGGCCAATCGAAAGCTTGCGACTACCAGAATTCAAATGTAGTTTTTGAAAAACAAAAATAATTCCAAACAAACTCGGTGTCTGGTAGTCGATTGGCCAGCCTGCTTTAGTTATGCCAATACAAAAAGATGTTAGTTTTTGGTAACAATTTTCCTACCGCTCCCCTTTCCCTCCTATACTCTTGTTACCCAAGCGAATTTGAAACCACCTCAATGCCTCTTTCTAAGCTGGCGTCCCCACTAACGTTATGAAAAACAAGCAGGAACAACAGTCTGTCTGGTCACTCGTCCGTAGACATTTAGTATTTTCTCAATAACTTGGTTAATACTTGTACTATCATATTATTTAAAACATATTCTTGCTCAGTGGACTTTAAGCTATACTACCATATGATTTTTATGACTAGATTCATTATGGTTTAGATTTTCAATTTTGTCACCGGCAATCGTCAAATAAAAATTTTACACAAGACGGCCATCTTTCCCCCTTTCTCATCTCTCGCTAACATGTATTTTTCAAATAACTAACTTGTTTTAGTGACGTCAGTAATACTACCGCGAGGAGGAAATAAAATTGGCTGCGTGTTTGCCTCTGTTGGCTTTGCTGCATCGTGTATATACTATTAGTCTCGCGTGCAGAACGACGCGGGTTTTGGCATGTGTTGGTAGCATTTTGCGTTAATGTATTACAGTCGTCTCGTTGCTACTTAGAAAAAGTCCAAAAGACTACCAAATTTTGTGTTACTGTTGACAGATTACGTTACTTCAGACAGCAGTTTTGCGTTACATTTCTAACAAATCGTTAATTATAAGGCTAGGCTGCATTGTGTATGCAGTAGATCTGGCAAAATGTTAAATATTAGTAGTACGTTTTCGAAACCGAAACTAAAACGCGTGTTAGATTTTTACCGTGGGATCGTTCTATAGGCTTTAGCACTGCACAAAATTCAGCGCTATGCTGGCGTGTGAGAGTATCACCGTCAGACACAACAGGGCGGGTTTATTTATTATCATTTTATGACTAAAATCTTACTGAAATGAGCGATTATTCTCGCAGATTTTACTACACACCTGCCATCCTAAAACACGCATTCATTTGCAGGTTATAATCTGCGAGATAACTTAGCTCAATGAAGTTTTACGCGTTTTTCTGATCTTCATCATAAGGATGTCTACTCAAAAAGTCTGCACCCACGTTCTGAGGGCCGGGAATATATTCAATCAGAAATGAGTATGGCTGCAATATTAATGACCATCTCAATAATCTGGAATTTTCATGCTTGGCTTGTGACAAGAATACGAGAGGTGAATGATCCGTTTGGACCACAAATGTCCTGCCATATAAATAAATCTGGAATTTTTTTATAGCCCATATCAAAGCTAGACATTCCTTTTCACTTGTTGAATAATTTTTTTCCGCCTTGTTCAACTTTCGGCTTGCATAAGCGACAGGGTTCAATTTCCCGTCTTGTGAGGAGGACCTTTGCAACAATGTAGCGCCTAGGCCCACATTGCTTGCGTCACTTCTCACGATAAATTCTTGATTCAAGTCAGGCAATTGAAATACTGGCCTACTTGTGAGTTTTTCTTTCAACTCCTGGTAAGCCAATTCACACTGTGCGGACCAAATTATAGTATCAGGTCGACCTTTGCGAGTTAAATCCGTCAGAGGAGCACATATAGAGTTAAAATATTTAATGTACTTTTGGTAGAAACCCCACAACGACACGAAAGATCGCACATCTGTCTTTGTTTGTGTTCTAGGTGCTCTTTTCAATTTTTCCAGATTCTTGGGATCAGGGGTCATGCTACCCTGATGTACAGTATGTCCCAAGAATTCCAACTCTTTACAACCAATACAACATTTTGTTGGCCTAGCGGTTAAGTTAGCCTCTCTGAGTCTATCAAACAGCATATTCAAAGAGGTAACGTGTTCCTCAAATGTTTCCGTAGCAATGAGGATATCGTCCATAAAATTCGAAATAGGAGGATTTTTCAAGGGATCGAGCAATTTTCGCATCATCCTAGAAAACACACTCGGGGCATTTTTCAACCCAAACGGTAACATTATGAACTCATAATGACCTTCCGAGGTGCTAAAGGCTAAATAAGGTCGAACCTCAGGCTTTACTGGAATTTGATAATAGCCTTTGCTAAGATCCACCTTAGAAAAATATTTGGCCTTGTTCAGCCTGGCAAATAGTTGAGTAGTATCAGGTAATGGATCCACCTGACCTTCTGTGACAGCATTCAGTTTCCTGTAATCTATGCACAGTCTATTTTCTCCCGATGGTTTCCGCAACAAAACCACACAGGAACTATAAGGAGACCCACTGTGAGAAATAATCCCTTCTTGTAACAAATAATCTATCTCCTCTTTCAAAGCTTTTTCCTTAGCGAAAGGAATAGAATAGGGCCTCATACAGATAGGTGCTGGGTCTAGTAGTTTCATATCATATTCCAACAAATTTGTGTGCCCCGGTTTATCCGTTAACACATCTGTATGTTTCTCAAGGACCTGTTGAACCTTCTCCTTCTGTCCTTTTGTCAGGTTATTATTGATCTTCACCTGTGCAAACGTTTCACTGGTTTTCAGTGGATATTCGAATGAGAAGAGAGGGTCATTTTTTCATTTCGGTTGCGATAGACAAGGCCAATAGGTGTGTTCCTTCCTGGATTTGTCTGTCCAGATATTTCTTCAAAAGGTTCACATGATAGACTTTTTCCTTTCCCTTTTTGTCTATCTTATAATTTGTTCTGGATACCTTTTCCAAAACTGTATATGGCCCTTGCCATCCGATCTGAAGTTTATTGTTACTGCCTGGCAATAGAAGAAGTACCTTCTCCCCTACAGCAAATTCCCTATCCTTAGCTTTCTTATTATAATAAGCAGCATTCTTTTTCCTGGCTTGTCTCAAATTATCATTTGCCAGTTTCCAACCAGTTTTTAAACGAGTGGTCAGTTCGTTCACATATTGATAGGATGAGGTAACAGTCTCCTCTGCCTTCTCATCTGTCCAGGTCCTTAACAAATTACATATGGACTTTTAATTTTTCATACTCATTTTTCATGGCACCCGTCAGGTCCTTTACTCTAGAAGCTTTATAGTGAGGACTTTTCTTCCTAGAATCATCACTCACAAATCGTCCACTACCAATTCTTTTCTTGGGGTTTTCTTCCCACTTTAAGTTCATTGTGACAGATCTTCGCTCTCTTTTCGTTTCCTCCAGTTTATATAATTCTGACCGAGGGTTTGTCAGCTTAGTCTGGGTAAAACTACTCGTCGCATAGTGGCCATTCTAATACATTTAAGTGAAGACTGTGTGTGAAAAAAGGGCTCCCATTCCACGTTGTCTACTTTATTACAATTATTTTTAGTTCCAGGCCTAAGTTTGCCCCGTGGCGTGTCTAGGTTCTGATCAATTTTCCCACTTGTGGTGTTCCCTCATGAAATACGCCACATGCTTCTACAAAATTCTCAACGATGACCATCATATCTGGCCAATAATATTTTTGAGCTACTTTTTGGCAGATGGTACCTACTTTCTCGTGGTCCCCATCTTTTCCAACATGTAAACTCCGTATTACGTCTGCCCTATACATTTTAGGAAGAACCAGCTGTCCATGACCAGCTGAACCAGTACCGGCCTTCCTATATAACAATTTATTCTTTATGTAAAATTCTCCTTTTCTGGGAGGTGTATGGCAGTTACGCAATTTTTGAAAGCACGGCTTCAGTGACCTATCTTGAGTCTGTGTCTTCCTCATCTTCTCTGGATGAGTATTTATAGGTTCATCTTCTTCCTTTCTGGATTGTGATCGGGTCTGGACTGCTGCCAAGACAACAGGTCTCTTGGGATTCCCCAAGTAGACATAACGACACCCCAATATCAGAGGGTAGATGGGTGCGTCTATCACTGCTGCTCAGATTATCCCTTCCACATAGCGAGTTTTCACTGTTATCCTAGCAATGGGAAGTTTCATGAGTGGTAGGTCCTTGGTCGCCCCTTGTATCTCCACTGTTTCTGTGGTATACTGATCTGGGTTCACCAAGTGCGAGCTCACGACAGCATCAAAATCTAAACCTGTATCATAGAGGCACCTAATGGTGACATCATTGCATACAACATCCTCACAAACTGGAGGGTGATAAGGTTCCTGCTGTCCAGCAGGTTTGTCCTTTACTTCCTGGTTCCCAGTTCTCGTAGCAGCAAATTCAGCAGGTTTTCTTTTATAAAACTTTATGTCCTGTCCCTCCTTCTTACAATACCGACAATACAATCTACCTTGATGAAAAGGTTCTCTTTCATCATTCTTTCTGTCATTGAAATGTGAGGTTTTATTTTTAAAATCATTTCGAGGCCTATCAAAGTTCTGCTTACCTCTGTTATCAAATTTACTATGGTTTTGAGGAGCCTTATACTGATCTATTGGTTTTTTCTTGATGCCAGCTACCTCTGCCTGGACTGCCTGATACCTTTCAGCGACATTAATTATCTCACCCAGCCTCTCTGCGCCCTGTTCCATGAGAAACTTTCTCATGTCTGGAGCCATGGACTCTCTCATCTGTTTTATGAGTATCATCTCTTTGAGATCTTGGGTTTTCCCCAAAAAAGCCCATTTCTCCATATACGTTTCTAGCCGGGCGGAGAACTGGTGATAGGTCTCACCCGACAGTACCTGGCATTCCTAAATTTCTTTCTATAAAACTCTCCGTTCTTTTCGTATCTTAACAGAAGAGCCTGCTTCAACATGTCATAGTTGTCTTGGTCATCCCCGCTCATTTTGGAAAACACTTCATAAGCTGTTCCCCGAAGACCCTGAGACAACTTTACACCCCATTTTTCTCTTTCTAACCCATAAGCAGTGGCTAATACTTCATATCTGCTTAAATATGAATCAATGTCATCATCCTTTTCTACAAAATAGTCTAAATGGAACCCCATGGATGAGTTGGAGGCCACCTGACTAGCAGTAGCATCAGAGGTAGAGGGGATGTGACCATTATCCGGAGCAAGGCCTTGCAACTCTAACTCCCTTAGTCGCAACTCATGCTCCCTCTGTAATCTTTTATCTTCTGCTTGCCTCTCAGCAGTCAATCTCTTTTCTTCTTTTTCTGCCTCCCTTTGCAGTCGGTTTTCTTCTGCCTCCCTTTGCAGTCGTTTTTCTTCTGCCTCCAATTTTCTCTCCTCAAATTGGAGCCTCTTTATCTCAGCCTCTCTATCAGCCTCTAAGGCCTTAGCCTCCTTCTCAGCCTCAATATGTAACCTTTTAATCTCAGCCTCTCTATCTAACTCTAATTTCTTAATCTCCCTAGCCTCTTCTACTTGTATTTTCATTTCCTCAGCTAACCTATGTTCTTCCCTGGCAATAAATTTATCACATTCTGAGGTGACATAGTCAATCAAGATTTGTCCCTCCATATTCATTTCCCTGGCAGTCTGCACAGCCGCAGAGCAAAACTTGGCCAGATCTGCCATTCTGATAAATACAAAATGTACTAATTAAGTTTCTAACTAAATATAAATTTATTTAATTAATTCTGGGTTCTGACACTTTCTTCACTTCCCAAATCTTGGGTAATAATATATGGGGATTTCCTGGGAAAAATAGAATGTTGTTAATGCTAAGACCCAGACCCCAATGTATGTAGTACTAGGAGAAATTCAAATGCCCGGACAAGCCTACCAATTTATGTAGCAAAGTTTGATTTGCTGGAGAGGTTATGATGGTATCCTATAAGAATGAAATTCGTGTCTGTATTAACCGTGTGAGGTCAAGCACATGTAGGCCCCTGACTCTATAAATGATGATGATGAATTATGTGCAGGGAACCTAACGCTACCTCCCTAGATCTCACACGGTCACTATTTTGGCTCTAGTGTCTGGTGTATGATGTACCTAGTGTCTAGGGAAGAAATGAAATGATGGTACACAACACAAAACACTTTAATTTTCTATGAGGAAGTGAATAAAACCAGTGGTTAAGTTTTTCTTTAAAAGGAATATTTTTTTATGTACAATTTAATCTGCCTGTCCAGCCATATCTTTTGGACAGGTCTTTGAAAATGAGGACAAGATAGTGTACAGAAAAGATCAACTAAAATATCTGAACTCTGTCCACTAAACTACAAAGTCAATATATATTTCTATATCAGGTTGGAATGTTCACAGCTTACACTTTATTCATCTAAGAGGGAGAGTCACTGTGTATGAGGGGCTGTAGTTTCATCATACCCCATAAACTTCCTGAGTATGATTTGAAATACCAGTGTTTATTAATCGAAAATGTCAGATATACCCAGATGCTTAACACATCACCTGGGATTCCTTGTAGGATAATAATACAGTATGAAGTTGCAGAAAATCTCGATCTCTCCAAATGCCCAAGCTCCTCCCGTTATCTTTTGACAGCATAAACGAATGGTCGGAGACTTGATGGCTTTATTCTCACTCAGCAGGTTTCATGTTACCAGCTGGCAACAGGAAATAAAACCTCTGCAACAAAAGGACACCCTGGCCTTTTATATCTGATCACTTCCTATATTTATCATTTTCCTACTGTGCTATGGGGTCAGCCTCGCGTGCATTACAGGTGCACTCGCCCCTAATTACATGACTCCCACCTTGCTGTGACCACACCTCAGGTCCCTATGGCAGATACGCCACTGTACGTTTACATAATTTTCCTCAATTAAATAATGTGGAGTAACCACATTTCCTTTTGTATGATTTTCTCTTCTTTTCCTTTTTAAATATAAATGCTTCAGGCATGTTGAACAGTGTTCATGGAACACAGAGGCTTACTAATATATTCTAATACAATATTATTAAAACAAACTCATGACAACATACAACAGTTAGATACAATTCAATGTGAGGACTCAACAATGTCTGCTCCCGGCACGTTCTTGACTTTTCCCAATAGCAGTATCTAACTTTGGCAGTGGGATTAAACATAATAATTCATAAAGCATTCTTACCACAAATATCAAGAAATATAAACAAATGACGCTGACTTGCAAAGAAATGGCCTCAGTTTCCTCTGCACTGCCCAGACTGTGAATACTTCTTTATTTAATTTTACAATTAACACAGCTGATCTCAGCGCATTTGAATGAAAAGTTTTGTTCAACTGGCAATGAATAGTGAAAGCCTTTTGCTAATATTTATTAGCACTGGCCAATCGAAAGCTTGCGACTACCAGAATTCAAATGTAGTTTTTGAAAAACAAAAATAATTCCAAACAAACTCGGTGTCTGGTAGTCGATTGGCCAGCCTGCTTTAGTTATGCCAATACAAAAAGATGTTAGTTTTTGGTAACAATTTTCCTACCTCTCCCCTCTCCTCCTATACTCTTGTTACCCAAGCGAATTTGAAACCACCTCAATGCCTCTTTCTAAGCTGGCGTCCCCACTAACGTTATGAAAAACAAGCAGGAACAACAGTCTGTCTGGTCTCTCGTCCGTAGACATTTAGTATTTTCTCAATAACTTGGTTAATACTTGTACTATCATATTATTTAAAACATATTCTTGCTCAGTGGACTTTAAGCTATACTACCATATGATTTTTATGACTAGATTCATTATGGTTTAGATTTTCAATTTTGTCACCGGCAATCGTCAAATAAAAATTTTACACAAGACGGCCATCTTTCCCCCATTTCTTATCTCTCGCTAACATGTATTTTTCAAATAACTAACTTGTTTTAGTGACGCCAGTAATACTACCGCGAGGAGGAAATAAAATTGTCTGCGTGTTTGCCTCTGTTGGCTTTGCTGCATCGTGTATATACTATTAGTCTCGCGTGCAGAACGACGCGGGTTTTGGCATGCGTTGGTAGCATTTTGCGTTAATGTATTATAGTCGTCTCGTTATTGCTACTTAGAAAAAGTCCAAAAGACTACCAAATTTTGTGTTACTGTTGACAGATTACATTACTTCAGACAGCAGTTTGGCGTTACATTTCCAACAAATCGTTAATTATAAGGCTAGGCTGCATTGTGTATGCAGTAGATCTGGCAAAATGTTAAATTTTAGTTGTACGTTTTCGAAACCGAAATTAACGCGTGTTAGATTTTTCCGTGGGATCGTTCTATAGGCTTTAGCACTGCACAAAATTCAGCGCTATGCTGGCGTGTGAGAGTATCACCGTCAGACACAATAGGGCGGGTTTATTTATTATCATTTTATGACTAAAATCTTACTGAAATGAGCGATTATTCTTGCAGATTTTACTACAGCTATCCGTGAAGAAGACAGACGTGTGAGACATGGGAGACAGCGCTCGGTTGTTAGACATCTCGGCGCTGTCTGACACCAGAAGAAAACACCTTTTTGAGCACGAAACCGTAAGAAGTGTGAGTAGGCCAACGAATATCGTGGGATATAACAGCCCATTAGTGGGCGGACTTTGAGTTGTGTCGATTAGGGAGATACTTGATTAAGATGTGATCTCATGTCATCCATACTGAGCATAGGACTCCTGATTTGCTCCCTAGAGGGATGGGTGGAGCTTTCCCTGACATTTTGACGTGGCGGCTATCATGTGGTACAGGGATGGAGACGAAGATTTAAACTGAAACAGTGAGAGGCTTCAGTCAGAGAGCTGAGAAGTAGCCAGATCGTTCTTGTGCAAAACGCGCCTCGTACGATAACCAACTGAGGTTTGGGCTTTTGCATAGTTGCGTCTGTGCTAAGAGAACTAACGACATAGAGGTATGCTTGCATATAAGTACATTTTTATAATACTTTAGATTTAGTAATATTAGACTTTCAGGTTTAGAAGTTAAAGCTTTGTAGCGTTTGTCTATCTATAGCTTGATAGAAGCTGACTGGCGATTTATGTGTATTTAAATGTAATTTCACGTATATCTATCGCTATTTTCAACAGTGAGACTGTGTGTTAAACGTGTAAAGTACTAAGTGATTTTATTAGAGGAATTCTAGTGTAGCATTGCGCTGTATACAAGTGTGTACTTAGTATCATTATTATTATTATTATTTGTGTAATGTTAAGTAATTGTTATATTGCATTCTTGTGAGGCGTAAGTGTGGTTAATTTTACATCAGTGATTTTTGTGAGAGGAAGATTAGCGTACCCTCTGACTCCGTGAGTAGCGTATGCCTATTACATTTAGTATAGAGCTGTAAGAATAGAGTATATATATATATATTTATATCTGCTTATTCTTTAGAGCAGCTAGGCCTCTAAGATACTGATAAAATGTGGTCATTTAGACCAGTGAGTTGTGGATAATAGTTCATCATAGATACGAAGGGCGTTCAGAAAGTAATGCACCACATCGTTTTTCTCAGCTAATAATGAAGATAGAAGCATGAAATTTTGCACACTTCAAATATGGCATGTGCCAATTGTGTGCACTAAATTGCACCGCACCCGGCCAAATAATACGGCTGCCCTAAACCGTTGAATTGGAGCGTGTTAGCAACTTGCGTTATAAACAGCGAATTGTGATAGAATTTCTCGTTGCAGAGAAGGAAACTGTTGTGAATATTCACAAGCGTCTATGTGATGTGTATGGAAGTTTTGCAGTCGACAGGAGTACAGTCAGTCGCTGGGTTCAGAGAATCAAAGAATCAGGAAGTGGAGATACGGAGCTGCTTGATCAGCCGTGCTGTGGACGTCCTGCCACAGAAATGTTGAAATGCGCTGAGGGCATTATTCTTACTGATAGGCGAATTACTACTCAACAATTGGCCTTACAGCTGTCAGTCAGCATTGGTAGTGCAAATGCAGTTATAAAAACTCTCGGATTTTCTAAGGTTTGCGCAAGATGGGTTCCGCGAAGTCTCACTAATGACCACCGATTGCAAAGAAAAGCAATTTCTTCTGAATTGTTGGAGCGTTTCAATGCTGATAGAGAGAACCTTTTGGCTAAGATTGTAACAGGCGACGAAACATGGGCACATCATTTTGAACCTGAGACAAAAAACAGTCAATGGAGTGGCATCATCCGCAATCACCAATAAGAAAGAAATTCAAGACAATTCCTTCAGCTGGAAAGGTCATGATCACTGTCTTTTGGGATATTGAAGGTGTGATTCTTGTGGACGTTATGCCAAGAGGAGAGACAATCAATTCGCAAGCTTACATTAAGACATTGAAAAAACTCAATCAACGTTTTCGCAGAGTTCGGCCGCACAAGAATCCAGCAGACCTGCTTCTCCTTCACGACAATGCGCGCCCTCACACAAGTCTGGCAACACGGGAAGCAATCACCAAATTGGGTTGGACTGTACTACCCCATCCACCCTATAGTCCCGATTTGGCACCCTCTGATTTTCATCTATTTGGTCCACTTAAAGATGCACTCCGTGGGACAAGGTTTGAAGATGATGAAGGAGTGATTCATGCAGCGAAGAAATGGCTACATGATCAAGACAAAATCTGGTACGGGCTAGGAATACATGCACTTGTTTCGCGCTGGCATAAAGCCGTACAAGTTGATGGGGATTATGTTGAATAATACAGATGTTTACATGACATATCCATGTACGAGGCGTGTTCAAATGAAACCCGACCGTGCTGCGCCTAGTGGACATTCGTAGGAGGAGCATGATGACGTCACACCTGACGTAATAAGCACATACGAATGTACAAGTGTGTAAGTGTTCATTCTCCTAGTATTCATTGGTTGTGCTGCAGACCGTTAAAATAATGGCCGGTGTGATAAGGAATCCGTCCAAGGTCGATCACCATAAGGAAGAACGCATGGGGTGGAGTTTGAACCACCTGCTGCGTTACGAAGAGGAGGGTGATGCATTTCTGTTGCGCATAGTGGCAGGCGATGAGTCGTGGTGCCACCACTTTGAGCTGTGCAGCAAATCAGCGAGCATGCAATGGAAACATCCCGGATCATCAAAACCCAAAAAATTCAAGTCACAGATTTCCGCCGGTAAGGTTATGCTGACCGCATTTTTTGACCATGAAGGGCTTCTATCGGTAGACTTTAAAGAGCCTGGCGTGAACATCACTGCTATACGCTACAAAGACACACTAGACAACCTGCATACAGCCACCAAGAATAAACGACCCGGCATGCTTTCGCGTGGTATGTTTCTGTTGCACGACAATACTCGTCCACATGTTGTGAACATTGTGCAGGAAACGTTAGCAAGGAAAAGGTGGGAAGTTCTGCCACATCCAGCCTACAGCCCCGATCTGTCACCATGTGACTTTCATTTGTTGGGATCCTTAAAAAAAATCTCTAAAAGGACAACGATTCGACTCTGATGCAGACGTCAGGGCCTCGGTGACCAAATGGTTCAATAAGCAACCAAAGTCGTTTTTTTCTCGGACGGCATCCGCCGTCTACCCAAGCAGTGGGATGCGTGTCTGAATGCCTATGGTGACTATTTCTAAAGAACCCCAGTGAGTACTTGCTTCATAACAATTGCTGTATTTAATTCTACTACTCCTGCTGAAGTACCTTACATATATTTGTTATAAAACTACTGGGACGGGTTTCATTTGAACACACCTCGTATATTGTGTATAAATTTCATGCTTTTTGAATAAACAGCTCCTGAGAAAAACGATGTGGTGCATTACTTTCTGAACGCCCCTCGTAGAAGTGCTTCATTTAAGTTTTCTCTCGCGTGATGATGTGGTTAGTATTCAGTATGAGGATGAAGGCATTATTGTTGACTGAGATATGTTTATTGTATGATTACACACACACACAGACCTGCATGACACACACACAGACCTGCATGACACACACACACACATTTAAGTGCATCTACTTGCATATTTTCCCACATATGTATGTATTATTATGTAGATGATGTTTGTCCATTAGTACGATGCTAGTTTATTTTGTTTCATTTTATTTCAGAGAGTCCAGCAGTCTGTGCTGGGTTATTATATGGTGTTACGTAGAGGATACTAAATAGCTTGGTTATATGGTGTTGCATAGAAATTACCTACAAAGTAGACTTGTGGACAACATTGTTTTCTGTATGATTCATATGCTACCTGATAGGGTTTCATTAATAAAAGTGGGATCCCTCTCATCAAGAGAGTTTTTCTGTGACTGCGGAACGTGTGTGAAAGTAGGCCAGAGAGAGTGACGACAACATTACACACAAATTCTTATTCTCCTTCACGCATCGTCTTCGCACCGTCATATATATATATATATATATATATATATATATATATATATATATATATATATATATATATATATATATATATATATATATATATATATATATATATATATATATATATATATATATATATATATATATATATATATATGAAAATGATGCATTTCACTTCTTCCACTCTCCTAACACACTTCGTCTGATTAGATGAGTTGAGATTTACTGACGATTTACGAGAGGTATTGTTTTTTCTCTCAGTTTTTAGTACACGTTGCCAGAAGTCAACGCTGGAAACCATCTATAACAGACAAGTCTAGAGGATACTCGAAGAGGCATTCTTGGCAGTTATTCCGGCATCGACAGGAACATGCTGCTACAAACCACTCGACTCTCGAACAGAAAGAAATGTCAAAACTCCACTGGGAACCAGCAGTGACTGAATCAGAAGTCAACGACAACTATTTCAGTAAATTGCAAGCTAAGTACCCAGTACTGGCACTGCTTACGAACTTCATTTTTTTTTAAAAATCCACCAAACCACAATCTCTTCCTGTGAAGAAAATTAGCTGTTTGTTATTTCTGGACAAATCAATTTTATTCATTTTAACCATGTTGATCCAATATTTCATTTTTTTTTAAATCTCTTGTTATCGATGTAAATATAAATCCAGAGTGGAAGTCTATCAACTGGTTACGTGAATTTGATGTACGCATCCGTATGACTCATTAAATATATATATATATATATATATATATATATATATATATATATATATATATATATATATATATATATATATATATATATATATATATATACAGAGCTATTACCGTAAGTAAAATTTTGCTGAATCACCTTCAGCTGGGGGCTCATTTAATATGAGTCAGAACATATAATTCTCACTGAAGTGGACGGAGAATACAAGATTTATAACAAACTTAGATTACTCATTTGTTATTCTTGCCATTCTATAAATCCCTGTAAGACTCCCTGAAATAAAAGCACCATTCTTCTATTTGTATCTCTGCCAATAGCAATCTTGAGCGACGGTTGCTACCTTTGTAAACCTCATTCCTTTTACTCAAAGTTTGGCCATTATTGGACAATACTGCAGAGCAAGGGAGACAACCTGCGGCATATATTTAAGGGCTGCAACAATTTTAGAATATTTCAGCTGAGAATATCAATATGTCGTCACGAGCGAGCTGTTAACTACTGCGGATATAAGTAGACTATGAGGATCTATTTTGTTCCGGCATCAATTATGAAAGAAGCGACCCCTACTCGTATTTTCTTGTATGACGTCAAGTTTCCTAAATCCCGCCTCCCCATATCGTTGCACTTCGTCACAAAATTTTGTCTCCCTTCTCCTTCGCTACGTGACGCCATATGTTGATGGCCCATATGTTGATAGCCCATATGTTGATGGCCCATATGCATGGAGCAGGCAACAACATCATATAGAACAAATTACCACAAAAAGTGAATAGTGTTGAAGGACATGTTCTACTGGTTGCTTGTCTTCCCTACATATTACACGCCTTTTAATAAATGGAAATGCACAGAACTCGTTATAAATCTGCCGCCAGTTATGACAAGGTCTAGGTTTAACGTCTCCAACTGGAAAGGCAAAGATTAAGAGATATTCGATGGCTCCGTGAGAAACCTGCGTCGGTTTGATCGGTCAATTGATGAAAGAGCTTTACAGAAGTCCTTAAGAATGCCCGTGGATATCACTCGGACTGAATGCGATAGAACTTTGCATTTCACTTCTCCTTCGTGCGCCCATGTTAGTTCCGTGAAAGTGCCGGCGGACGACCCTTCGAATTAAGAAGTTAACAAACCAATGGAAGGGCGAGTTTGAGAACTTTGTATTATAAATGTGAGGTCGTTGATTGATCTGGCAACCTAATCCTGTAAAATATGCTGCTGTAGAAACCACCACCACAGCAGTGCATAACTTGTGTGTGTGTTTCATGATGGGAGTGCAGCAGTGGTCCAATAATGGCGAACACCAAGAAAAGGATGGTGATCTTAACAGGAATCAACCTTCGCTCAAGATTATTCTTAGCAGAGATAAACATAGACGAACGATGTTTCAATTTCAGAGAACCTCACTGGAATTTATAGAGTGGAAAGCATAACAATTGAGACCATCTAAGCTGTTATAAACATTTTATTATCCGCTCCTTCTGTGAGAAAAGGTTTCGACTCGTATTTTAGGAGGGCTCCCCCCCCCCCCCCACCCCAAGCTGAAAGTGATTCTGCAAAATATTCATTTTATAGCTCTTTCCGGTTGTTTTTTTTTTTCTTTTACTGAATAATAAGGGTGAAAATTCACTCAATAATGATTATTTCAACTATTTATTTAAATTAACACATAATATGTTTAAAATCCAATTATGGGTCAACAGGATAAAAATAAATGAAGTTATTTTTATGTCATGGGGCCATAAAAACACCGCAGAGGCCCGCTCAGGTTCATGTCATATTTATGTGTTTAATGCCCATATATTTTCGATGTGCGCGCAGCCCACGTGACTGCGCGACCCCGCATCGCTGGCATGTGAAAAGTCTGACGCAGGAGAAGGGTCAGTTTGATGAAATTCGCGGTAGAGGTAAGAAGTGCCAGGCCATCAGAGCCCAGTCTCTTCGTCAGTCGCCCCAAAGAAACCAGAGTCGATCTGTAGATGCCTTGAACACGATTAGCACCTGAGCACTGGCTGGGTGTTTTGTTTGTTGGTTTATTTGTTTAATGTTTGCTTCATTTTGCCCTTGGTCACTGACAGGGTTGTATGAATAAATACAGCCCCTGCCTTAGAATCAGAGTTTTATTGTTGATCGGGTCGGTTGCGAGTGTGCAAGAAAGTGATCACATATCACAACAGCATCATCATCATCTCGCCCACCCTATCACAATTGGCGTCGTCGACAGGATAGACAGACAGTGACACCGAGCCAACAGCAAACGAACAAATATTGTAAACACCCAGCAGTGCGGTCTTGCACCAGGATGGCTTCAAGGAGTACACGTGTTCCGAGCAGAGGGGAGTGCGAGGATGCAGATCCAACACCAGTAGTGCAAAGTGAGGGCCAGAGCAATGCGCCTGTGAAGGTAGTATACGTGAAGGTGCCGGAGGTACGGCGATTTGGTGGAAAGGCAAGTCCCACTTGGCAAGAGTTTGTGGAAGACGTAGAGGCCGTGTGGAAGGTAGCGCCCTTTACTGCCGAAGATAAGGTAGACGTTATCTGGAATAACGTTACACCAGTGGTATCTAGAAAATTACGGATACGTGGCGGAGCCAAGGCCAGCCCTGAGAAGTTACTCAAAATAGTGGAAGAAGCCTACAGTGAGCGACAACTAGTCAATGAGATGACTAGGGATTTCCAGGCCGTGAGTCAGGAGCCTAGGGAATATGCTGTTTTCGGTGAAGGCAAAAAGCCTGATACACTGGTGCAGGTAGCAAGTGTAGGTCACACTGAAAAGGACGCACTCGAAGCAGAAGTATCTCTCCTAAAGTCCCAGCTAGCACTGCTATCACAGACCAGTTCGCCAGCACAAGAGGAGGTGCAAAGAAAGAAAGCACCATGCCAACCACGGAAACAGCCAAAGCAAGACGAGGGGCTGTGTGAGCAGGAACTTCAACTAGACCTTCTTGTATGTGAGAGTCAGGCTGTTGTCAAGGAAAGCTGTGAGCTGACAGCACCAACAAACGCAGTTGCACCGACAAGGCGAAAAGGGGTTTGCAAGTGGTATAGTGTCCACAGGGGATGGGGGTTTATCACGCCAGATGATGGTGGTATTGATGCATTCGTACATCAGACCAAGATCTTCAGAAACGGATTCCGTAGTCTGGCGAAAAATGAACGAGTAGAGTTTGATAGTAAACCATCTGTCCAGGGCATGGAAACAATCTATGTATGCGGCGTTGGCGGGCAAGAATGTAAGGGTAGTAGGAGGCGACCCATGGCACAGAGAAAGCCTACAAGGTTGAGGTGCTACAATTGTGGAGAGTTCTCAGGCCACATGACAGCCAAATGCCCTCAAGGTCCGCTTCCGAAACGATGCTTTAGGTGCAAGTCCACAGAACATCTGATATCCGCCTGTCCCTCAAGGAGCTATGGTGATATTACTAAGTGTGATGTATGAGGTCAGCTGTGAAGGCTCCTGAGATAAAATGTAGCTGTGAATTTTCAGAAGGCCTTTCTTGCTACCACTACGACCTCACACCTATCTTTTTTTCTAATGAATGTGGCTACGTTAAAATCTAGGGTACTGAATGTAATGTGTTGTATTGACATATACAAACACACACACACAGATATTAAATAATATAATTTTATCAATAAAATTTAGAACACAATGAACTAAATTCAGCTGGTGAAATTTTAGAAAGTAAATCTTTTTTAAATTTATTTGTTCTGAACCAAGGTTTTATTTTGGCCAGAACATATGAAAGATTTTGGAATTTATGAGTGAATGGCATGAATAAATGGCATGATAAATAAAAGGTGTGTACGTATACAATTTTCACGATTAGTTAATATTTCTACAGTTCATAATTTTATTTTCCCTGGGAGAACGATGAATAGATGTGCTGTTGGGGTGGCTTCATCCCTCCCTGTCTATGCCTACCAAACATTGTCCATTAATGATGGAAGGAAATGGGATGTTTTAGTAGTAATTCACTTTGGGTGCTATGTCTATGAAGTTGGTGTAAATCCAGCAGACCAGCCTGCTTACGTAACTTTGAAAGAGTAGTTCTGGTGCTGGAATCTGGTGGCCCCACCTCTCCGTGCTTGGGGGCAATATATCGGGTGGCCCCACCTCTCCGTGCTTGGGGGCAATACAAGGCTGTTCTGCCGAGATGCGACACTGCACGGGTCCTCACTGTCAATTATTTACCCAGCATTTGACACCACCTTTTGGTGTCAACATAAAAAACTCACAGCTCTGAAATAAAGTATTGGTTTAGGTTCAGAACCTTACCTAAGGAGCCACTTCTACACGTAACAATTTACAATAACACCACTTAGACAGGGTCAGATCTCTCTGACCATACAACACATCTTACCAAGTTGGTTTCACATAGGATAAGTTCTCCCAGACTACATATTCCGAAATATGTTTATTAGCTTCCTGCCATAGAATAGGATAGGTGATATGTTCCACTGATCTCAACACTTGATCTGTCCTTCCTAATCCTTGCTGGAGTTTATATATATTGTTTGTCCCTAGACCCTGAACTAGGGCGGGGGGTCTAGAGCAAATCCTTACTTGTTGTAAGGCTAGATTTCGATATGGCAGTATCAAATCACTCGAAACATTAAACAATATTTAAAATATACAAAGAAATAATTTCAATCTTACCAGATTATGAATAAAGAACACAGAAATGCTAGCAAAACTCAGCTGAGCTGCTGGCTATAGTATGGCGTCCCTGAACTTATTTCAATTTACTTCATTGGAAATCACCACACTTAAAATTTACTGTGTCTATCACTGGACAACTATTGAGGAATGGCAAAAAAGCGCGTCTGAGCGCTGATAATATGATTGTCTGTGGCCAATCAATGCCTTGTGTTTTTTCAAATTCAAATTTCCTACACTAAAGTCATTTCAGTCATGCTTCAGTCAAGTATGGATTTTTATCTGTTAGTCCGTCCGTCTCTACTTGCGTTTTCACAAAAAACGTACTTGGTTTTTGAACCAACCTATCCGTCCCCTCTACAAATTTTGTCTTTAAAGTTATTTTTAGCCACAGCTCCCACCAATGTCCCTCTCTTTCATTCTAACTAGATTTGGACACTTGAGTCTCAAGGTCGCGGTTTTTGTGCAAATTAGTGACATGTTTGATTCAATGCAGTCTTTCGCTGATGTGAACAACACAGTCTTTTGTCAATGTCTTCATTATTATCTATCCGTCTGTATAAATAAAAGCATATTATTTCACTGCTCAAAATGGGCCATCCGGCCAGCTAATTTTTATATTCCTATCATCATTATTAAGAAAAAGTTACTTTTCAAGGTTAGTTGTTTTTTTCGAAATATTTTCTAGAATCTTCTGTGAAACGTTTGCCGCTGCATTCAAATAAAGGACAAAATATCGCAAAAACGTCCAAAAAAATGACTGTTGCGTATAATACTATGGTCCCTTTTGTCGATTTCGTTACCTTGTGTCAACTTGGGGACGTGACTTTTCCTCCGTTTCCCCCCCCCCCCCCCCCCCCCCACCCCCAATTGCATCTTTGTAGCCTTGCTAGTTTCAAGCAATTTTCAGTCATTTTTTTTTCCTTTTGATCTTCGTTCTCATCCGTTCAAGGGTAAACGTTCTAGCAATTTAATTTCCATGGCGGGTGATGACCCGCGGCGTGGGCGATCATGCCTTCTAGTAACTTACGCATTCTTTTTATCCCTACATTTTATCCTTTGGAGATATTTTTACGTTGTATCACTGTTAATTTTATGACACATCTCCCCACTTGAAAACATGCCTACGGCAAGTTCTAAAACCAGTGATACACATAGATAAAATCTCTCCTCACGCCTGCCATTACTCTAATTTTGATCACAGGGGTGCCGACTGAGGAAATCTGCACCGACATTCAATTTGCCTGGGATATATTGGATACTAAACTGATAAGGTTGAAGCAATAAAGACCACCTCAGCAATCTTGCGTTTTCATGCTTAGCCTGAGATAAGAATACGAGAGGCTGATGATCCGTCTCGACCACAAAAGTCCTACCATACAGATAGATTTGAAACTTCTTTATTGCCCAGATTAACGCTAAACATTCTTTTTCGCTTGTGGAGTATCCTTGTTCCGCCTTATTCAATTTGCGGCTTGCATAAGCGACTGGTTTCAGTTCCCCATCAGGTGAAGATGATCTTTGCAACAAAGCCCCTCCGAGTCCTACATTACTTGCATCGGTTCTTAAGACAAAGTCCTGTGTCAAATCAGGCAGTTTGAGAATAGGCTTGCTAGTGAGTTTTTCCTTTAAGTCTTGGAACGCTAATACACTTTGCGCAGTCCAAATAATTTTATCTGGAAGTCCCTTGCGAGTCAGATCAGTCAGAGGAGCACAAATAGAGTTAAAATCTTTGATATATTTTTGATAAAATCCGCATAACGACACGAATGATCGCACGTCCTTTTTTGTTTGTGGTCTAGGTGCTCTCTGCAGTTTTTCCAAGTTCTTGGGGGTCAGGGGTCATGTTACCCTGATATACAGTGTGTCCCAAGAATTCCAACTCTTTGCATCCAATACAACATTTTGTTGGCCTAGCAGTTAAGTTCGCCTCCCTAAGCCTATTAAATAACATTTCTAGAGCTTCAATGTGTTCTTCAAATGTCTCTGTGGCGACGAGAATATCATCCATGAAATTCGTGATACATGGGTTATTCAGGGGATCCAACAATTTGCGCATCATCCTTGAAAATACACTCGGAGCATTTTTCAGTCCGAATGGTAGCATATTGAATTCATAATGTCCATCCGAAGTGCTAAAAGCCAAATAAGGTCTCACTTCAGGCTTCACTGGGATCTGGTAATAGCCTTTACTAAGATCCACCTTTGAAAAGTATTTTGCCTTGTTCAGTCTGGCAAATAACTGTTTTGTGTCTGGTAATGGATCCACTTGTCCTTCTGTGACAGCATTCAGTTTCCTGTAATCTATGCACAGTCTGTGTTCCCCAGACGGTTTTCTCAACAAAACGACACTAGAACTAAAAGATGATTCACTGTGCGAAATAATCCCCTCCTTCAACAAATAATCTATTTCTTCCTTCAATGCCTTCTCCTTCGCGAACGGAATAGAATAGGCTCTCATACAGATTGGGTTTGAGTCTACCAGTTTCATGTCATACTGTAGCAAATTTGTATGGCCTGGTTTATCTGTTAATACATCTGTATGTTCCTCCAGAACCTGTTGAACTCTCTCCCTCTGGTTTTTAGTCAGGTGCTTACTGACTTTTACCTGTGCTGCTGTTTCACAAGGATGTAATGGGTATTCATGTGAGGTGAGTGGTTCCTTTTGCATTTGAGTTGCGATAGCTAAGGTCAGTAAGGGGGTGCTTTCCTGGAGTGGTCTGTCCAGATACTTCTTTAACAGGTTTACGTGATAAACTTTCTCCTTCCCCTTTTTGTCAATTTTATAGTTTGTTCTAGACACCTTCTCTAGAACCGTATATGGACCTTGCCATCCAATTTGTAATTTATTCTGGCTACCGGGTAGTAGAAGCAGCACCTTCTCTCCCACAGCTAGTTCTCTGTCCTTTGCCTTCCTATTAAAATATGCTGCATGTTTCTTCCTGGCTTGTTTCAAATTATCATTTGCCAGTTTCCATCCAGCTTTCAAACGAGTGGTCAGTTCGTTCACGTATTGATAAGATGAGGTAACAGTCTCTTCCGCCTTCTCATCTGTCCAGGTCCTTAATAAAGCTTCTAATGGACCTTTTATTGGCCTCCCAAATAGCAGAGTTGCGGGAGCCATCCCGGTTGAACTATGTGGTACCTCCCGATACGCAAACAATGCGGCGGGCAGGAATTGATCCCACAGATCCGGTTTTTCGTGTGCCAGCTTTCTCAGGATAGAAATGAGAGTCCCGTTGAACCTCTCTACCTGGCCGTTCCCTTGCGGATGGTACGGACTACAATGAAAGTGTCTGGCTTGAAATAGCTTAAAAACTTCTTCCGTTAGTTTCCCCTTGAACTGAGAACCATTATCCGTCAAGATTTGATGCGGGAATCCTAATCGGGTAAATATTGTAAGTAGTGCCTCTGCTACATGTTTTGAATCAATTGATGGCAGGGCTACCGCCTCTCCCCACATAGAACAAGTGTCCACCAGAGTAAGGATGTAACTGTTCCTCCTCTTGGTCCGAGTGAGAGGTCCCACAATATCCACTGCAACCCTCTCAAAAGGTGTTCCCACTATGGGCATTTCCCCTAGAGTTGCAGGAGCAGTCCAATGCTTTGGAGCTACCCTTTGACATTCTGGGCAGGATTTGACATATCTTTTTATATCCTCCGTTATCCCTGGCCAGAAGTAATGACAAGCTATACGCTGTCCTGTGGCGCTGATCCCCATGTGACCACTGAAGGGAATCGCATGCCCGAGTTCCATCACTTTATCTCTATATGAAGTGGGAAGAACCAGCTGGTTGTGACCATTTGTTCCAGTTCCGGCCTTCCTGTATAATAGTTTGTTCTTCATGAAATATTCCCCCTTGCTCGGAGGTGTGTGGCATTTGGGCAATTTTTTTAAAACATGGCTTGAGTGTCCTATCCTCAGCCTGCGCCTTCCTCATCTCCTCTGGATGAGCATTTATAGGTTCACCTTCTTCCTCCTTCTTCTGTGACCTGGTCTGCACTGTCGCCATGATCACAGGCCTCTCGGGATTCCCCAAGAAGACGTATCTACACCCCAATATCAGAGGGTAGATTGGTTCATCTATCACTGCTGCTCTGATTTCTCCTTCCACATAGCGAGTTTTCACCGTTATCCTTGCGATGGGAAGTGTCATGAGTGGTATGTCCTTAGTCGCCCCTTGTATTTCCACTGTTTCTGTGGTATACTGACTTGGGTCCACTAGGCTAGACTTCACAACTGAATCATAATCCAAACCTGTATCATAAAGGCACCTTATGGTGACCCCATTACAAATAACATCCTCACAAACTGGGGGGTGATAAGGTTCCTGTTGTCCATTAGGATTAACCTTTAATCTTTGCGTCCCCGACTTCATTGCAGCAATGTTTGAAGGTTTCCTTCTACAAAATTCGGTGTTATGGTTATCTTTCTTGCACCATTTACACCATCTTTTTCCTTGGTTCAACGGTTTTCTTTCATTGAATTTTTGGTCATTGAACTGTGAGTTTCTGTCTCGGTAGTCATTTCTTGGCCGTTCAAAGTTTGTCCTACCTTTATTTCCCTGCTCTCTATTATCAAATTTATTAAATTGCTGTGGAGCTTTAAAATTGTCTATGTGCTTCTTTTTAGCACCACTTACCTCTGCCTGGGCTGCCTGATACCTCTCAGCGACATTTAAAACCTCTCCCAATTTCTCTGCACCTTGTTCCATGAGGAATTTTCTCATGTCTGGAGCCATGGACTCTCTCAATTGCTCAATCATGATCATTTCTTTAAGATCTTGGGTCTTCCCCAGAGCAGTCCATTTCTCCAAATAGGTTTCCAGTCTGGCAGAGAATTGGTGGTATGTCTCCCCAGACAACAGTTTGGCATTTCTAAATTTCTTACGATAAAATTCCCCATTTTTTTCGTACCTCAATAACAAAGCCTGCTTTAACATGTCATAATTGTCTTGGTCTTCTCTGTTCATTTTTGCGAAGACTTCATAAGAAGTACCTCTCAGTCCCTGTGATAGCTTTAAACTCCACCTCTCTCTCTCTAACCCATATGTAGTAGCTAATAACTCAAAACGTCCTAGGTACCCCTCTATGTCATCGTCTTTTTCAACAAAATGGTCTAAATGAAACCCCATAGCTGAGTTTGAGGCTCCCAGACTGGGCGTAGCATCTGAGGCAAAAGGGCTGGCACCATTTTCAGGAGCCTGGCCTTGTAATTCCAGCTCCCTTAGTCGTAATTCGTGCTCCCTTTGCAACCTTCTATCTTCTGCCTCCCTTTCGGCCTTTTTATCTTCTGCCTCCCTTTGCTGTCGTTTGTCTTCTGCCTCAATCTGCAGCCTCTTAATTTCTCTATCAGCCTCTAACCTCTTCTCTTCAGCCAACCTTTCAGACTCTAATTTTCTTTCAGCCTCTTTTTCTAATCTTCTTTCTTCCCGTTCAATATACTTATCACATTCAGCCGTTACGTATTGAATTAAAATCTGACCATCCATTCCCATCTCCTTTGCGGTCAGCACAGCAGCTGATCTAAATTTTGCCAGCTCCGCCATACTTTTTAAACAAATCTAGCAATAAGCAAAGTAAAATTTCCAACCACTAAAGTACTTATAATTACTCTAGACTAAAATAATTCTAATTAATTAATTAACTAACACTGGCTGTGAAGATTCACCAACTTCTAATTGCCCTTTTAATTTAAAGGGACACTTTTAATTTTAAGGGAATTTTACAATTTTGTTCCCCTAATTTTATTTCTCCCACCAGGAGATCCTTATATTACTGTTTATGCTAATTATCCCTGGACAAGACCCCAATATATGTAGTGGTTTTGATGGTATTGTATGATGGTGATATTACTAAGTGTGATGTATGAGGTCAGCTGTGAAGGCTCCTGAGATAAAATGTAGCTGTGAATTTTCAGAAGGCCTTTCTTGCTACCACTACGACCTCACACCTATCTTTTTTTCTAATGAATGTGGCTACGTTAAAATCTAGGGTACTGAATGTAATGTGTTGTTGTATTGACATATACAACACACACACACAGATATTAAATAATATAATATTATCAATAAAATTTAGAACACAATGAACTAAATTCAGCTGGTGAAATTTTAGAAAGTAAATCTTTTTTTAAATTTATTTGTTCTGAACCAAGGTTTTATTTTGGCCAGAACATATGAAAGATTTTGGAATTTATGAGTGAATGGCATGAATAAATGGCATGATAAATAAAAGGTGTGTACGTATACAATTTTCACGATTAGTTAATATTTCTACAGTTCATAATTTTATTTTCCCTGGGAGAACGATGAATAGATGTGCTGTTGGGGTGGCTTCATCCCTCCCTGTCTATGCCTACCAAACATTGTCCATTAATGATGGAAGGAAATGGGATGTTTTAGTAGTAATTCACTTTGGGTGCTATGTCTATGAAGTTGGTGTAAATCCAGCAGACCAGCCTGCTTACGTAACTTTGAAAGAGTAGTTTTGGTGCTGGAATCTGGTGGCCCCACCTCTCCGTGCTTGGGGGCAATATATCGGGTGGCCCCACCTCTCCGTGCTTGGGGGCAATACAAGGCTGTTCTGCCGAGATGCGACACTGCACGGGTCCTCACTGTCAATTATTTACCCAGCATTTGACACCACCTTTTGGTGTCAACATAAAAAAACTCACAGCTCTGAAATAAAGTATTGGTTTAGGTTCAGAACCTTACCTAAGGAGCCACTTCTACACGTAACAATTTACAATAACACCACTTAGACAGGGTCAGATCTCTCTGACCATACAACACATCTTACCAAGTTGGTTTCACATAGGATAAGTTCTCCCAGACTACATATTCCGAAATATGTTTATTAGCTTCCTGCCATAGAATAGGATAGGTGATATGTTCCACTGATCTCAACACTTGATCTGTCCTTCCTAATCCTTGCTGGAGTTTATATATATTGTTTGTCCCTAGACCCTGAACTAGGGCGGGGGGTCTAGAGCAAATCCTTACTTGTTGTAAGGCTAGATTTCGATATGGCAGTATCAAATCACTCGAAACATTAAACAATATTTAAAATATACAAAGAAATAATTTCAATCTTACCAGATTATGAATAAAGAACACAGAAATGCTAGCAAAACTCAGCTGAGCTGCTGGCTATAGTATGGCGTCCCTGAACTTATTTCAATTTACTTCATTGGAAATCACCACACTTAAAATTTACTGTGTCTATCACTGGACAACTATTGAGGAATGGCAAAAAAGCGCGTCTGAGCGCTGATAATATGATTGTCTGTGGCCAATCAATGCCTTGTGTTTTTTCAAATTCAAATTTCCTACACTAAAGTCATTTCAGTCATGCTTCAGTCAAGTATGGATTTTTATCTGTTAGTCCGTCCGTCTCTACTTGCGTTTTCACAAAAACGTACTTGGTTTTTGAACCAACCTATCCGTCCCCTCTACAAATTTTGTCTTTAAAGTTATTTTTAGCCACAGCTCCCACCAATGTCCCTCTCTTTCATTCTAACTAGATTTGGACACTTGAGTCTCAAGGTCGCGGTTTTTGTGCAAATTAGTGACATGTTTGATTCAATGCAGTCTTTCGCTGATGTGAACAACACAGTCTTTTGTCAATGTCTTCATTATTATCTATCCGTCTGTATAAATAAAAGCATATTATTTCACTGCTCAAAATGGGCCATCCGGCCAGCTAGGTTTTATATTCCTAACATCATTATTAAGAAAAAGTTACTTTTCAAGGTTAGTTGTTTTTTTTTTTCGAAATATTTTCTAGAATCTTCTGTGAAACGTTTGCCGCTGCATTCAAATAAAGGACAAAATATCGCAAAAACGTCCAAAAAAATGACTGTTGCGTATAATACTATGGTCCCTTTTGTCGATTTCGTTACCTTGTGTCAACTTGGGGACGTGACTTTTCCCCCGTTCCCCCCCCCCCCCCCCCCCCACCCCCAATTGCATCTTTGTAGCCTTGCTAGTTTCAAGCACATGTTCAGTCAGATTTTTCCTTTTGATCTTCGTTCTCAATCCGTTCCAAGGGTAAACGTTCCAGCAATTTAATTTCCATGGCGGGTGATGACCCGCGGCGTGGGCGATCATGCCTTCTAGTAACTTACGCATTCTTTTTATCCCTACATTTTATCCTTTGGAGATATTTTTACGTTGTATCACTGTTAATTTTATGACACTCATCTAAAGCAGATTGTGGGGAATGTAAGCCACCGTCCACACAAAAAGAATTTAAAACACGTTAGAAGCAATCCCCCTCCAAAGTCAACAGCTGCATGCACTGACAAGAAGAAGACACAAGTAAGCAAGGGCGCTGCACAAGTAGACGAATCTTCCAAACCACAGCAACTGCCAGCCCGACAACGTACGACGAGGAAAATGACGACCAAGAGGGTGACAAGCCGGACATGTACCTCCGAAAGAATCAAGCACAGGGCCAACGGCGGAGATTAGGTTGTGGGGACCACAACATCTTCAGGAGGAAGATATGTGATGGGGCCATAAAAACACCACAGAGGCCCCCTCAAGTTCATGTCATATTTATGTGTTTAATACCCATTTTTTTCGATGTGCGCGCAGCCCACGTAACTGCCATTCCACGTGACTGCGCGAGCCCGCATCGCTGGCATGTGAAAGGTCTGACGCAGGAGAAGGGTCAGTTTGGTGAAATTCGCGGTAGAGGTAAGAAGTGCCAGGCCATCAGAGCCCAGTCTCTTCTTCAGTCGTCCCAAAGAAACCAGAGTCGATCTGTAGATGCCTTGAACACGATTAGCACCTGAGCACTGGCTGGGTGTTTTGTTTGTTGGTTTATTTGTTTAATGTTTGCTTCATTTTGCCCTTGGTCACTGACAGGGTTGTATAAATAAATACAGCCCCTGCCTTAGAATCAGAGTTTTATTGCAAGAATATGATCACATATCACAACAGCATCATCATCATCTCGCCCACCCTATCACACGAACAAGGAAAATAATCAATTAATTTTGATCATCGTGGAATGATTTGGGTGGATATTTTACATAGTCTATATACTGTACCAGTACTTTTGGACTTATCTGGCCAGGAGTTGACGATGATTCGTCGAAGATCTCAGGCTCAGTCACTGTTGGTTCCCAGAAGTGTTTTAGACTGTTTCTTTTCTTCAGTAGTCAGATACTGTAGCATCACACGTCCCTTGTAGCAAGGCCGGGGTAACTACATAGATTGTCCAGGCAAGCGTCTTTAAGACCCGTCTGATGTAAGCGTCTAGCGTTGACTGCTGGAAACTTGTACCACAATCTAAGACGAAACAATGCCTCTTTTTAAGTATCGGGTCTCCAGGTATGAACTTCACACGACCTCCTTTTCCATACACCATTTCATCTTCCTCAGAATTTTGCCCCTCCCTAAGCATTAAATTTGGACCCAGTGAGCCGAATATAGTGATTTTGAACAGCGAAAGACTACAATTGAAATATTATATGCATATATGCACATACAACTTCCTAACTAAAATGTTAGTATAATAAATATATACACCATGATATCATCATCCATTCCCTACTCCCGATGGAGCCTGGGGCAACCTCTACTGTTGATTCCTTGTGAGGAAACCTGCACGAAGCAGTCACCAGCTCTTGCAGTGGTGGTTCATGAGTCAAGTTATTTGAAGTGATGAGGTTTCCAGCCACAAGTGCAACTGTACATCCACAAGCTATTTATATACTTAAAATGCAAACTGTAACATGATAAAATGTACATATTACAACTTACCCCGATTATCGAGTGAATTAGAGACTTGATGCACAGAAATGGTCCGAATATTGTCGGGCAACTGTTATAAGATGCCGTCTCTCAGATGGTTAGGGTTACTCCGTTATGTATAATTCCAACTATTCACGCTGTAGGCGTGCTCCAAGGACTCGTGACTTCCAGTCTGTAGTTGAGGTTTTATCCTTTTCTAATTTTAGAAGATCCTCTAGTACTCTGTCCTGTCCTATACTGGAATACGTATTCTATTCGTCATCCAGGTTGTTTGAGTTTTCTCCTTGACAATATGGAAATACAATGCTTAAGTCTTAAAATGCTCTAGGTTATAAGCGGAATTTTCGATACCGCGCACATGTATCTCTGCTGGTGAAAGATCCAGTCAGAATCATTTAAAGCCCTGCACTGCAATACCAAACCAACCGCAATTAAGCGTCTGATTTTGGTAGGGGTTACCCCCACCCTCGAAATGAACATTACTACGTGACACCATAAGATATTGTCCTTACATGTTATTTTCAAAATCATCTGAACGTACTCCAAACCATATAAGGTCTTGTCACTTTGGTGTTACTTGTCGTGTTTAACCAAAATCACTACATCTCGATCTATCCTATATTACTACTGATATAATCTCTTCCAAGATGTCACTTTCTCGTAGTTGTTTACTACAACAAAGTCTGGGCGGAAGCGATTACGCTGTTCCTCGTGGTCCAATATCACGATTGTTATCTTCTGACATCCCTGTTTACCAACCACCTGGCTTTGCAGGATGGCAAAACTAACATACTATCTTAAAATACCATCTGTTGTCCAGGTTGGAAAAACTAAGGCAACATTGTTTTGTGGCAATAATCTGCAAGTCCTGTCTACTAATCAAACATTCATATCTTCACTCCCCAACACAAATCTGGGTTTGTTGCCACTGAGCAGCTGGTGCAAAGTAAATATATATCACTAATCCGTCTAGTGTTGGCGATTAATCAAAGGAATACGTCGACGTGGCTAAAAAAAAACAAAAACCGAAAAAACAGTCAAACCGGGTTGGCGTGACAAGGTAACCTCGATCAATGAAAATGTACACAAGATAATGAAAGAAAGGACACGAGAAGGGATAGTCGAATAACCTGACGGAAACGATTGAAGACAAGAAAAGGAGAACGAACGAATTTCGTCACACCTGTGTAGTTTTTTGTCACAACCAGTTATTTTAAATATTACTTTAATATACAGTTTTGTTTTTAGAAGATTCTAATGAATGTCTTCCTTCTACGAGTCTTCATCTAAAGACTCCATGTGTTGTGGTATTTAGAATGAACTACTATTATTAAGTGAGAGGTTCAGTGAATAAAAGAAGCTTTAAAATAAAATCTCTAGAAGAACACACGAGTTTTCGAACACGAAGTCGTAACTCTCTCAGCATTGAAATCAGGTTTTGTGCGTTGTTTTTTTTATATTTTTTTTTTAAGCAGGCGTTTGAACTACTGATATCTTTTTTTTAAAATCCACTATGCTTCTATTATATCAATCAATACCCTTTAGCTCCCCAAGGAGCATAGGCCTTCAACAAACACATGCCAAGTCTTCCTGTCCTGTGCCATCCGCTCAAGTTCTTTCCATGTTTTCCTCATCATTTTCACCTCTGTTTCCAGTTCTCGTCTCCATGTGTTTTTTAGTCTACCTCTGCCTCTCTTTCCCCGTGGATTCCAGAACAAGGACTGCCTTGTAATTCTATTTAAACTCTGTAGTTGTTAACTCATACTGGCTACTAGTTGTTAAATCACGCTTTATTTGTTAAATGACGTGAATGTCCACCAGTTGATAAATGTAGATGTTGGGACTGGTGTAGTAAAGTGTAACGATTGTCAACTCATTAAACCCAGCACAGTTTTGGTCATACAGGTCATCTTGTCCTGGAACGTGATGAGGCTCCGACAAGAATGTGAGTGTAGACAATGAGTGTGTATATGAATGTCAGAACGCGAATGGTAGAATGATTCGATAGAGTTGACAAGTTGGTAGTACATCACTCATACTCACACTGTTCGAATTCAAGAAGTACTGGAACTACGGTGGTCTTTTTATAACATTTAATGAGACGCACACTTGGACAGTACGTGTATGGTTACAGGAACAAATGTCGACATAGACAGCATAATGTTGATCACAGGAATATCATCTTAAGTTAGCATTCATGCTTGGCAAATATCATAATGGAGCATTCGTAAATAAGCATTCAGAGTTCCATCATGTAAATCATCTGGCTTTACTGACTGGGCACGTCAGACCATAACCAATATATAGGAAGGCTCCTAGACCTAATCTCGTCTAGCGAATATCCCTTCACGTAAAGTTCAATATATATATTTTCCATAAAGATATAGGAATCCCAGACATGGGTTCTCACATGTAGCAGTGATCTCTTGGTTCATCGAGCGATAGTACAGGCATCCCTTTTTCTCACTCGATAAATACAAAGTATATGGATTTCAACATGGCTGTGCTTCTCTCGTGAGCTTCACTCACTATTGGATACAGACCAAAATTGGTCATTCGTTAAATGTCCTCATTTCTTCATAGCTTCTATCATAGAGGTAATTGAATAATATCATATAATCTAGTGCTGATACATAGGAATGTCATCTTCCTTTGAATAAATATTCTTTTCAAAAGTACCACTGTGCATCTGCTTATCGACAACGATGGCGAAGCCCAAGTTCATAATAAATTGTGGTTTTACCTTTCTATGCGAAATATAACTTTGCCATTCCTTGGCAAAAGAGAATAAACACTGGGGTAAAGTACATACAACATGTCTAAATGACTATCACTTTTCCCCATCTACTTATAGATCACTTTTTCGGCGATAGGCCGGCTACAACAAAATTCGACATCCCGACAGGATGACAGCCATGAATCACACCCCTTGCTAGCGATACTTCCGCTGCATAGCCTTTGACCTTTTCTAGCGACAACCAACATAGTTCGACTTAGAAATGTAAAGATATCCATATATAAGACAGACTCGTCCTACTCATACAAACACTACGTATAAATTCAGGCCATAGATATACTGAAGCAAGAACAATCTATTCCTACCCAGCCAAAGAATAAATCGCAGTAGGCCTAAATTCGTCCGCGGAGTCCGATCGAAGATGACGGAACTCCTTTCAAGGGAAGTAACTCAAAAATGACTTCTCCTTAAGCACTTAAAAAGGAAATACTTTGTTTACAAAATATTTGCGAACATAATAAGTATATAAATGTATTATATTGCAAGATAGTAAAGATTGCACTTTACAGTCTTACCACACCTCCCGGGGGAAAAAAAAAATTTTTTTTTTTTTTAAATACATCTAGGAGCAACGTAGAATAGGCTCACAACGCAAGAATACTGCGCAGATGAAAATATCAGGAATAACTATAATTCCTAATATGACCGGTGAGAATATATCTCAAAATCTGAGAGAAATTGTTTCTCTACGAATAAATGTTTCCAGGAAGGTGTGATGTACGTATAATACAATTCTGGTAATTATACAATGCATACCAAAAATTCACACTATAATCTTAAATTTATGATTTATGAAGAAACAATCATCAAAGAACAGCGGTGAATAAACATCAATAAACCGCTAAGTAGAGATACCATCATTCTATTATTAAATTACAAATGTGTATCTTAGTAAAGAAACAAAAAATAACTGTTGTAAAGTTATACATATTAAAAAAAACCAATATTTAACAGTTAAGTGGCATCATGTGGGCATCTGGACAGAATGTCCGCCATCACATTTTCTGAACCACGGATAGCTCGTACCGAGAAATGAAAAGGTTGAAGAGCGATTGCGTATCGAGTTGATCTCGAGCTCTTCAAGTTCTTACTTTGGATAGCCGTAAGAGCTTTTTGGTCAGTTTCCACCACGAAATGCGCGCCCAGAAGGAATCTTTGGAGTTTGAGAATTGACCAAACCATTGCCAATAATTCACGGTCTAAAACCGAGTAATTCCTTTCTGCAGCATTAAGTTTTCTGGATATATACATTACAGGATGCAGAGTTCCAGAGTACTCTTGCATTAGTGCCGCTCCAATCCCAGTGGATGAAGCGTCACTACGAAGAACGAATGTCTTATCTGTTGTAGGTAACACTAAAATAGGTGGTGATGAAAACATAGTTTTGATCTTCTCTAGTGAAGATTGGCATTCATGAGACCAGTGAACCATGTTAGGCGACCCTTTCTTTAATAGTGTAGAGAGAGGTGCCATGATAGAGGACAGATTCGGAATGAAACGTCCATAAAATTGTATGAGACCTAAAAGACTTCGCACTTGCTTTTTAGTCCTAGGGATAGAGATGTTAAGTATCTTAGTGATATTATGGTCTTCTGTCTTCAAGAAACCGTGACCTACTCGATGGCCTAAGAAAGCAATTTCGCTAAAGCCAATACAAGCTTTGGATGGTTTTGCTGTCAGGTTATACTCACGCAGAGTTGATAATAATTCAACTAACCCTGAATAGTGATCTTCCCAAGTATCGCTGAAAAGACAGATGTCGTCTAGATAAGCAATGACATCTGACCGATACGATAGGATTCGACGCATCATGCGTACAAATGTAGCTGGTGCGTTCATAAGGCCGAAAGGCATAAAATTCCATTGGAAAAGGCCTCTGGGAGTAGAGAAAGCGGTAAGAGGTTTGGCGCGTTCGGATAATGGAACTTGCCAATATCCTTTAGACAAATCAAGTTTAGTGAAAAAATGCGATTTAGAAAGACGAGTAAGTAGTTCTTCCAGTAAAGGCATAGGTTCAGCATCGAACTTCGTAACTTGATTCAATTTGCGATAGTCAACGCAAAGACGTATGTTATTGTCTTTTTTTCGAACAATAACCATCGGCGAAGAATATGCAGAAGTGGATGGTTCGATTATTTGTAAATCTATCATTTCATCCAACTCCTTTTCAACCTGTGTTTGGAAATGTATAGGGATAGGATAAGGTCTAACCCTAATTGGAGTATGTTCAGTTAGAACAATGTCATGCTCAATGACATGAGTTTGTCCAGGGATGTCAGTGAGGACATCCTGAAATGTTTGTAACATAGACGAAACTTGTCGCCGTTCTCCTAGAGACAAATCAGGAGAAACAGTAACGTCTTTCCATGATTCACTAGAATGAAGTGGGATCATTGGAAGCGGAAGATTAACATCCGAAAAACTTGTTTCCTCATCCTGTATTACAGACAGTGATGAGTAATGACCATGTTTGACATGAGAATCGTCCGTTGCCTGGAAAATAGGCTGTAGATAGTCAGGACGTTCATGGAACTCCGTAAGCATATTGATGTGGAAGGTTTTATGCTTCCCGTTGATATCGACGATGTAGTCAACATCTGAAATTTTCGATATTATATCGTACGGACCTTTCCAACTAATAAGGAGTCTATTTTCACGACAAGGTAGCAAAACAAATGCTTTGTCACCAGGACAAAGTTGTCGTAAAGTTCTCTTCTTATTAGCAAATTGTCTTGCCTTCTGCTTAGCAAATTCAGAAGAGGACGTTGCCAATTTGCATGCTTCTATAATCTTCTGTCTCAGCGCGATGACATACTCGTAAGAAGATTTTGTGTCATCGTCAATATTGTCAGCTGTTATAAGATCATGCAGCAAAGACATTGGGCCGCGCGGTCGCGCGCCAAAGACAAGTTCAAAGGGAGAAAACCCTGTATGTTCATTGGGGACCTCTCTGTACGCGAAGAGGGCCGCGGGTAAAACCCTATCCCAATCTTGAGGATGATCCTCAGTTATCTTCCCTAATAAGTTCTTAAGTGTTCTATTTAGTCGCTCGACCATCCCATTGGACATAGGATGATAGATGCTACTCAAAGATCTCTCTATCTGTAGAGTAGACATTACTTGAGACATGGTATCCGATATCAGTTGGGTGCCATGATCTGATAATATTTCTCCGGGGAATCCCAGCCGAGAAAATATAAGCCAAAGAGCATCTGCAATGTCAGCGGTAGTAATGCTCTTTAGAGGGATAGCCTCTGGCCAACGTGTGCACATGTCTACACACGTTAAGATAAACTGATGTCCTCTAGCAGATTTGATCTTGAATGGACCAATGATGTCTATCGCCATTTTCTGGAATGGACGAATAGGAATATCTGCAGCCTGAATAGGCGCAGCATGACGAGGACCTTTGGATTTGACTTCTTGACATACTTTACAGGATCGACAATAGATCCGTATGTCCTTGTTCACAAAAGGCCAAAAGAAAGCCGCAAGAACTCTTGACTTTGTACGGGAAAAACCCATGTGACCAGCACACTGAGAGTCGTGTGCATGTTGTAAGATCTTAACTCTCAAATTCTTGGGTACAAGAATTTGAGAATGACTTGACTTAGTGGAGTCTTGCACCATACGTACAAGTACGCCATTCTTCATTGTAATCCAAGATTTACAATTTGAATCTTTATTCGGATCACCTTTCGTTACAAGAGTGAAGAATTTCTTAAGAGTCGGATCTTCTTCTTGTTGTTTTATAAACGAGTCACGAGAAATTACCAAGGGATCATCTTGGTTATGCACTTCATTATCTTCAACAGATGAAGTTTCAGGCATATTGAGAGCTTGAGCTCTAGTGACTACCGCATTAGCAGATTGCATATTTTGATTTTCCCAAACGGAAATTTGCTCCGGAGTGCATTCTTTGACTCCGTGAATGCGACCGATGATAAGATCAGCGATCGGATTCGGCAAAAGACATGCGTGTACATCTCCTGTGAAGAAAGGAGTAGCAATCCTAATGATAGCGGTAGAGTATTTCTCTATGGTGCCGCCAAATGTTACGCATTTGACTACTTTGCCTGTAGAATGAGAAGGATCTATGAGTGACTGCCTAACCCCAATAGTTGTGCATCCAGAATCAAAAAGTACTGAGACTGGATTGTCATTTACTAAACCTTTGTGTAAGACAAGAGAACCTCTCCCATCATGCGCGATTGACGCAGGAAGAGCGGGAAGAGGATGCCCACAGCTTAAAGTAGACACTGTGGTTGGCTCAAATAATGTTTTGCATTGGGGGCACTGAGATGCTCTCCCAAAATCAAAAGCGGCACATGCCATATTATTAGAGTCATCATTATCTTTATTTTGTTTATAGGCTTCGTGGGACTCTTGCTGTGCAGAGTTCGCCTGGTAATGAGCTTTATGTTTTTTGAATTGTGCTCTACCTCTGTTATTATTGCCTCTGTACTTATCATTGTTTCCATCATTATAACCCCTACTCGGGTTTGAATCATAGCTCCTTTGGTTACTATCATCATATTCATTATAATGAGTATCTCGGTAATTATGATCCTGTTGTCTCCATGAAGGAAAACTTGGATAGTTTCTAGAATGACTTCCTTTGCGAAAGTTCCTGTAATTATGACCACCCCTGAATCGAGGGCTGTCAGCTCTTCTCCAGGTATTCGAAGAAGAACCCTGAAATGATTGGTTACCTTGGTTCTGATAACTGTAATAGTTACCTTTTTTATTAAACTTATTTTGAGGTCCTTGGAATTTGTGAGAGTGATTAGGGTTGTATGGTGTTGCAGAAGCAACTGGCATACCTTCTTTAACCTTACTGTTGCTAATAGCTACGTCCGGATGTGCAGTGACGTATTGGGTACAATACTGTTCCATTTCTTTTAGAGACTTAGGTTTACGCTCATGTAAGAATTCGAGGAAAGGTTTATTTATACTTGACATAATCTTGTCTCTGAGTATCAAGTCCATAAGGGCTTCATAAGTTTTTTCTGTTTTGGATAGCTCAATCCAACGATCAAATGTAAGACGTGTCCTTGCAATGAATTCTGAGAATTCTACACCTGCCTCAGGCACCATTGTCTTAAACAACTTCCGATAACCCTCTTCAGACAACTGATACTTCTTTAATAAGGCTGCCCTAATAACATCATAGTTATCTTTGTCAGCCTCTTCAACCAAACTTAAACTAGTCAGAGAATCACCTTTCAGATTTTCTGATAACTGGTTAGCATATTGTGATTTGTCCACATTATGGGCTCGACACGAGCGTTCAAATCTATTTAGCCAGAATGTTATGTCATCACTGGAAGGGTTGAACGCTGGTACCTTGACCTTGTAAGTAAAGGGTTTACCATTACCACCAGATGCTTGATTACCATCACTTATGTTTGTTAACTTTAACTTTTCTAACTCAAATGCTAAAAGTTCTTTTTGGTGTTCATGTTCTCTTATTGCTTTTTTCTCTTGAGCTTCAGCTTGTAATTTTCTCTCTTCTGCAGCAGCTTGTAATTTTCTCTCTTCTGCAGCAGCTTGTAATTTTCTCTCTTCTGCAGCAGCTTGTAATTTTTTCTCTTCTGCAGCAGCTTGTAATTTTTTCTCTTCAGCAGCAGCCTCATCTTTTCTTTTCTCTTTTTCCATTTCCATCTGGAATCTTTTTTTCATCAGTCTGTATCTGCAATTTCTTTTGTTCATACTCTCTTTGTAATTTTTTTTTCCTCAGCTTCTAATCTTTTCTCCTCAGCTGCTAATTTCTTTTCTTCAATCAATGCTTTTCTTTCTTCAGCAGCAGCAGCAAGTTTTCTCTCTTCTGCAGCTAATGCTTTGTCATATTGAGCAACTGCCCATTCTTCTAATTGCTGACCAGTCTTATCAAGAACCTTGCCTTGTGTGATAAAATAATCTAATGTAGACATCTTGTCTAATAAGATCAGTAATTTGCAAAAGTAAATAAATTCACTTTCTTAGTCTTAATCAAAGACCTTGTATGATAACTTTGTAACCTGTGGAAAATAGTACTTAACTATCCCAATCACTGTGGGAAACAAGCCTTACAAAGGTCTTGTATAAATCCTTATATAATAACAGCTATAAGTTGCTGGTTCACTCTATAATATAAGTGCAGTGCACCAGAAATAGTGTGTTATATCATCAACTGTGTACCTTTAGTAATAGCAATTAACTATCAGTTGATTCTTGTACATCAATTTATATGATCAACTATATTTTAAATAGTGTATGTCGATCAGGCACAAAACAAAACAGTTATACAGGAGAACATGAAAACATTTGCGGAGATGAAATAAATCAAATGGGAAAAACAATAAAAGATAAACCGCAAGAGGATAACAAATACAAATAACGCCACAGTATATAAATATAAATTGAGAATAGAACTGAAAGATAGAATAGGGTAGACCAACAAATTACAAACAAATCAAAACAAACTAAAGAACAGAGGAATATTACAAAAACAACAATGAGTACAGTCTTCACAGCTAACACTAATAGCAACAGCTGTCGCAGCAAATTTTCAATCAAGAAAATTGCACCTATAGAAACGCACACAACAGACCCTCTATTACGTGGGATACTCTGTTGTGTGACACCGCCCAACCAAAACAACAACCCGCTGGATACAAACAAATATCACATATAAATATTTAAACATAAATACATAAATGCATAAATAGTATGGCAATATGATGTAAATAGAGTGTTGCAGAAAGAATGTGTTGTAAAGAAGGCTCAGTTACACTGCCTAATAGTACAGTACTGTGGTACTTTATTAAACAAATACTTCTGGTCTAATTATTTTAAATTCAACACAGAAATAGAAGCTCCATCGTTGATGTGAATGATAACAATCGATGTAGGACTTCTCAGTTCAATAACATTTCCTTTCGCAAACACTGTCAAATATTCTCCAGTCCTGATGTGTAATGTTCTATGTTTCAACCAAGCTTGCTGTGTAACACTGTCAGTTGTATGGCAAATGTCCAACGAACCAAATGTCAACAAACGCTGACCTAGTTACCGCATACTCTCGACAGGACAGGTCACGCTGACATCACTGTAGAGTTGTACTGTTGATGTATTTGTGTGTCGTAACAGACCCCAAGGAACGTCTGGTCTCAGTAGTTTACTTCTCAATATGGTCACTGTGCAGGTTGACCCAGGAAGCTGGCACACCAGTTGTTAAACTCTGTAGTTGTTAACTCATACTGGCTACTAGTTGTTAAATCACGCTTTATTTGTTAAATGACGTGAATGTCCACCAGTTGATAAATGTAGATGTTGGGACTGGTGTAGTAAAGTGTAACGATTGTCAACTCATTAAACCCAGCACAGTTTTGGTCATACAGGTCATCTTGTCCTGGAACGTGATGAGGCTCCGACAAGAATGTGAGTGTAGACAATGAGTGTGTATATGAATGTCAGAACGCGAATGGTAGAATGATTCGATAGAGTTGACAAGTTGGTAGTACATCACTCATACTCACACTGTTCGAATTCAAGAAGTACTGGAACTACGGTGGTCTTTTTATAACATTTAATGAGACGCACACTTGGACAGTACGTGTATGGTTACAGGAACAAATGTCGACATAGACAGCATAATGTTGATCACAGGAATATCATCTTAAGTTAGCATTCATGCTTGGCAAATATCATAATGGAGCATTCGTAAATAAGCATTCAGAGTTCCATCATGTAAATCATCTGGCTTTACTGACTGGGCACGTCAGACCATAACCAATATATAGGAAGGCTCCTAGACCTAATCTCGTCTAGCGAATATCCCTTCACGTAAAGTTCAATATATATATTTTCCATAAAGATATAGGAATCCCAGACATGGGTTCTCACATGTAGCAGTGATCTCTTGGTTCATCGAGCGATAGTACAGGCATCCCTTTTTCTCACTCGATAAATACAAAGTATATGGATTTCAACATGGCTGTGCTTCTCTCGTGAGCTTCACTCACTATTGGATACAGACCAAAATTGGTCATTCGTTAAATGTCCTCATTTCTTCATAGCTTCTATCATAGAGGTAATTGAATAATATCATATAATCTAGTGCTGATACATAGGAATGTCATCTTCCTTTGAATAAATATTCTTTTCAAAAGTACCACTGTGCATCTGCTTATCGACAACGATGGCGAAGCCCAAGTTCATAATAAATTGTGGTTTTACCTTTCTATGCGAAATATAACTTTGCCATTCCTTGGCAAAAGAGAATAAACACTGGGGTAAAGTACATACAACATGTCTAAATGACTATCACTTTTCCCCATCTACTTATAGATCACTTTTTCGGCGATAGGCCGGCTACAACAAAATTCGACATCCCGACAGGATGACAGCCATGAATCACCCCCTTGCTAGCGATACTTCCGCTGCATAGCCTTTGACCTTTTCTAGCGACAACCAACATAGTTCGACTTAGAAATGTAAAGATATCCATATATAAGACAGACTCGTCCTACTCATACAAACACTACGTATAAATTCAGGCCATAGATATACTGAAGCAAGAACAATCTATTCCTACCCAGCCAAAGAATAAATCGCAGTAGGCCTAAATTCGTCCGCGGAGTCCGATCGAAGATGACGGAACTCCTTTCAAGGGAAGTAACTCAAAAATGACTTCTCCTTAAGCACTTAAAAAGGAAATACTTTGTTTACAAAATATTTGCGAACATAATAAGTATATAAATGTATTATATTGCAAGATAGTAAAGATTGCACTTTACATGTGTGTTGTTTTTTTTTTTTTAATTCAGAGATAATGTTTATATTTGAGTGTTTTGAGTCATGCTATTTCTCATTTGCAAACGATCTTTCTCGTATGATTCCTATTTTATCTTCAGGGATGTTGTAACTTGTTTTATGCTAGGTTTGGGACCCAAAGATGCAGCAATAGAGAATGCAGTCAGCGACCCATAGCTTGACTGCTTGCGTCAGGGTCAGCGAACCAGAGCTGACCAAGACCCTACTCCACCTCCACGTGGTGGTCCTGGAAACAGGCTGCATCACTGCAGTCTGGCTGAAAGAGTAGGGATCGAAGAGGGAAGGCAAACCCGGTCCCAAAAATGCCGTGATGAAGTCGGATGTGTCGACCGAAAGGTGCAGATATCGCAGCTATGGCGTAAACAGACACAACGTAACCAACGTCCTTTTCAGGACGAACGAGGAAGAAGAGGAAGAAAAAGAATGCTAGGTTTATTTTTGTTTCCTTGACCACTTCTTGGTTGTTGTTAATGTCATATATTGTCTAGTTCTTGCTGCTTATATAACCTCTCAGTTGTTGTTAATGTCATATATTGTCTAGTTCTTGCTGCTTATATAACCTCTCAGTTGTTGTTAATGTCATATATTGTCTAGTTCTTGCTGCTTATATAACCTCTCAGTTGTTGTTAATGTCATATATTGTCTAGTTCTTGCTGCTTGTATAACCTCTCAGTTGTTGTTAATGTCATATATTGTCTAGTTCTTGCTGCTTATATAACCTCTCAGTTGTTGTTAATGTCATATATTGTCTAGTTCTTGCTGCTTATATAACCTCTCAGTTGTTGTTAATGTCATATATTGTCTAGTTCTTGCTGCTTGTATAACCTCTCAGTTGTTGTTAATGTCATATATTGTCTAGTTCTTGCTGCTTGTATAACCTCTCAGTTGTTGTTAATGTCATATATTGTCTAGTTCTTGCTGCTTATATAACCTCTCAGTTGTTGTTAATGTCATATATTGTCTAGTTCTTGCTGCTTATATAACCTCTCAGTTGTTGTTAATGTCATATATTGTCTAGTTCTTGCTGCTTATATAACCTCTCAGTTGTTGTTAATGTCATATATTGTCTAGTTCTTGCTGCTTATATAACCTCTCAGTTGTTGTTAATGTCATATATTGTCTAGTTCTTGCTGCTTATATAACCTCTCAGTTGTTGTTAATGTCATATATTGTCTAGTTCTTGCTGCTTATATAACCTCTCAGTTGTTGTTAATGTCATATATTGTCTAGTTCTTGCTGCTTATATAACCTCTCAGTTGTTGTTAATGTCATATATTGTCTAGTTCTTGCTGCTTATATAACCTCTCAGTTGTTGTTAATGTCATATATTGTCTAGTTCTTGCTGCTTATATAACCTCTCAGTTGTTGTTAATGTCATATATTGTCTAGTTCTTGCTGCTTATATAACCTCTCAGTTGTTGTTAATGTCATATATTGTCTAGTTCTTGCTGCTTATATAACCTCTCAGTTGTTGTTAATGTCATATATTGTCTAGTTCTTGCTGCTTATATAACCTCTCAGTTGTTGTTAATGTCATATATTGTCTAGTTCTTGCTGCTTATATAACCTCTCAGTTGTTGTTAATGTCATATATTGTCTAGTTCTTGCTGCTTATATAACCTCTCAGTTGTTGTTAATGTCATATATTGTCTAGTTCTTGCTGCTTATATAACCTCTCAGTTGTTGTTAATGTCATATATTGTCTAGTTCTTGCTGCTTATATAACCTCTCAGTTGTTGTTAATGTCATATATTGTCTAGTTCTTGCTGCTTATATAACCTCTCAGTTGTTGTTAATGTCATATATTGTCTAGTTCTTGCTGCTTATATAACCTCTCAGTTGTTGTTAATGTCATATATTGTCTAGTTCTTGCTGCTTATATAACCTCTCAGTTGTTGTTAATGTCATATATTGTCTAGTTCTTGCTGCTTATATAACCTCTCAGTTGTTGTTAATGTCATATATTGTCTAGTTCTTGCTGCTTGTATAACCTCTCAGTTGTTGTTAATGTCATATATTGTCTAGTTCTTGCTGCTTATATAACCTCTCAGTTGTTGTTAATGTCATATATTGTCTAGTTCTTGCTGCTTATATAACCTCTCAGTTGTTGTTAATGTCATATATTGTCTAGTTCTTGCTGCTTATATAACCTCTCAGTTGTTGTTAATGTCATATATTGTCTAGTTCTTGCAGCTTATATAACCTCTCAGTTGTTGTTAATGTCATATATTGTCTAGTTCTTGCTGCTTATATAACCTCTCAGTTGTTGTTAATGTCATATATTGTCTAGTTCTTGCTGCTTATATAACCTCTCAGTTGTTGTTAATGTCATATATTGTCTAGTTCTTGCTGCTTATATAATCTCTCAGTTGTTGTTAATGTCATATATTGTCTAGTTCTTGCTGCTTGTATAACCTCTCAGTTGTTGTTAATGTCATATATTGTCTAGTTCTTGCTGCTTGTATAACCTCTCAGTTGTTGTTAATGTCATATATTGTCTAGTTCTTGCTGCTTATATAACCTCTCAGTTGTTGTTAATGTCATATATTGTCTAGTTCTTGCTGCTTATATAACCTCTCAGTTGTTGTTAATGTCATATATTGTCTAGTTCTTGCTGCTTATATAACCTCTCAGTTGTTGTTAATGTCATATATTGTCTAGTTCTTGCTGCTTGTATAACCTCTCAGTTGTTGTTAATGTCATATATTGTCTAGTTCTTGCTGCTTATAACCTCTCAGTTGTTGTTCCGTAACTGATATTTCTATCTGTTTTTCTATTTTCTTTTCCATTCTCTCATCGAGGATTGTTAAAATTACTCAAGATTAATTTTGGTTTTCTTGGTACCTTCTCTGTGACTGCAGCAACAAGCGTTTAGTTTTTTTTTTTTTTTTTTTTAAACATTAAATACACCTTTTGGGGCGTAAAGTGAGGTCTATTGACTTTATTGTGTAAAATTTGTTTGATCTCGGCCCTGGCTTAGACACTGATCTTTTTAGTGTGTCTCTTTCTCAGAAAAATTTGTTGGTGTAGTAATATCTGTGAAACAAACGCTAATTTCCATAGAATTGTACTCCGAAATGCTAGTAAATAAAACAGCCCGTGTGTTAATGACTAACAGCTTCTACTATGCCAGTCGGGAATCCAATGTATGCTGTAGAAATGCTAGTTAATTATCTCGCTAGCAAAGCCACTAGATTTTAGTACCGCTTGCGTGAAACTGACGTCACAGTTCAAGCCTAGCCTTCAAAGCAAGAGAGAGAGAGAGAAGAAAACGTGTAAAAACGAATACATGAAGGCATAAAATTGAGAGATAAATGTCGTAGCATGGCAGAAACGCGACGTCACAAGTTGCAGACCCCCTTTTTATCGACACGCGTTCTTAGCACATATTCACGCTGTTAGAATCGTCAGCCGATATAAACACACACACACACCAGTCGCATTTTTTTGCTAGAAGTAGTGCTAAAGTAGTGATTCTACAAACGTGTTGTTAAAAATTTGGTAACGTACTACAAGGATCTGCTGCGGTCTGCATGAGAGCGATAGTTAAAAATAAAAGAAAAAAATTAAGGTTAACGTGAGATTTTTTTGAATATGCAGTACTGAATGGGGGGATGAGACGGAGTAACGGACTAGGAGTGTCACTAGTCGTGTTTACATATTTGAAGAGGAGAGATAGGAAATATTTTTTGAAGCATTGTAGAAATAAAACGATACTAGGCATTAGAAATAAATACAAGAATAAAATAATGTAATGACTGTGCGATAGATAACAACAGGATCAATAAGTATGTATCAGAATTTAAAACTATTAAGAAATAAAGAAGTTGGACAGAAGACAGATAGACGAATGGACTTGAAAATCTTTCTCAGTTTGCCCGTAGTGGGGGTAGAGGGGAAGGAGTCCTAATTTTGAATATTTGAGGTCAGTTTTGAAAAAGAACGCTAGAAGCCAAACGGTCCCTGATTGGCTGTGGTGTAATATACTAACGATTGAATAAAAACAATTAGTAGTTGGTATTCGGGGCCACTTGTTAAAAAGAATTCATTCACTAAAGTTGTTTTAAGACAAGAAAGGAGTACATTCTTGTTTGCTATTCTGCACTAGCAGCGATCTGGATTATTACCATACATCGCAATATTCAACTATTCAGTGTTTATATTTCTTTGATGCGGTAAGAATGAAAACCTTTATATTGTCAATTTTATCATTATTATGTATGCATTATTGAATCAGTATGAACCTTATGGGGGAAAACGTTTATCTAGAGGGAAGTCAACATCAAACACTGTGTTGTTTCACAGCGTTGTTAGGAAATGTATTAACCTGTTGTAGAAAAGCCAGACAGGCTTTGTACCATATTGGGGGAAAAGAAAACTAAATATTAATGAAAAAAATGTTGTATTATGACATAAAACCAGGAAGATCACTGGCCGTCTTCTTCAGCAAGTCACCGTGATTGTACATGACTTGATATTATTAATGTAAAAGATTTCCTTTGTCAAGGAAAGTGTCAAACAGTGGTTTGAAAGTTATTTATCCATGAAAGGGGTACCAACCAACTTGAGAACGTTAACTAATTGTTTAGTTACCATACTGATGTCTGATGGTATTGAAAATGTTAGAGTAGGGAAAGAGAGAGACTATTAGATGCTGAGTTGGACACATTTATACTGTTCCAGGGTTTCTTCTACGTTTGAAAGTGAGCCCAGGTGATCAAATACCTGACCATTAGTTCTGCAGTGAGGCCATATCTACTGAGTGCCTGCACACAAATATATTAAAAGAAGCAGAAGCGTGACTTGGCAGTGGAAGCTGACATAGTATACTTCATTCAGCCTGTTACCAGAAATCCCAGATAAGCAATCGTGTCTGGGGTATTTGATATCGCAAACAATCCAACTCTCAATTTCCCAAAATATATTGTGTCAGACAGTGATGAACCCAAACGTTCGAATAACCTGTACCCTTTTCTAGGAGCAAGGAATACTTGACACTTTTCTAGATTGACTCATATAAATAATTGTGGGAAAACGCAGACTCAATTATATTTGTGAATTAATTGCTGTAAATATTTATATTATCATTTTGAGTTGATTATTCCTGTGTCTAAAAGAATAACAAAGATACAGGAAAATAAATTGTAAAAAATATATTAAATTGAAAACTTAACTAGTGACTTGTTTAATCATTGTTTATTAGTAATAGGTGTAGTTGTTGTCCTGTTTATACACTCCATCACATTGCATATACCCTAGACACTTGCTAGACAACATACACACACCATTACACTTCAGTAGGGGAAGATATATAATCGAGTGAGGTCATTGGTGGAAGCAGAGAGGTTCCCTATAAACTTATATGAATTTAATAAACCTCAGGGGCTTGCATAGCTGACCTCACACCAGATAGAATTAAAATTAATAATATTTATAGAATAACACCAAATCCACCACAGTTGGTAACAACTGTAACTGGGGGTTTGAGGTCAGTAAGTGACTAAAGTGATCGAGTGCGAAAATATGGTTTACAAAATGTGCGTGCAGAAATAACGTACTGTTAGATTCTGTTATTATAGGGGATAATAATATGAGCAGTTGTAGTTTGGAACTAAGGGAGGCAACGATTTAAGGTATGCCCTATAAGTTGTTGTGTTGTTGTTGTTTTGAAGAGGTGATGGGTGGAGAGCGGGCACTTAACAGCTGACCGTTATTGCCTCTTCTCGTTCCATCTTGGTCTACCCTGTTCAACCTGAAATTTGGTTATAATTGGGGTATTTAGTGTCATTTTATTTTCTAATTTTGTATTCAATTTAAATAACTATTGTCTTTAGCAGTTGCTGATTTTAATTTATATTAGTATTTGTCCATTTTATTTTCTCTTTTGTATTGTTTATTGATAACTATTGTCCTTTACACTTGGTTTTAATTTGATTTAGCATTTTTTCTTTTTGAGTTGTTGTTTTTTGTTTTGTTTTTTTTTAAATTTCATTGTCTTTCCCTATAAGTTTTTTTTTTTAAAGTTTTGCCTCGTTTTGGCGAGGCGCGTCCGTTCAACCTAGTCGGTTATATTAGGGCGCATGTCCAAACATAAAAGACCCTTAGGTCTGGACTTAGATAAATATTTTGTTGGTTCGTTCGTTCGTTTGTCTACTATGTTGCTGTTATACCCTGTTCAACCTGAAAATTGGTTATAATTGGGGTATATTGTGCGTTTAGTTTCTTCGATGCTGGCCGGTTTTAGTCCTGAAAAGGACTGGTCCTAAAAAGGACCACTAGCTGACTGTCTGGATACCTCTTCGTTGCTTGTCTGTTCATGATGCCGTGGCGTGTTCATGGTGTTTTTCATATCCTGCCTCCCTATCTGGCTTGTTTGGTTTTGTGTGTTTTTACGCTCCTAGTTTCTGTTTCTTTTGTCTTCCTTTTCTCCTGTATCTGTAATAGTGTTTTTTCTATTATTGTTGGGAGTAGCTTTTCTAGCGTTTCCTCAATGATTTCTTCTTCTGTTGTAACAGTGTGGCCTACTACGTCGCTACAACTGTTAGACTTATAGTAAAATACTTATGAATGACTAGTTAGAACACTAGTCAAGAATCAATGACATCATCAGTCATGGCACACATGAACCCGTGATGTCATCAAACCTTGTGTGGCCTCCATATAAGTCAGACCGGAAAACATTTAGATTAGAGAGAACCTTGAACAATGGTTGGTCATCCTCACTTAGAAACAATAATTTTAGATTAGAGGTTTCGTAGTTAGTTAGGTTAAAGATTATTTCAACAGTCAGCTAGGCCCCAAAATCAATCATAAGAAGGTTTCCGGTCTTAACTCCAATAAGAAATATTTCATCCGGCAAGCCATAGTACCGGACTAGTATAAAGACTGATGCATCGTAGTAACCAGTCAGAGCTTGAGACAGTTATCTCAGAGCTAGAGTCAAACCAACATAAGGCGTTCTCTTTCGAGGTGTGGAGCAACATGGCGCATCCCCTACTGAGAACACAAAGCCTTTGACTCATACGGTTAGGACAAGTATATAACCGTCTAGAGATCCCCTACCAACCAGGGTCATTAGTGAACCAGCACTAACCCCTGCTACAATTATATTGTGGTTTACTCCACGATTCGTAAGTTCGATCTAGTTTTAATCAAAGTCTCGTTCGAATTTTAATTTAGCTAGGATTTCCACAGTGTATCGCCATGCCATGATACGGCTACTGAAGAGCCGTAAGCCTTTTGCCATCGAGGCTAAAGCTGGCAGTTTTTCCTTTCCTCCCCACCAGAAATAAGCTTGGAGCTGCCACTGTTTTACATTGAAACAAAATGAAATAAAGGATTTTTCATATAACTACTTGGCCTTATCAAATTTAATGCACTGTTGGAAATTGCCCTTGACTGTTAAAGTTGCTGTTCATAATCAAAACTTCAAGTTCGGTTTTAAAACCACAAAGGCATTTACGAGTATTCCTGATTACCAGGGTTATTCCTTACTTCTGGGAGCAACATCTTTGGCGTATAACCAGTCTTCCACAGAATAAATTACAGTAAAGAAAGTCTTGTGATTATTTCCCTTAGCACAAGTGATCTACAGATTTTCCTCCCTTTCCCCGGTCACACTGGTTGTTCGTTTTAGTTTCTCGCGTGTTGTTTGATGTAAATTCCTCAATGGCTATTCTTTCTGCTTCTTTTCTCTTGAGAATTTCTGCGTTTTCCTCTTTCAGCTCTGTCAGCTTCTTGACATCTGATTCTACCTGCTGCTGAATTCTTTTCATGTCTTCCATCATATCTCTAACGCTCTGTAGGTCTATTACGTCTTCACTACTGTCGGTTTGATCTTCGGGAGTCTGCTTGCTTCTGTTTTCGACCTGTAGTTTTAGTTTTATTTCTTTGACTTCTGCGGTCAGCTGATGCAGCTGTCTTCTATCTGTTGTGCGCTGTCTGTTCGCGACATCCGCTGCCACTCTATGTTTTGCCTCTCTAAAGGGGATGTTTTTGGATACCGCTTCCTTCAGTATGTTCTTAGTTTCCTGGAACATCGGGCAGCCTCGGTACCTTGCCCCATGGTTTCCGAGGCAGTTTGCACAGGTACGGTTTGTGTAAATCGCTTTGTAATTGTGGTCCTCCTTCGCCCTGGGGCAGTCGCCATATTGGTGGCTTCCCGCACAATACACTAGTCAACAAATTTTCAAAAGTTATTTGTACCAGAAGTTAAATATACCATTTCTTATTGATTTTGAAATGCTGATTTCAAATATCATAATGAAATTCACCAATTGGCTCTGGTTTTTTTTTTTTAATGATGAATTTACATTACAGTAATACAAATAATGTATGCTTCTTTAATTCTCTGGGGTGAACAGATAGTCTTTCTACTTTAGCATTATAAAAATTGTGGTTACATACTCAATTAATTGATATTTCAACATAAAATGATAGAAAAAATAAAAACATTATTTAAAGTTCACATATCATGTTTTAAAAAGGCACATTTGAACCCATTCCGTCATTATTCAGTTGCTGTTCGAGCTCTCTTTGCTTGTTTCTTGTAGTCAATCGATGAGGTGTCTCTTGTCACAGTCCAACAGTAATCAGCAAGCATTGAAGGGCTCCAATTGCCTTGATACCTTGTCTCCATAGCAGCAATGTCCTGGTGAAATCGTTCACCATGCTCATCACTGACCGCTCCACAGTATGACATAACGAAATCCAGATGAGAATCCAGAAAATGAATTTTCAAAGGCATGTTGCAGCCAAGACTCTTATACTTCAGAAGGAGATTTTCTACAATTTCATTGTAATTATCAGATCTGTTGTTTCCAAGAAAATTGTTTACCACTGACTTAAATGCTAGCCATGCTGCTTTTTCCTTGCCATGCAACACGCAAAGAAACTCGTCATCATGAAGAAGTATTCGAATTAGCGGACCAACAAATACTTACTTACTTAGTCGTTCCCCTTCTACCGTGAGGTGTAGAGGTTTGGAAGAGAGAGCGCCAGACTATCCCATCGGCCGTTCCCCCCCCCCCCCCCGGCCCGGTTCCACTCCAGTCCTCGATCCTTCAAAGATTGTCCAATGTTGTCCTCCCAGCGGATCCCGGGCCGCCCTCGGGGTCTGGACCCCCGGCTCCCATACCAACAAATACTCCCTCTCTTATTTTAGCTTCACTCAGTCTTGGAATATTTCTGATGAGGTATTTGAAAGCCTCATCTGTTTTCTCCATTGCCTTGACAAAGTTTTTCATGAGACCCAGCTTAATGTGCAAGGGTGGCAACAAAATCTTGCTGGTATCGACAAGTGTTGGGTTCTCAACGTTCTTACTGCCAGGCTGCAATGACTGCCTGATTGGCCAATGTCTTCTGTTGTAATGGTCACTTCGTGCACGGCTATCCCACTCACAGAGAAAGCAACAGTACTTGGTGTATCCTCCCTGTAGTCCAAGCAAAAGAGCGATCACTTTTAAGTCACCGCAAAGTGACCAATGATGATGATCGTAGTTTATACACTTCAAAAGCTGCTTAATGTTTTCATAAGTTTCTTTCATATGAACTGCGTGACCAACTGGAATTGACGGTAACACATTACCATTATTCAACAAAACAGCTTTAAGACTCGTCTTGGATGAATCAATGAAAAGCCTCCACTCTTCCGGTATGAAATTGATTTTGAGGGCTGCCATTAAACCAGAACTATTGTGGCACGCAGAAAGGTCACCCTCTTTGAAAAAGAATGTAATAATCGGCTTCTGGCGGTTCCTATACACAGAAATTGTAACATCTTCTGCCAGGAGATTCCACTGTTGCAATCTGGAACCCAAAAGCTCCGCCTTGTTCTTCGGTAAATTCAGATCTCTTACAAGATCATTCAGTTCACCTTGGGTTATTAAGTGTGGTTTAATGGATGTAGTTTGCTCAAAATCTGGGTCGCTTGAGGTTGATGGTTCAGGACCACCAATGTCCTCTTCTTCATCAGTGGAAGCAGCTGAAAATGATTCTGGCACTTTGGGAACTGGTAGGTCATCGCCATGTGGTACCGGACGTATTGCAGAGGGGATGTTTGGATATTCCAGAGTCCATTTTTTCTTCTTTGATATGCCTTTCCCAATTTGAGGGACCATGCAAAAGTAACAGTTGTTGAGATGATCAGTGGGCTCTCTCCAAATCATTGGGACTGCAAAAGGCATAGCTTGCCTTTTGCCAGTCAACCACAGTTTAAGATGTGCTGCACATGTATTGCAGCATATGTGTGGCGCCCAGCTCTTATCTTGATCTCCTATTCTGCAGCCAAAACACAAACTGTACGCCTAAATCACTTTAGTTATATTTCGTTTTTGTGATAGAAATGTCACCTCACCACATATATAACATAAATTATTAGCACTGTTCACACATGTCCTAGGCATTTCTAACTACCATACTTTTGATAAGGGCAAATGCACTAACTAATGGCAAAATTTTATCAGAGATAAGATATTTATACACAAAGGTGATGTAATCATAGGTAGGATTGCATCATCAACTTCTAGTTACATTTTTATTGGTCATTAGAAAAAACTATGCAATTGCCCACAACAGTTGCGTCATATATATAAATTGACCGTAATTAAATAAACTAGTAGCATATATCTTGAAAACTAGAGCCAATCAACATTTTTTAATGTCATTTTCGTTTTCAGCACACCAAAATTAGTTAAGATCAGCTATTTTCATTTCTGGTACATTTTGGTTGTTGACTAGTGATATCGGCAGACTGTATCTCTACTGCGTGTTTTTTTTTTTTGTTTTTTGTTTTTGGTGTGGGAGAATTGCTGGCAGTTGGAGCACTGCATCACCGGAGGGATATAGGCTTCTGTTCTTTTCGATGTATCTTTGAGTGTCAGTCTTTCAGGTCTTGTCGCTCCTTCAATAGTTACTACCACCAGATTAGTATCTTTTTAATTCCGTGTCTTTAACCTTTCGACTTGTATGATTTTGGCATTTGTGTTTTCAGTTTGTAGGCAACTTTGGACTTCGTTTGCGCACCATCTGGTATCGACCCCTCTTAGCACCAACTTCTTTGTTGTCTTGCCGGTCTCCGTCACTACTTTTATCTGGTGGGGCAGCATGAATTCTTTCGGTCCGGCCTCCAGTTCTGTCATCAGCGAAGTTGTTTTATCCGTGCTGTTGAGCGAAAGCACTACTCCCTTTTCGTGCCTCCCTACTTTAGAGATGCCTCTCCTGCCAGTTATTACCTCGAGGATACTGATCACTTTGTCATCTGGTAGGGCCCTGAGTGAGGCCTCACCTCCAGACATCTGTGTGATCTTAACGATCCTCTCCTGTAGTGCCTTGTGAGAACCGGCATTGCTTGGCTTTCGCAGGTGGCACGCTCTGATTTCCGTCTGCGTTAGAGTGTGTGGTGTGTGGGGCGGTCTCACGCTCTGTTTTGTTGACTGCTTCTGATCACGTTCTGTAGGTTTTGCCTGATCACTACACAATGGAGCCTCTACTATGACGTCTTGCTTTGGTGGTGATTTTATCGTCTTCGGAGTTTGGAGCAGCTTCCTTGGGGTAGCTGTCGTATGGAGGTGGCTTCGGGGATGTTTTCTGGGTCGTAGGTGATGTAGATTTCCGACCTTTTTCTATATTCTGGATTGTCATCGGGGTTTGGTGCAGCTTCTCTGAGGTAGACAAGGTTTCTGCTGTCGATTCGGGTACGTATGGTGGTGGCCACATGGTTATAAGCTCCTGTCTTCTTTTCTCTCTTCTTTCCTGCATCTGTTGTAACGATCTCATCATGTCTTCAAGTTCAGGGTCTTCATCATCTAGGCCAGGGACGTTTGCATCTGCCCCCTCCTCTGTCTCGCCAGGAGTCGGGCCACTCAGACTCTCAGTCGGGCCGACACACGTCACAGCTAACTCCGTCGTCGTGTCAAGAGTTGCGTTGTTCGGCTTTTGAGAAGGACCGGTCCCGGCACGAATACTTGGGGCAGTCTTGCTCTCTGGCTGTCTGTTTATGGTTTTTTTATACTCCTGGTTGTTGTTCGGAGCTGGTGGGCTGGTGTATACCTTCCTCTTCTTGGTTTATTTCGGACCATTTTGACTATATTGCGATCGCTGCGTACGTCCTGAAAAGGACGCTGGTTATAGTGGGTGTTTTGAAAATGCACTTTTGTTTCTTGAGGTAAATTTAGTGTATAGTAAATTGGAATGTTGTAATTATGGTTTAGGAAATTTGCATACACTATATAAAATAACTGAAGCGAAGAAGAATAGATGGATTATAGAATTATTTAGAAAAGGGAGATAATTTATTATTATGTCCCTTAGGTATTTTTGGGTGAGTTGTTTTGGTTCTAACAGTGAGTACGTCGTAAAGTGCACGGAGTTTTGGTTGAACGAACAAAGTATGAGAGTGAGATTTTAAAATCGTAGTGGTAAATCGGAGAAAATAAGATAGGCAGTTCAGATTCAGACGCGATAGGCGTTAGATGGGAATTTGTTTTCTCTCCCATGTGTTAAAGAGTTGAATTGCGAGTGAACCCAGACAACATGCCATGGTTTGGTTGCTTTTGTGTTCGCAAAAGATGTACTGTTGTCGTGCTCCCTGATCGCTCAGCAAGCCATCATGATAGCTAGAGATGCTGGTTTAGCAAGCAAATATAGAACAGTTTTCCTATGTTCAAGAAGAGTGCAAGATTTCTCTCAAGTTTCAAGACCATCAGGTATGAATAAACTGTAGTAGCTGCTAGACGTGTGAGGCATAGACATTTTGGTAGAAATAGTCAACCCTAGGGGTGTAGGCCAGTCTTAATAAAGATACCCAAACGATCACACAGTCTGTTGAAGATAGAACTCTGACATAAAGTGAAATATAACTTATCAAGTAGAGTGAGCTAACTCAGAGACAGTAACGTTTACAAGAGATAATCAACGGTTCTCAAGCCAGTTCTAGATAAATGTCAGAGTTAGTTACAGTAAGAAGAGAACAGCGGCTGAGACAGAGACAAGAAAGGAATGACAGATTTATGCAAGGACATTATTTTTGATGTTGATCATGAAATAAAGCTGCCGTACAAAGGTTGTATACTACGGTGGAAGGTTGGGCAGAAGAATCCCCTTCCACCTGATTTGCTGAAGTTTTGAATAGCTGTAAATAAACAATGCATGTTCGTTCACCGTTGTTAAAGTGCAATCTGTTCCATCGAGTTGAATCACCCACCAACTGTGCTCAGCTATTTGTATTCGTTTAGAGAAAATCACCATCATCATCAACCACCCACTGATAGGACAGTGATCGAACATCCACTATACATCTGTAGCAGAAGGTTTTATATGTGTGAGATGATAGTGCTAGAGTAGAAATAGTATTCTCTCCAGAATGTGTGAGGTCCCAGTGACAGAGAAGTACACTGGTATCACTCGATAGTCACGGCTGTGAAAGTATCTGGACTGAAGATATTCAGAGAACAGTCAGACCTTACTGCGCCACCTCCGCTATGTGACCACCTGTGATATAATAAAAATTCAACCAAACTCAGTATCAACTATATTGAATGAATAAAACTGGTGAATACAATTTATATCCTCTTTATTTACATCTATCTAATTGTGGTGATTGTGTGTGACTGGTGATACAAAAGTTATATTTATACAAAACCAAATTGGCGAATTCAATTACAGTTTTTGCAAGTAAAACTAAAATGTCATTTCTTTAGACTCTTCCAATTAGTTAGGTAATAGACTTCTTCACTGTCTTATTCACTTTATAACTTTCACTAGTTCATCACGCAAATTGTCATCATAAAACTTTGATTGACAGTTATCACTTCTTGGGTGCACGATTGTCACAAATATCACTCATCTGTTTAGTTAATCAGTGTTCATATGAGATGTACAGCTTCAGTAGGTCTTGCTTCTACCAATCCAGACACTGCCGGGGCGATTCGCATTGATCATCGAGCAATTCTTGATCATTGACCTCTGACTTTTGGTTGACAAGTATGAACCTGCAGATAATTGTAGGATATGTGGCTATTTGTGGATAACAATTACCACATTCCTATTGTAGGTGAGATGAATTTGTTTTCAGATGTATGCGTGAAAATGCGTGATTATGGATCAGTGACAAGACAGGTGTCTACTGTGGAACATTTTATAAAATCAAATAATACAAAATAATATGTACACACATATATGGTATGAGGTTATAGTATCCCCCTGCCTGACACGTTAGCTCTGTAAAGTGCAGTAACTTGAAGACAGATTGAATAAGCCCTGATAATGATTGTTGGTAGTCCTGAAAAGAATTGTTATTAGTCCTGTGCTAGCCCTGATATGGACTCAGTCACGGTGGTTATATTTCGGGTTCCAATCTTCAACAATCATATCAAGTAATAAATTAATATACATGATACTTTCATAACATATAGATTAAACAAATCCTGAAATAAAGTTGTAATTACTGTATTATTTTACATAGTAACTTTACATACCCTCGCAGGATCTAATTAAGATCAGTAAAGACTGGCTTTAGTGGAGTAACAGAACTGCCTGGCTGCAAATAACAAGATATTGGCCGTGACACGTTTCTCTCTCTCCAGCCGTTGTCCTTCTGTCTTGCCTCGCTGTACAAGTGAATTTGAAATCATTTCCGTCCGCCCTTATATATGCAGCTACCGGACGTACAGGAAACAAGGCTCGCAACTCCAGCAAACTTCCCAAAAAAGTTGTAACTTCGGGGGGTTTGTGCTAGAGGTGTTTCAAACCTTGGTCTCGTGCATTTCACCTTTCCCAGTTCAAGCCTTTGGAGTTATATATTTCCGTTCTCCGTGAGTTGACCTTTATATCCATATGTTGTTTTCCCATATATGTCGTGTTAACGATTTTATATTGAATTATAAATAGGAAAAACACAGGATTTCTCAATGCACGGACACTATTCTTGCGAAATTCTTCACAACTACTTACTCCCTTCTGATTTCCTTGTACCTATACATAAATGAAGATATTCCCGTCAAAAGGAGACCATTCTCATCCTTGTCTGTCATTCCGTTCTCCTTCCCGATGTCTAATTCTAACCATGATTTCGGACGATTTATTCTTCCTTATACACTCGCCGAAGTCATTCTATCTGACCGTGGGAAACCCCTTCTCTGATTGGCTGCCCTAGATACACACAGGAAAATACCCCTGCATTCCTTTGTTCAGGTCAGCACACTGGTGTCCCACTTTTCGGTCTTCAAACATTTAACTAGGCAATGCGTAACATGCGACAACATCTACACCATCAGCACGCACGGTCACACAACGCAAGTCCTGGGCTTATGCACTTTTCACACACACACACACACACACACACACACACACACACACACACACAAAAACACCCTGCGATCTCTGATGAGACAAAGAAAAAATAGGACTGCTACAACCGCAGGCATGTCGTAGAAGGCGACTATAATCTGAGGTTGTGGATGGGATTGGCAACCAGAAACCACCACAGTAAGAGCATGTGAATGATGTGTGCAGGGGTGTCCTTCGAGGGAGTGTCCTGCGGTGGTGGATCCATGCTTTACATAGAGATAAAAGGAAACTGAAGGAAAAATAGTTCTCTCACTTTCTATAGACAGAAGATCAGCTCGATAATGGATCACTCAAAGAATGGTATCCCATTTCAATCAGTGGAACCCAACACAATTCAGGAAAGCTGGTAGTCGCAGGATTTTTAGGAGGAAAAAGAAAATAGTACGGTACCTAAACTAGAATAGATTTTGAGAAACAGTCGTCCTTAAATGTCACAATAGGAAGAAAGCATACGCCATGTTGTATTATTCACCATTTCCTTATTATTTGTTAATGTTTTACTTTGTAACTCAGATGTTTGTTTATGCATCTGAGCATTGCACGGTCACAATGATAAGCACAAACATCTGAGTTACAAAGTAAAACATTAACAAATAATAAGGAAATGGTGAATAATACAACATGGCGTATGCTCTGTCTGGAGCATTGTTTTCAGACAATATAAAGGATAACGTAAAACATTGTAATGCTAACTTAACGTACAGCAAGGACATACAGTAATTATTTCTCAGTCTAATAGTTGCAAAACTGAAACTAAAGGTCAGCCTCACCCCCAGTTGAACTGGAGATCGTGAACTGTCAATCAAAGTAATTTGGTTAGACTAAACAAAGCAGCACTGGTATTGTAGTTAGCATTAAGTGCAGGTCATTTTGTATTGTTGTTGGAAACTTGAGTGACAGTTTTTAAGTTTTATACCATGGTTTTCACACTGGTGAAGGTCATTCTAGAATTGACAGCCCAAAAACAAAACAATGTATTTGGAAAGTGGTTTTGTTGAATTTATGAGATGTAATTGTAAACAGACATCTCGTGGACGTAACTATAAACAGTGGACAAGAAAACGACAATTATGACAATAAAACCAAAGATCAAAGTAATATAATTTGGACGGACAGCTTATTTATTAATAAGAGAAGGGACTGAAATGTAAATAGAAATAAGTTGTATTTAGGAAAATGAATTTGATGTTAATTTTGAGTAATGAACACATGTGCGGGGGAAAGGGACATTGCATATGAATGATTGGTAGTTTGGTATTTGCTTTTAAGGAGAAAATACGTAGACGTATATTGGTGGTGTGTAATTGGGGCGTGAGAAAGAGTTATTAGATTTAAAAGATAAATGCTGAGATCAGCATTTCACACGGAGGTCGGGTTAACAAATTATGAAATCATGACATGTTCCCACGGAACGATAGAGAAAAACAAGTACCAAAGACAAATTGACAGTATAAATACTAGAAATTAGCACAGTCAGAGGGAGAGCTCGGAATCCACCATGTAGAAGTAGGAAGAAGTGCTGACTTGTAGTTAGAACCCGCTGTTAGTACCCGGCGTTGCCCGGATTTTCTAGTAACAATTTAGGAAACTTACCTACTCTGGAGCAGAAACGTCCTGCACTACCTACAGCAGCCGTGGTGAGACTCGTCAGCATATTAAGGTAACTATCTGTTAAGTTCTAACTAGTAGTGACCACGTGAGATAGGAGAAAGTAACTTTCGTTTCGTCAAGAGACTTTATAAAAATGACATTCTTTCGTTTCGACCATTGACTTTATAAAGCTTCAACCAATCTCAGTGTGAACTACTCATGAGAACATTATAGCAAGAGTGCTTCTAACCATGTTTAGAAACGGGGCCATTACAACTTTCGACTTATAGAAGCCCCTTTAACCAGATGAGAATTGCAGCAAAGAACAGTAAAGTTAACTACATATTTTTTACAAGAAGCTAGCTCAGTGATTCTCAACCAGCTATTATAAATACATGATGACTTGATGTAAACGACTGACGACTTAGTCGTCTTCCTAGAGGCTGGAATACATTCTATGAACACTATATAATTTTTGAGATGCTATTTGATATTTACTTTCGAACCAACACTGTGTTCTGGGATCTTCCTCAATAAACATAAGAAAACGTCTGCATCTGTAGTTGATATCGTCCAGCGTACTTTGTGTGATGTCAAGAAGTTGTGTTGTCCAATTAATATGTTGTACATATTATGGTGGTGGTAATGACAAATAACAAGCTGCAAAAGAACAGCGGGGTTAGTCAGAGAATCTGGTAACTGAGGTTTTCACTCTCCTCTACAACGTAGTGGGAATCTACATCTGAGGCGTATAGCCTTTCGTACCACTGCAACACAAACCATTGAACAATTTATTAACCGAAACTTAGTCTGGAGAATAAACGAATCTATATGGTCACTGGACTGTCACGCTGGCACATCATCATCACCACTTCATTTTTCTGTTCTTTTGGAGCGTGTAGCCAAAACTGCAGCAGATCTTCTAGCAGAATATCTGTGTCAAAGCAGCGGCGAGTCCTGTAGCTATTTGTTGTACACGATGAGGTGTCCAGCCCTGTGCGCAACTTCATATTAGTCGCCTTTTAACGATATGCCTGAAAAAACAGTAGTCCTAATCTTCTTTGTATCAACAGCAGACCCCTGGTAACTAGGCGAGGTTTTAGGTTATAGCTTACAGGAGGCTGACGCTTGGGAATCATGACCCAAGTGTGCCCGCTTCCTTAGCTTGTAAAGGAGATTAAGGGGCCGAAACACTTGATCGATGTAGGGACTGTTTCTGATGATCAGATTGCCTCCCGTTGTATCGCTCTGTACAGAGTTTCCTATCATTTAGTACTAGCAGGGAGAAAAATTTTAGGCCGTTGATCAACGAAGAAGCCGTTTAGTGTTTACGTATCAGTCGACAAACTAAACAAGCCATGAACCAGTTCTCATTGATCGTTAAATAACCCACTGCCTTGAGTTATTACTAGGAAGAGAACAAAGATAGGGGAGAGAAAAACAACAAGGAAAATCTTGCACGGGGTTTTTCACGGTGCCAACACCTCCATCATTTATTATGCATTAAAACAGTGACTGGCAATCTTAGAGACTTCACTATTTCAGGTCCAGCAGCATGAGTTGTAATGGCCCCAGATTTCTTCCTAGCTGCCGTTGCCTTCCCTAACTCAAGAGCAGAGTCAGGTACTCATTTATAGCTGGGTAGACTGGGGCGTAACGCTACTAGGTTTGAACCCCGAACCCGGTAACTGTTCCGCGAGAGGGAAGCGCCCTAACCGCTTAGCCATCGGACGCTCTTCAACTATGTAAGCACCCACATTTTAAAAAAAAAGGCACATAAGACAATTTTCATTCCATGAGATGTCGCGGGTGTTAAAATTGAAATCTGCTACAGACAGTGTTGGCACCTTGCATTTAAAAAAAAAAAACTAGATGGTACATTAAAAAACACCAAGATTTGACTTTTGGGCTTCTTTTGTACGACTTGAGGCTGTTTTTTTGTTTTGGGCTACTTTTGGCGAAAAAAACGAAAACCGAAAGTTGACCTAGGAGGCGTTCTTTAACTAATGAAGGAAAGTGACACCTTGACGGTCCCAAAAAATGCCGTGCTGAAGTCGGATGTGTCGGCCGAAAGGCGCAAATATCGCAGCTCGCTGTGATCTGACACAACTCAACCAACGTCCTTTTCAGGACGAACTAGGAAGAAGGAAGATTCAATGACAAAAGGCGACCACTGGGGCAAGACGACGTATGATAAACTGAAAATCTTACGCTCTAAGTAGCTAGTACATTCTTTCACGCTCCTGATGCAGTCATTGAAATAAATAAAAGCGGCTTATGTTGATGGATAGGAAGGCTATAGAACTGATTGCGTCTATAATTAGTCTGGGTCGTTCCCCAATCCAATAGTCCCTATTTACCAAGGGCGGTGGCGCTAATGACCACTGTCCTTGAGGAACTATTTTTCAGGTAGTTAGTCGAGTGTGTTTAGTCACGATTCACTCCCGCAGCGAGGCGGTGGTGCCGAGTCCCCGGTAAGCCCTGTCATGTCTGTTGTCTAGTTTTCTACTTTATTTCTTACGAGCGCCTGCCTCTCGCGGCAAAAGTACCGGGTTCGAAACGCAGTAACGCTACACTCCACTCTACCGAGCTGTAACTGGGTACCTGACTTTGCTCTTGAGTTAGGGAAGAAAATGTCACCGTGGAATAGCACTTGTCAACCTGCCCCACGATGCTGAACCTATTATAGTGAAGTCTCCGACACTAGATTTTCCTATACCTTTGCATTAGTTGAGCTTCCGATTGGCAGAGTGGTTAGAGCGCTGGTATCTAGCGGCTAAGGTGCCGGGTTCGACGATTCCCGGTATCATCACGCTCAACTCTACCCAGCTGTAAATGGCTACCGGTACCTGACTTTGCTGTTGAGTTAGAGAAGGAAAAGGCACCGAAGTCTCTAACACTTCACTCCCCGACGGCAGTATTTACTATTTGACTACCCTTTACCTTTTTTTGCATTAGTTAACATCGCCGAAATGGCGTGAAAGGAAATAACTCTTGTTTTGTTTTTAAACAATGATACCTATTTAATTATCTCCCTTAAAATATAACTTACAAGCTCTGCTCTTTGACAACTAAGCGTTGCAAGATGTTCCAACAGTGATATAGGCGCTACACGTGACCTGTACTATACTGAAGCACATTAAAAACGCACCACTATTATATATATACTGATGCCGAGAAGCTGCAAAAAAAAAAAGTGTGGGAATGGATTTTCCCCGTGTTTGTCATGAGGTAGAGAGCAAATGGCTGCTGGAATGGAAAGTGCATGATTCAACCCACGGGTTTGTGTACAGACTACATGAAAACAATGAAAGTTACACGTGCAACACGATTCCCAACAGCCATGACCCTGAAAATGTGTACGCGTTGTGGCAGTATACTCGGTATAAAAAGGCCGTTGAGACAAAACACCCAGTACATGTGCTTGAAATGCCACGACTATCTGAAAACGACCGCCAACGAGCCATTGGTATGTTGGAGACCGGAATGAGCTCGCGGGCCATTGCCAGAAGGATGAATTGCCACCACAGCACTATTGTACGTCTCAATGAACGTTACGGAACCACTGGCAGTGCCCGGGATAGACTTCGGAGTGGCCAACCACGAGTTACTACCCCTGCGCAAGATCGTCATATTGTGCTGAGTCACCTAAGGAATCGTTCTCTCCCGGCAAGTCAAACAGCAAGAGCAATAGTGGGTAGACGTGGGCAAGTCTCTCGAATGACAGTCATACGACGACTCAGAGATACAGGCCTTACTGCAAGACGACCTTATGTTGGGCCAAACTTGACTCACAGACATCGTCAGCAGCGCCTGCAATGGGCAGAGCAACATGTCAGATGGACTAGACTGCAGTGGAATGCTGTCCTATTCACAGACGAGAGCAGATTCAACATATCCTTTGCTGATGGACGTATGCGAATTTGGCGACGGTGTGGAGAGCGCTTTGCAGATTGCTGTGTTCGTCAGCCCAACCGATTTGGAGGTGGCAGTATTCACTTTTGGGGAGGATTCAGTTTTCACCATCGCTTGCCTCTTCACGTCTTCCGTAGAAATGAATTTTATATTCCGTTAGAATTCCACTATTTAGCAACAAAGATTTTATTATAGATATATATATATATCCTATTTTGATATTATATAATATAATATTATATAATTTTATTTATATAAATTTTTTTTATCATGTTATTATAATTAATAAATATTAATAATAAAATATAACGGAGCCGCTGCCAAGCTCGTTTGCAAGCACACAGTGGACATACCAGATACTGAGGATAGTGTGAATGAATTTTTTTATTGGTTGCATTTTTGGTTTTCTCCCTTGCCTGCACAGAATGCAATGCATTTCATAACAATCAAATGTACAAATTAATGACCAGCATGGATTCATAGGAAAATGAATAAAGATTCCAAATATGTAAACTTGTAAACACTTATATTTACATTTCACACTCTGTTCCTGGATTATACAAGTGGTGCGTTTTTAATGTGCTTCAGTATATATTGTAAAATATCCTCCTGGAAGCTGCAGGCACACTTTCGATCCATTATTTTCTTAATCACCCCGTGAAGTTCCCAGGGGTCTCTGAAAGAAGATACAAAGAAAGAATAGGACTATGTACCCCCCAAGCAACTCATACAACAAGCCTGACTAACATGAGGTTGTGAATGGGGCTGGCCACTACGTCATGTCAAACAAACTGCCACATAAACCACCGCTGCCAGAACATGTAAATACATGGTTTAGGCTTCCTGCAAGGGGAAGCTACGGTGGTGACTATGATGTGTAAGGGGCACAATCGACAATGATTTTCTGAGTCTTTTTCTATAAAACTAGATATTAGATGGTTTGATGAAGTACAGGATACAATCAATCTTCTATTTATATATCCATAACACAAACGATTATTTCCATTCATGAAAAAAAAAAACGGGGATTCACAAGGGCACAGCCTTGCCTTTTTAATGTCCGCAGGCGAAATGGTCCAACTTGAACAGTATTAACAAAGAAATGAAAGGCACACCTTGTATTTTAAACATGTGTATTGTGGAATATAATGAACACGCGTTGTAACTTGGAGGATCTACTGAAAATTATAGAACAGATTGAAACTATATATTCTCCATGCAGGGCTAATGGCAACAGAAACTTACTTTGATATATGAAAAGCAATGACATAAGAATTTTTATCAGAAAAAAAAAATAAGACAGAAGTAAATAAAAAAGTCGTGAGGCATGCATCATATTTACCCTGCCTTGTTCCAGGGGAGCTAATGGGACAAAGAAAGAACAGGGGTAGTGTACCCTTAGGCATGTCGTACAAGGTGACTAATATGTGACTGTACAAGGGGATGTGTAGCGTGAGGTTTTTATTGTATCTAGGATCAGTATAGTACTGACAGTACAGAAATATAATTTCTGCAGGAAAATGGTGAAGTCCCTGTGTATGAGAGAACTACTGGTATCACAAATTAGTTACGGCTGTGAATGATCTGATCTCCAAAACTTAGTAGAGTGGAGACAGTCATAAAATGCCACCCCGCTGTGTAACTGTGATATTAAAACAAAGAAACAGATTTCACTTAACAATTATAAACTTGACAAGTCGTTCAAATACAATTTCCTTATTTATTAAGTCTGAAGGGTGGATGTTGGAAGATGGGATGTAATGGATTTGTAAGTTTACATATGATTTATATAAATATATACAACGTATACCAATTATAGGAAAAAAATTATAGAAACTTTATCAGCTGTGCTGTTAATCTTGTCTCTCACTACGCTAAATCACTTTTTTCTTCATTGACAGTTAATTGCTCACACTTGCCGACGGAAATGGTACTAATGTGTACTCATCTCTTAAAACAGTTCTGTCCTTCTTAATTTGATGCACACAACACCTGCTGATGATCGTTCCTTTAGCCCACCCAAGACTGAGGGGGACTAAGGATGTAGCTCCGACACAACCACTATGCTCCTGCGAAGTTCCAGGCAGCAGGATTGACCCGAACATACGACCTCAGGTTGGATGACACAAATAAACCTGTAACAAGGAAAAATAGGAGCTAATTTCTGTCATCAAGCCCACCTATTTCTAGTGTATATGAGATGAGTGTGTCTCAGGTGTCTGCATGTAGGAGGAATGACAACATGGCTCAGTATGATTTAGCAATAGCGAGACAAGACAGGTGTCTACTTGCAAAACGTTCTTTCTAATAATTCAATACATGAATACATACAATAATTTGTACATCTAGGTTTAAGTTTTCCTTCCACCTATAATATACCAGGCCATCTCTGATAAGTGCTATATTGGCTGGTAAAATATATCCTAACAATACTGTTGTAGTTATACGAGTCCTAACACGGACTGTTAGGTTATATTTCGGGTTGGTTTTCTTCTTGAACAATCATACCAGGAAATACAATCATTATACCTAATTCCCTAAGATATAATCAGTATACCTGATACATTCATAGTAAAACAAAATCTAAAGTTATATTAAATATATACAGGTGTAGGCTATTTTCTGGTGGTTTCCTTCGTCAACAGTGTACACAATCATTATACATGATACTATAAAATACAATCATTATACATGATATAGTCATAGGTTATATTCAGGTTGGAGTTACATGAGTTAGGTTATTATTCAGGTTGGAGTTATATGAGTCCTAACAAGGACTGTTAGGTTATTATTCAGGATGGAGTTATATGAGTCCTAACAAGGACTGTTTGGTTATATTTCAGATTGGTTTTCGTCTTCAGCAATCATACCAGGAAATACAATCATTATAAATGATACAGTCATAGTAAAACTAAAATACTAAAGTGATATTATATACAGGTGTAGGTTATTTTCAGGTGGGTTCCCTTTTCAACAATCATACACAATCATTATACATGATACTATAAAATACAATCATTATATATGATATAGGCATATTAAAACTCCTAAAAGTTAATAGTAAGTTTACCTACCCTCTAAGATTTATACAAGCCAGATTTTGACTCGAACTAGTGAAGCAAGTCTGCCCGGTCATGCAGGTAAGCAGGAATCAGTCTTGGCAGCTTTCTCTTCAAGTCTTTCGTTCTGGCTGGTCTTCGTGTGAGTGTGTGATTTGAATAAAATGCGCCCCCATATATAGGTCAACGCAGGTAAATGCGTCTGCGTAATGAACCCTTTTGATTGGTTCGCGGCGTTTTAGTCTTTTTAATTGCCGGGCCTTTTGATTGGTTCTCGGCGTTTTGGTACTTTGCGTGACCGAGTTCCGAAGCAACAGTTCTTTTTTTCCTTTTATTTTATTTTTCCTAATTCATTCTGTCTGCCACCATCTTGCGTGAAAGTGACTTCGTGTAATTTAATCTGTCCCAGAGTCTGTTGAACGTGGATTGGCTGTGCATATTTGTATATCGACATAGTGTATTAACAAAGAAGTGGGTTTACACACGACTTTACGACAGGCTGTCAACCTCATCATGTTAAACAAATTACCACAGATACCACTGCTTTAAGAGCAATGTGACACCTGTTCAGGCTTCCTGCAAACGGAACAGCTGCAGTGAAGGTTCCATGATCTGTAATGAGTGCACGGCATAATGATGAATGATGATGAATAATGACACATCATAGTTGTTTTATTTTATTAAATAATACAGAAGATAAGGCTACTTGGCAGCACAGTATTATCATTATCTGTCAGCTCTCTCGGATGCATAAGCCTCTTAACAAATGAATACTAAATGTTTGTATCCAGTGCCATCTGCTCAAGTTCCTTCCATGTTTTCCTCATCATTTTCACTTCTGTTTCTAGTTCTCTTCTCCATGTGTTTTTTGAAGATGGGTGTCAGTAAATGTTTTGCTCATGACACCAGTGACTTGCCCCACGGGGTCTCTAATGAGACCAAAAAATAATAGCATTGCTGCTCACTCAGGCATATCATACAAGGTGACTAATATGAGGTTGTGCACGGGGCTGGCAACCTCATCGTGTAAAACATATTGCTACAGAAGCCACTTGTGCAAGAACAGCACACAAAAATTGATGGTGACCAGTGACTTACCAGATCAAACATAAGGAAAAGAAAGCACTGCCTGTTATTTTATCATTTTCCTTTTAGCTCACCTATGGAACAAACAGCTATTGCTGCACCTGGTCCCTTTGCAGGGGCCTGTTCCAAGAATCACATGCTCATGCAGTAGTTTCTGTAGCAGTTTGTTTTATATGATGAGGTTGTCAGGCCCCCCATTTTACTCACCTTGTGCGACATGTCAGAGGGATCATTAGTCTTATTCTTTTTTTGTTTCCTCAGTGGCCTGTTATTTGACTACCTACACAATTTTTTTCCACTTTTAAACAGCTCTAAAACTTTCAATTGTCTCCTTCCAAATTTGTTAAATATGCAGTTGTACGAGTATATAATGTTAGGTTAGGCATAATTATCAATCCCAGAGGTCTCTGACGGGACAGAGACAGAATAGAAGCACTGGCCCCCTCAGACACGTTGTCAGAGATGATAAATAAGCCTGTGCATGGGACTGGCAACATCATCATGTAAAACCCACTGCTGCAGAAACCACAACTACTAAAGCACAATTAATGCTTGGTGCAGGCTTCCTGCCTGTGACATCGACTGGAAAAGAGCCTACAGTAATCTGACAGCTTATTGTAACCTTCTAGCTGCTCTCTGATTTGCTAGCTAAACATGCATTATACCAACTGTCTATTTTTGCAATGTACCATTTTGTCCCCGCCCTCTTTTCTTTAAACACTAGCCAACGCTGTGTTTACACATCTTCGTGACCTGTCAGTCATAACAGGAAACAAATCACGCTTTATTTTACTCCTTTCCACTCATGCGAGCTTATCTGTCAATCATATAATAATCGACAGACAGACAGCACGTGAGAAAGGCGAAACTGACCCTTTGAAGTTGTCCAGGGAAAGTATAGAAATTCCTAGTTTCTTTGATCTGGCAACACGGGCATTCTACAGGTAAAACCGCTAGGACAGCGAAAGTCTTTGATATCGGTCACAACTCCAGATGAGAACCACTGGAAAGACAGAGACTTAAGCCTTTGAACTTTCATCTTTCGCTTCTGAATTTTTGGTCTCACACAGTAATGCGAAAAAACGCCATTAGAGATGAAAGAAATTTAATTATATCTATACTACTGTTTCTATAACCCATCTATCAGTCGTCACTCAGAATTTGAGAAGAATCTAGCGCGCAGCCTTAAACCATTTCTTTTGGATTGCTGGTTAAAAAGTGATTTGTGGAGATTTTTATTCTGGAATTTCTGGTAAATAGTGCTAAGTGTTAGAAGTGTTTTACAGTGATAGCATTTAAAGTTAAACACTTAAATACTTTAAACATACAGTTAAATACTTCACTTAGATCTTTTCTCTTGCTAGTAAGGCGTATTAACTAAAAAACCGCGTAGCGATTTACATAACCAGATATTCAATTAAAATGTTGGACTGTTTCCGACCGCTACCTAGCTGAGACGAGACGGTAATTTCTGTTTACAGTGTAGACGGCTAACCAGACCGAACTTAGAGGTGTTCGAATGACTGATAGGGGGAGGGAAATACATATTGTTTATATTTCACTTTATAATTATTATTATAGCGTCTATTTTTTTATTTTTTTAAATGCCATACGACAAATTAACAGATACCGACAATTTACAAGCTACTAAATGATAAGTGATCATTTGTACGTGGCGCATTGTGAGAAATAAATAATAAATAACACACTGTGCATGTGACCCCAGCCAGCCACAAGAAGGGGCAGGGGTTAGTCTTCATCGGCTCAGTCTGACCCACCTCCGCGGTCAGCGGTGTCTGTGTGTAAGGCATAGGGAAAAACACCGTGTATCTTTGAAATTCGTCAGGATTTGACAGAGCGGAGGAGAGACTATCGTGTCTCCATCTATACATATTTATATTTACATAGAGTGGTAGCATTTTTCCATAAAATGTTTCTTATATTTTTAGCAGACCTGATCCAAGTGGACGTACCAGCGGTCTTCTTTTCATTTCCTTTTCCATTTCCATGGTTAAGTGTGCACAAGCAGAGATACTGTATGACTGTAACCTATAATACTGGACTTACCAAATCCAGGATACTATTTTATCAGCCAACAGTGGCGTATACCTGAAACATTATTATTATTTTCCTCAACACCTGACAGCTGTAATCAAAGTGGAGTACTAAAATATATGCTGTGCAGGGACTGGCACTCTAACAAAGAGTCGGCCGATAGAAAATCCATCATCATCAGTTGTAAACACCAGATTTTTCCCGATTTTCTAGAAGTGTTCCCCTCTCTTAAAATGGTAAACACCAAGGACCCTCACATATTCAATATTTGTAGTAAACCCTATATGTATACAAATAGACATTCCAGCCGAGCGGGAAACTGGATTGTTTTCCCCGCCACCCTCAACACTGCAAGAGTTGTCGCAACGAAATTATTCAATTGTAGTTCCTGTATCTAGAATCACATTCCCCTGTGCACCCAACGGAGGAACAGTGCTAGTTTTTTTAGAACAGTGAAGACACCCCTTTATGACTCATATCATCACCAGGATTTATCGTGGAAGTAAACTTATTCGGCGTTCACCTCATTAGTTTTTTTTTTTTTTTTGTGTGTGGGATGAACTGGGGCCAATTTGTATCCTCGACAGCTGGGATGATATATTAGTCAACAGAACCAGTAGGGATTATGTTCATAGAAAAAATGTACCAAGGGATAACACAGACCCAAGGGAAGAAATACAAATTAGGTAAGAGTGTGAGAGGTGGCCACATGAATGAGAGAGCGTGTGCTAACTTTATAGTTGCTGGAAATTATCTATTAATCTTTGGTGGTTTGATCTGATTCTGTTTACTTTACTTGGTCTTTTATTGTACCAATATTGTTATTCTGTAAACCTAGTGCTAACCTTCAACCTTTGGGTAAATATTTCTTTGGGCTATTTTTCCTTTATACGGTGAAGGTGTACCATCCTTCTTTATTTTCCTCTATATATATATATAAATGCTTTTCTTGATATTCTTTGGGTAACTTGATGTTGTAAAACAGTTTAGTGATAATAAACAACAAGAAAACTTAACTTTGTGTGTTGGTCAGACCCATACCCATTTATCCTTAGTTTTTTTCACGTTTGTGTGTCATTGTTGTCACACATTGTTGTGTGTGTGTAGAGTAACCTGTTCTTCCATTAGATAAGGGAGGCCAAGACTGTCTTAGAACAAAATACAGTTGTACGGATAGGCTGGATGAGAGAAACCTACTCACTCCAGAGACATATCTTTCCCTCAACCTACCACCTGTGAAATCTATTTTCTATACATTTCTCGCGTATCAGTCAACCTCTACTCTTTACTTAGACTGGGCCCAATAAACCAATTTACCTACCGTACGACACTGCCAGGGAACCAACTGCAGTGGTGGCTCCATAATGAGCTAAAGAGAAGATAAGAACAAATAATGTGTGACCATGCTGGAGTTAGACAGTGATCGTAACAGAGTGTTTGACCACCACACCTTCTGTCTCTTGTTGTGATAGTAATAGATTCTTTTTAATTTATTGACACATCTGAAAGTTATGATTAACTGGGCTATTTCTCCACTATCTCAAATTTTTAATATTTGTCATAGGGAAAGTTTCTTTCTCACATAACATATAAGACGGATGAGACAATGACCAATGATTCAATAACTCCTACTTGAAGAATTCAATAGTTAACTTTACTTTAGAAAAGTTTGTACAATTAATAACAATTACAGATACACACTTGAAGAGGAACAGTGTAAACGTTTGTAATCTAATATACAATTGAAATATTTGTCTGGCCTCCCTGTTTCCTTTAAAAAGTAACCATGATCAAAGAGTAATGTATATCTACAGACAGATATTTAGTCTGCTAAGTTGTCAGATGAGTGCTGACTCAGCGATTTCCTTAATTACAGCTGTTTAAACATAAAGACAACAATACCTCAACTTTCAGTGTCTTCCAACAATTTTCAGCATTTGCTCATTCATTATAAACTCTGTCCACATCAATGACGTCCATTTTTATGATACTTGCATGCTAATATGCACAATAAACATGCCCCAATGATCTGTTGGTAAACAACTACACTATTTTTTTTTCTTTCTTTCTTTCCTTTTTGTTTTTAAAGATTGATGTTACTTACTGTCATGTTTTGCAATATATGCTAGAAACATCCACCCTGTATTTATCATCAGCTTTGTTCAACCTTTGGGAGCCGCGGTAGCATAGTGGTTAGTGCACTGGCTTCTTAGCTCAGTGGTCTATGGTTCGATCCCCAGATGAGGTGGGATTTTTTTAGGCCGCAAACAGCTCCTGGGTCGACCCAGCCCAGCCCCAACTGGGTACCACAGCAACTCTGGGAAGGTTAAGGCGGCCGGCGTAATGTTGACCACGTCACCCCTAGTGTGCCGATGGTCAAGAAAATGTGGGCCTAACACCACATTCCCAATATGCCTCAATGGGCGTGTAATGGGATCCTTTTTTTTTTCCTTTTGTTCCATCTTAAATTGTTAAACTGATTAACAAATATTAATTATATGACCATGTGCGACAGAATTATAATGTTAGGAAGTAATGCAGTTTGCATTCTGTTGCATGGGACAGGACTCGGTCTATGCTAATTTGTTTGACCCCCTCAAACGCACTGTGTTTCAAAGGCACATACGTAACTTATAATGTGACATACTTATGTGAGTACATCATAGGGTGACAGTACAGAATCTGTTTTATGGTATGGCCAAGAGAGGATGTAAGCTGCTGATGTGAACTGAATTGTGGAGACAGCTCATAGTTTATGTACAAGGTCTCTGCTCATGATATGTCAGTGTGAATGAAAGTCACAAGAGATTTGACGACATGTACTGACATTCACTAATGGAAAAATGTATGGACAGCCTGAAACAAACATGTTGTCAATTCTTTTTCAGCTGATGCCTGACATTTTTTTTTTCTCAACACCCTCAGTGAATTATAACAAAAACTACTCCCTCCTGCCCATACATGTACTCCCTCTCTCTCTCCTGGCTTGTTACAACAAGTGCTTACAAGAGTCAGCTATCTTCAAGTCCAATCATCGGCAGTTCTTCCATCGACAATTTAACAAATACTTCTGAATCCTCAGAAGACTCAGGACCTGTTGTCTCTCCTATCTCAACATCATCATAACAAGCAACATTAAAGTCTTGAGGTATATATAACATATCTTGCACTCTTGTTGTATCTGCGCCATCTTGTAATACAGCTTCAGCTACCTTTGGTTTCCTTGCGAGCTAAGAAATACATAAAAGAAATTTTGTTATCATTTAACATTTTTCATGATTATAATTGAACCAAGGCCAGTTCAAAGTACATGTTCTTGTATGAACTAGGTATTTAGAAATAAAACTGACTGGAACTGTATTATCACAAACTATTTGTGTCTTGTGATTTACGTTGCCATTAAATACATAGATTAAAGATGCAAAATATAAATGTAATAATGATATATACATCCTTCATTATTTCCCTTTTTGCTCCCTACGGAGCATACAGCCATCACTGCAGTTCACCCCTAGCATGAAGCTTACATCAAAGCATGTGTGCTCTAGCAGCAATGGTTTCTGTGGCAATTTGTTTTACATGATGAGGTTGCCAGCCCTACACACAAGCTCATATCAGTGGCCTTTTATGACATGCCTGAAGAAGCAGTAGTCCCATTCTTTTCTTGTCTCTTCAGCCCCCCCCCCCCCCCCCCCCCCCCCCCCCCCCGGAACAACACTGGGCTTGACATACCTAAAGGGGCACAAGACACACAAACCAAACACTTTTAGCAATAGCTGAAAATGACAGCTCTATGTAAGCTAGAATGTATCTGCTACTGTAACCCTCAAACCAGCTTTACAGAACCAAAACGTAAACTCCCCACAAAATTAACACTGTACAATTCTCATACACACTGCCCCTGAAGAAGACTTTCTGGTCAAAATATAAAATATGTTATACGATGTAAACTTATTCTTTACTTATTTTCATATCACTCCTTGTTAGTATTCAGTTTTACTGTAGACCAGTGTTTCTCAACGGGGGCGGTACCGCCCCCTGGGGGGCTTTTTTCAAGATGTCTGGGGGCGTTCTGATGGGTCGCAACGATTGGGGGTCGCTGCTTCCATTCATGGGAGCATTGTGTACATTTTTACAAGAATCAATATGAAACAATTACAAAAGATATTCCCCTTCGCATAGCTTGTAACACGATAGTTTTTATTTGCCTTGCGTCCCATAGAGTCTTTCAAGGATTCCAAACACAAAATTTTAGTACCTGGAATGTTACCATTGTCAGGAGACAGAAGGCGGAGATTTATATCTTCTGGAAAAAACATTTTTGTTGAGGAAAAAAATCCTTTTTCCAATGTCATCGCATGTGCGACAGACGGCTATGGTTGGTCGTCATCGTGGGTTTCAGGCCTACTTAGAAAATGTGGCACCAGGTGTTTTAACAATTCATTGTGTTATTCATCTGCAACATTTAGCCTAGTCGCCAAGCATCTTAGTGACAGACTCCACAAATCATTGAACTGTGTTATCAGTGTTATTAACAAAATTAAGGCGCATTCGTTGAATGATAGATTATTTCGTAAACTTTGTTGTGATAATGGTGAAGAGTTTGAACGTCTTCTCCTACACACAGAAGTACGATGGCTGTCCAAAGGTAACTGTTTAAAAAGATTATGGGTCAATATTTGATTCTGTTGTAGCATTTTTTGGATTCAATCAAAGAAGAATTTAGCATCGAAAGAGAAGTATTCCGAAACAATGTGGCCTATATTTCAGATATATTTGAAAAGTTAAATGAGGTTCTTCTTAAGCTACAAGGAAATGAGATCAGTCTGATTAAAGTGAAATGAATTATCTTCAACAAATTTACATTAGGCTTATATAAAAATAATCTTAATCACAGAGAACTTTCTCATTTTCCATGTTTACTACTGTTAGGTGGGGACAGGCTTAAAGATTCCGATTTATAGGTCTATTGCAGTCATTTGGACGCTATTAACAATGATATGAGCATAAGATTTAAGGACTTGCAAGAACTAATAATACTGGACTGGGTGATTAATCCGTTTGAATCAGACGTGGAACAAGTTAATCAACATTTACAAGAAGAATTAATTGAGCTACAAAATGACTTTGAGGCAAAAGCACGACTCAGTCACACACATTACGACAAATTTTGGATCCAGCAGAGGCTTGCGCGTTCTTTGGCGTGTAACTAAATTGCTAATTACAGCATTCCCAACATCGTATTTGGTGGAGAAGGGGTTCAGTGCAGTAGTGTTGCTACTACAAAAGCAACGAAATCGACTGCAGATTTGTAACAGGAGATTTGAGACTTCTTTTAACAAACTTGGAATCAAATATTACAAAACTGGCTGAATCACACCAAGCGTAAGGATCTCATTAAGCTTCATTAGTAAGTGAATTGTTATATAATTATATCATTATTATCAACTAATAATTTTTCCAATTGTTTCATGTTTAAAGTGGTTACATAAGGAGAGGCTTAAATATAGGCGCTATTAAATATGATAGTTATAGAGTTGTAAGAACTAATTTTATATCATTTGCTCCGGCAATTTGTAATTCAAGGATAATGAACCTGTGGTGTATATAATTCCGTACTTAAACACATATTTAATATAACTATGCTTTTATACAGTTGAGCGACCGCAGCTGAGGTTCAAAGATGTGTGCAGGAGAGATATGAGGGCATTGGACATAAATCCAGCAACGTAGGAGGGTGAAGCTGCCGATCGCACCAAGTGGCTTTGCTATTTACGGCGCCACCTCAGATTGGGCGAAAAGAAGCTCACACAACAAGCCGAAGACAGAAGAAACCGTCGAAAGGAAAAATAAGCAGCTGAGAGCTATCACCTCAGGGGCGCATTCCCATAGTCAGTTATGACTGAAGGGGCTATTATTATTATGCTTTTATAAATGTGCTTTCTCTTTTTCTTTATATTATAAGAAAAGATAACTCATTAACTGTATTGCTTTTTAAAAAGTATGGTGGAATATATGTAAATGTGTGTATGTGTGTGTGTGTGTGTTTAAGTATACACGATAAAGAGCAAGGGGGTGTTAAAAAGGTGGGGGGCTTTTAAAAATATTAGTTGTCAAAAGGGGGCGTTGCTACTATCAGGGTTGAGAAACACTGCTGTAGACCTTCTCAAAAACAACATGCACAATAAGACTCTGATCTTTATTAACATGTGCTCATAAAAGATACAAGACTGGCAGAATGGTTAGAATGCTCATTTGTTAAGGCAAAATTACCAGGTTTGAAATGTGGTAGCATCATGCTTCAGTCTACTCAGCTGTAAATTGTTACCTGACTCTGCTCTTAATTAGGGAAGGCAAAGGCAGCGAGGAAGAGAACAAGTCACCCTACCTCATAACAATGAAACCTAGTACAGTGAAGTCTGTAACACTTCCCCCTTCTACGGCAGTATCTTCTAAGGGACTACCTTAACTTTTTTTAAAATAAAAAATAAACTTGGATCAGAATTAGTGGCCAGGAAACAAAACAAAGTAAGAACTACAGTGCAGATCAAAACAAAAACAACGCCATCAAGACACATAAAGAAAAATGGATAAGATACCAACAGAGAGACAAACCCAATGCTGTAAGAAAGGCAACAATGCCATCAAGAAACATAAGGAAAAATGGATAAGATACCAACAGAGAGACAAACCCAATACTGTAAGACTGGCATTGGTTTGGAATCTACAGGGTAAGCAGCAAAGACGGGTGAATGATGGACATAGAGACTGATCCACTGGAATGAACAGGAAGAGAAAGCAAAGAAAAAGCTCAAGACATAACCTATTAAACATCAACAAGCACTGGGTCTAATTTCCACTTGAAGCAATGACAGCTAAGATGAAAAGAAAATTCATCTGGTACAAATACAGAAGGTAACTGCAGTAAAACTATACATCTTCATCATCTTTCAACACCCCAAGCAGCATAGGTCATCAACAAACGTATGCCAAGTCTTCCAGTCTACATAACTATACAATAGTGGTAATAAACATTTGTCTGTATCATACATCCAGTATCAGATAATACATCTTTGTTCCGTTTTTTTTTTTTCTCATTTTAAACCATTTTGCTACTTCCGTTCTTGCTTTGTCCTAGATAAGATCGTGTTTTTCAATGCACTGGAAAAGTTTTTCTTGTATTCTTTTAAAGCTACTCTTTGCATTTCTGCCAAATTATATCAATTTCTTATATAATCAGGAACTAACTTGGAACTTGCTTACAGACAACATATAATGACAGACGTTATAAATTCTGCCATTTAAACTGCGTTTTATTTATGTGCTAAATCTCCAGTTTCAAGTATATGCGGCAAGCCTTATGTGCATTTTTTTCAACTGTTTTCTAGCTCTATACTGCTTGTGGGTGCTAAGTACCTTTCTAAACGCCATGCAGTGTATGTGGTCCTTTTTATCATATTTCCATCTTTGAAAACCAAGGGACTCGATGGCCTGTTTCCAACTCTTCATCATTGGAGCATTACGGTGCTGACTGAAATTGTGATCAGAAGAAACTTTTAAAGGATCAAATAGTTAACCTACATTTGTTCATAAATATCAAAAGGTCTGTTATTGTGAATACTGTAATGAAACTTTTCAGTTCTTTGTAGAGAAACTATGTTTTCTGAACAATATTTTACACTCTTTTAACATTCAAGAAAAGACTATCATACACAAGAAGAATGTACCAATTCTGAAGAAAAATGACATTCTGTGTGGCTTACAACTGGGAGAGGATTTCCTTCTTTGTTCAACTCAATGTGTCATGTGTGTCAGTCTGATGTTAAAGTAATAGGTCACAGTATCATCATCATGATCAGCCTTCAGTTCCATAGGAGCATAGGTAAAAAGGTAAAGGATCCTGTCACACACCCATTAAGGCATATTGGGAATATGTGGTAAGGCCCATATTTTCTTGACCATCGGCACACTAGGGGTGATGTGGTCAGCATCATGCCGGCCGCCTTAACCTTCCCAGAGTTGCTCTGGTACCCAATTCATGAGGCTGGGTCGACCCCGGAGCCGTTTGCGGTCTAAATAAATCCCACCTCAACAGGGGATTGAACCATGGACCACCGAGCTAAGAAGACAGTGCACTAACCACTGCGCTACCATGGCAAGGAGCATAGGCCTTCAACAAACTTATGCCAAGTCTTCCTGTCCCGTGCCATCAGCTCAAGGTCTTTCCATATCTTCTTCATTCTCTTCATGTCTGTCTCCAGTTCTCTTCTCAATGTGTTTCTTGGTCTCCTTCTACCTCTCTTACCCTGCGGATTCCAGAACAAGGACTGCCTGGTAATTTTATCCTCAATTTATGTCCTATCCATCTCCAGCATCTTCTTCTCATGGTACTTGTCTGGCTCTTGTGATCAGTTCCACATCAGTGATCTTGTCATACCACTTTCATTCTACGCAGCTCCCATTTATGAAAGTTTGTAGCTCTTCAGCCCTTTTAAATTCTAGATAAGCCTATCAGAGCCAAGAATAATGCAAAATGATAACACATGAAAAATATCTTTTGTTTCCCATCGTTTTTTTTTTTTTAACAACCGAATAAACTTGGCTAATTGGTTAAACCAGAAATATATTAAATGGTTCCTCCAGCTAAGACTCCAATAATGGGCAGAAATAAAATAATCCAGTCAGCTGCAGCTTACTAATAAAAGTAAATAAATGGTTCAATCATCTGCAGTACATGCCAAAGACGTATACATTCCATCATCAGCAACATAAGCCATTATACTAACACTGAGAAAATGATCTCTGGACACAAGCAGTTGCTTTGAATGGTCATAAAATCATAAAGTATGACATTCTTTCATCTGTATGCTAATATACGGTGTTTAATTCCCACTTCTTAAATTTTTCTATAAAGTCTGCAGTTGTAGGCTATCCATAATAAACATAGGGTTTGCAAGTTGGAAATATAATTTGTAGTGGTTCATGGGGGACATTGTAAGATAAAGTAAGGTATAGAAAGAACTGAACATATGGTGTAGGACAGGGTCGGCAACCTGCGGCTCTTTGAGCCATCTCGTGCGGCTCTTGGTCCTCGGCTACTTAACACTTAGTGTGCGTGCACTAAAACCACCTGGACTAAACTTTTGGGTGTGGGGGGAAGGGGGTCCTTTAAAGATTTTGTCATATTTTTATTATTTTAAAGACAAGAGAAATGCTTTCCCTCACTTCCGTTTTTGGATTCATAACTGATTACAGAATTTTCGATTACGAAATAAACAAGTTTTTTCACGAGATGTCCGTCGCGCACCCAAGCGACGCAGACTGTAACTGCCACTTTTGCAGTTGAAACTTTCCTATGTACTTGCGGTATAAAAAAACACATTTTTCTCTTTTAATTATGCTACTGATGTGGTTTTTAAATATATCGACACATATCTTCATCCAATTTCCTATTTAAATTATATAAATTGACCAAATCTAGGTCAGGCCAAATTTATATATCAATACCCTTTAGCTCCCCGAAGAGCATAGGCCTTCAACAAACACATGCCAAGACTTCCTGTCCGGTGCCATCTGCTCAAGTTCTTTCCATGTTTTCCTCATCATTTTCACCTCTGTATCCAGTTCTCTTCTCCATGTGTTTTTTGGTCTACCTCTGCCTCTCTTTCCCTGTGGATTCCAGAACAAGGACTGCCTTGTAATGCTATCAACGGGTCTCCTCAATGTGTGTCCTATCCATCGCCAGCGTCTTCTTCTCAACTCTTGTTCCTCTGGTACTTGTCATCAATTCCACATTTGTGACTTTATCATACCATTTCAGTCCTTCTATTCTACACAAGCACCTCTTTATAAAAGTCTAGCTTTTTGGTTGTTGTTTTTGTTGCTCTCCATGTCTCAGAGCCATACAATAGGACTGACTTGACATTTGAGTTGAAGATTCTTATTTTCGTGCTGGACTTGATTTCTCTTGTTCTCCATATGTTTCGCAATGCAATGAAAGCTCCTATTGCTTTTTGTATTCTTATTTTGATATCATTGTCTGTCCCTCCAACTCTGTTTACCCGACAGCTATGTTCAGCTGAAGAAATTTGCATTTAGGCGTCTTTCAATTTTTGGATCAACATATTTTTGTGAACAATTATTTTCTAACATGAATTATATCAAAAGCAAATTAAGAAGCCAATTGAATGACATGAGTCTCCAGTCATGCTTGAAAATGAAAACAACAGATTATTCACCAAATACTGACCAACTTTGCAAGGAAATCCAACAGCAAAAGTCTCATTAAATTTCCTTACTTTTCATTTGTATATTTATTTTATTATTATGTTACATCTTATCTGAATATTTGTTACTGGAAAAATTGTACTACTTATTGTGTAGTAAAATGGCATTTGAAAAATTATATTTATTATATTTTCATGCGGCTCTTCAGTTTTTTAAAATGGAGACAAAATTAAATATTTGGCTCTTTGTCATGGAAAGGTTGCCGACACCTGGTGTAGGACAATGTAAAATTCATCTAGTAACTTAGTTATTGTAATTGTCACAGATATAGTTGATGGTGCACTCCAACTGACGTTGAATGAGAATTCAATTGTCGCTGTTACGCACAAATAATTACTTTTTTCCAAAGTCTTTGTATGATCGTTTTTCGTATGTATGATCATTATTTGACTGAAATGCATGTTATATATATTTTATGGTCAAAGGGACAGAACCCGAAATATCGATACTGCTATTTTTTATGAGTTTACCTCCTCTTGTATAGAGACACGTTCGGTCTATAATGTCTTGAACGAAGCGTGACCATATCTCCTTATTTGGTAGTATCAGTCAACTGTTGTAGATGTTTGAAACCTTTCTTAACGCTTCTGTTCATGTCCATAAAAGGCGCGACTGTGTAAGACTTTTATCTCGAATGTTCTTAGAATCGTCTTATTGTGAACAGCGACTCAGAGATTGTCACTCTGCGCATGTCTCGACTGGGTTGTCGTTTTGTTGTTCCGCCCAGGTCGGGAGTTGAGAAATGGACTGATTAGCGAGCGGACGCGACTGCGTCTTGTGATTCTCTGAGGGAAATACATTGTCTTTGTGAGTTAGTTAGCTAACTAGACTATTTCCCCGTATTATTCAAGCCTGCCTGGAGGCATATGTTCATGGTTGATTTTCCGAAATAAGGTAATTCCTCTTGTATCGAACTTTAGGCTATCATCTAGAGGTTCGTCATTTTGTCGCCTTTTTGCTCGCCTGTGTGATTCAAAATGGAGAGGTACTTTGACTAGGATTAAGTCACCGGTATCTTAATACCTGAACTAGTTATATATCTATGGGTCGCTCTAGACCAACAAGACTATTGTCTGTGTTCCAGGATTCGTTATATCAGAGATCACGTCCAAGTCAGATGGTTAGACTTAGGAAGGTTATAAAGGTCGAGCTGACCTGTAATCCATGTATGCTACTCACGTGCAGACAGTAAACGGACGTATTGTATACATCTGATCTGCTAGCATCAGGAAGGAATAATTATTATTGTCTATGAACATTAAGGATCTGCAGCTGACCACGGTTGCAGAAGTTATATGTATTATTTATCAAGCTTCGCTATGATATTTGTTTTCCATACAACTATTGAGTATTGACTTCTACATGACTGTCAGTTAACATGAGTTTGAATGCTGCATTCGTTGTACTATGCCGATGATAACATAAGTATCATGACTGTTTTGTGGCGTGCAATAAATGGTATAAACCTAAAGCGAAGTTACCATTTCTATGACTCTACACGTCATGTTGCCTGTGGTGTACCCTGAACTGTTCTACTGCAACACACACACAGCAACAATCTAAACCAGATAAGACACCCACATCTTGCATTGTAATACCTGGTGTCGATAGAGGTGGTAATTTGACGGCATCCTAATTCCACCCTTATCAATTCATGGTGGCCAATAGTTGGTTTATTCTGGTACCAACTCTCAAGGGGGTCAACAAACCCAGACATCATCAGCAGACTACAAGACAACATTGCAGTTGCTATTCATCACCTTTGATGAAATTTTTTTGAAAGACGCAGCAGTACTGACAGTTGTTGATATTTTGAAACTACCCGGCGCTGCTCGGCGGTATTGAAGTTTGTCTACAAATAGAAGGACAAGTACCGAGCGAATGGATTTCCTGATCTATTGAGAAGAAGGACAAGTGCCGTAACAACTGTTCCGGTCTCAGAATTACTGTTGCAGATTCAGAAGGTCAAGTTCAGAAGCTGTTTCCTGTTAGAAGCTCATTTCCTTCGTCATGGCAGTTTACGAGAGCAGATATGGATCAACGTTGGATCATTGTCCTAAGAATGCTGATCACATCCTGTTCTGAACTGTGCTGACGTTGTGGATACATAGAAGTTAAGTGGCCTGTTTTGTTTGTGAACTGTGCCCTTATGTTCTAACTGAGCCTTCTGTCTATCACATTTTTCGCACTCTTTATATGTTTACATGTTATATGTTATTTGGATTTGTATTTATATGTTTATATTTCAGCGGGTTTTCTCGGTTGGGCGGTGTCTTTCAGTAGAAGATACCACGCCACAGAGGTTCTACTGTTAGCGTTTTCGTTAGGGACTGTGCGAATTGCCTACTGTGGAATTTGCTAGCGACAATCGTTGCTATATCTGTTTAGTTGTGACGAGTTGTGCTTTATTTTCGTTTTTTGTATATTTTTTTTGTTTCTCTCTTTCTTTCTGTTTTTTAGTTTCGATTTCAATTGTGTGTATTTGTAGGTCTCCTCTTTTCTATTATTCAGTTCTTCACGTAAATTTTTGTGTATATACTGTAGCGTCATTTGTTTGTCATATCTTCGCATTCTGTCATCATATTCTTTTTAGTTTCGCTGTTTATTTATTTGACTTATGCGAATGTTTTCGTATTGTTTGATCTTTGTTATTGTTTACATTGACTCTGATCTTTGTTATTGTTTACATTGACGTTGATCTTTGTTATTGTTTACATTGACTCTGATCTTTGTTATTGTTTACGTTGACTTTGATCTTTGTTTTGTTTACATTGTTGATGACTTTGTTATTGTTTACATTGTCTTGTTATTGTTTGCATAGGTTTTGCATAGTTAGCTTTCACTATTGTTACATATATGCTCATGCACTATTGATCTATAGTGCACTTATCATAACTAACTGGTGGTTTGTTGCTTATGCACTATTGTAGTGCAGTTATGATAAATAACTGATGGTTATGCACTGATTTGGGTAGTGCACTGATAATTAAGAGGTGACTTGTGATATTATTGTACAACTGATAATACAAATTGGTGTCAAGTCTTGTTTCCCACAGAGATTGGAGTGAACATAGTAATTATACAAGCACTTTATTAAGTCTTGTTGCTATTAAGATTGAAATAAGATAATTAATTATTTCAGGTTCTGTACTCACATTTTAGACATCATGTCTACATTTGAGTACTTTATTGAGCAGGGTAAAGCCCTTGGGAAGACAGGTGATAAATTAGAAGAATTTGCGACTGTTCAATATGCCAAGGCATTGAAGTCGGAGGAAAAGAAAATGAAAGAACTAACTGAACAAAAGAGAATAGATGCTGAAAATTTAAAACTGCAGATGCAGGTAGATGAAAAGAGATTACAAATGGAAATGGAAAAACAAAAAAGAGAAGCAGAATCTCAGGAGAAGAGACTTCAGGCTGAGGTTGAAAATAAGAGACTTGAAAAAGAAGCTGAAAATAAGAGACTTGAAAAAGAAGCTGAAAATAAGAGACTTGAAATAGAGGCTGAAAATAAAAGATTAGAAAAAAAGTTACAGGCTGAGGCTGAGGAAAGAAAGTTACAGGCTGAGGCTGAGGAAAGAAGGTTACAAAGAGAGTCTGATGAGAGAAAAGCAAAAATGGAACATGAAGAAAAACCTTAGCTTTGGAGTTAGAAAAGTTGAAGTTATCTAGTAATGCTAATGATGCTAATAAGGTATCATCTGCTAATAAGTCTAATGCTGTTGATTTCAAGCTTAATTTACCAGCATTCAATGCTTCAATTGATGATATAACATTTTATCTAGATAGATTTGAAAGTGCATGTAAGGTGCATAATATAGATAAAACATTATATGTTTATCATCTGTCCAAGATACTTAGAGGTGATGCTTTGACTTTGTTGGGTATGGTAGATGTGCCTGACAAGAACAACTATGAGGTTGTCAGGGCGGCATTGTTAAAGAAGTACCAACTTAACGAAGACGGATATCGTCTTAAATTTAAAAACATGTTACCAGAAACTGGAGTTGAATTCTCAGAATTCATCTCAGGCATACGTCTTACTTTTTTACGATGGGTTGAGCTTTCTAAGACAGAAAGTACATTTGAAGCCCTCATGGACTTACTTCTTAGAGACAAGGTTATGTCTTCTGTTAATGAAGCTTTTCTTTCTTTTCTTCATGAGCGTAAGCCTAAAAATATAAAAGAAATGGAAGAATACTGTAGCCAGTATGTTACTGCACATCCTCACATAACCGTTAGCAACTCTAAGGTAAAAGAAGGTCTGCCAGTTGCTTCGGCAGCACCTTATGGCCCGAATTTTATGCGTAAATTTCAGGGTAGCCAGCAAAATTTCAATAAAAAGAGTAACCGTAATTATGCCCAGAACCATGGTAATCAATTTCAGGGAGATTCTTCTTCCCAGAACTGGAGACAACCTAATATTACACGGTATTCTATTCCCGGTAACTTTAGAAATTTTCATAAAGGTAATCGGTATAGAGGAAAATATTATTTGCAGAGACCTCAATACCAAGATAATAGAGGTTCTCAACAGCATAGAGATGGTAATGACAGTTATGGAAACTGGAACGCAAACCAGGATAAAAATTACAGTAGGGACTTTAATGATAATTGCAGAAGCAATAATGGTCGCGGTAGATCGCAACAGAAGAGAAAAAGATATCAACAGACAAGCTCTGTTCAACAAGAATCTCAGGGAGCAGATAAACAGGTTAATAATGATAAAGACCATAATGCTATCGGATGCTCATCTTTTGACTTTGGTAGGGCAAATAAATGTATCCAATGCAGTACTTTATTTGATCCGAAAACCATTAGTACTCTAAGCTGTGGTCATCCTTTGCCCGCTCTTCCTGCTAATGTTGCTCATGATGGGAGAGGTTCTCTTATATTACATAAGGGGCTTGTAAATAGTAATCCAGTCTCGGTGTTGTTTGATTCTGGATGTACTACTGTCGGGGTTAGGCAATCTCTTGTAGATCCATTCTGTGCTACAGGAAAGGTCATCAAATGTGTCACATTTGGTGGCACGTTGGAAAAATATCCTACTGCCATAATACATATTGCTACTCCTTTCTTCACGGGAGAGGTCCACGCGTGTCTACTTCCAAACCCTATTGCGGACCTTATTATTGGTCGTATTCACGGAGTTAGGGAATGTACCCCACAGCAGATTGCTGTTTGGGAAGAGCAAAACATTGAAGCTACCAATACGGTGGTCACAAGAGCACATGCTCTGGATCCACCTCAAACTTCATTAACTAATAATGATGAAGTAAATGAACAAAATAGTCACTTGACTATTACACGTGACTCATTTATCAAATTGCAAGAAGAAGATCCGTCGTTACAAAAATTCTTCATTCTAGCAAAAAAAGGTGATCCTAATCAAAATACTAATAGAAAATCTTGGATTTCTATGAAGAACGGCGTACTTGTACGTATGGTACAAGACTCGACTACATCCACTCATTCACAAATTCTTGTGCCTAAGAGCATGAGGGTGCAAATATTGCAACATGCTCATGACTCGCAATGTGCTGGACATATGGGTTTTTCCCGTACAAAGTCGAGGGTTCTTGCGGCTTTCTTTTGGCCATTTGTGAGCAAGGACATACGAATGTACTGTCGCTCTTGCAAAGTATGTCAGGAGGTCAAATCTAAAGGACCACGACATGCTGCGCCTATTCAGGCTGCTGACATTCCAATTCGCCCTTTTCAAAAAATGGCAATAGATATTATCGGTCCTTTTAGAATTAAGTCGGCTAGAGGGCATCAATTTATTCTTACATGTGTCGATATGTGCACACGTTGGCCAGAGGCAATACCTCTCAAGAGCATCTCAACTGCTGATATCGCAGACGCTCTTTGGCTGATATTTTCTCGCTTGGGTTTTCCCGGAGAAATATTGTCAGACCATGGCACTCAACTGATATCAGACACTATGTCACAGGTAATGTCTATGCTACATATAAAAAGGTCTCTCAGCAGTATCTATCACCCAATGTCTAATGGGTTGGTCGAACGTTTAAATAGGACTCTAAAAAACTTTACTGGGTAAAATAACTGAGGATCATCCTCAGGATTGGGACAGGGTCTTACCCGCGGCTCTCTTTGCGTATAGAGAGGTCCCCAATGAACATACGGGGTTTTCCCCTTTTGAACTTGTCTTTGGCGCGCAACCGCGCGGCCCTATGTCTTTACTTCACGATCTAATCACTGCCGATAATATTAGCGATGAGACTCAGTCTTCTTATGAGTACGTCATTGCTCTTAGGAAAAAAATCATTGAGGCATGCAGACTAGCAACTTCGTCTTCCGAATTTGCTAAAGAAAAGGCAAGGCAGTTTGCGAATAAGAATAGATGTCTACGACAACTTTGTCCAGGTGACAAAGCTCTCGTCCTACTTCCTTCAAGGGAGAACAGACTTCTAATTGCATGGAAAGGTCCATATGCAATAGTCTCCAAAATTTCTGATGTCGACTATGTTGTCGATAATGATGGAAAGCATAAAACTTTCCACATAAATATGCTCACGGAATTTCATGAAAGACCAGACTATTTGCAGCCTATTTTCCAGGCAACGGACAATTCTCAAGTACCTCATGGTCAATACTCATCGCTGTCAGTTATACAGGATGAGGAAACTACTTTTTCTGATGTCAATCTTCCTCTTTCTATGGTCCCACTTTATTCTACGGAATCTTGGAAAAACGTGACCGTTTCTCCAAATCTTTCCGCTGAGGAACATCGACAAGTTTCTTCGATGTTGCAAACATTTCAGGATGTTCTTACAGACATCCCGGGACACACACATGTCATTGAACATGACATTGTGCTAACTGATCATAATCCTATCAGAGTCAGACCCTATCCAATACCTATCCATTTCCAGTCTCAAGTCGAGAAAGAATTGGATGAAATGATACGTTTGGAAATCATTGAACCATCCACTTCAGCATACTCTTCGTCTATGGTTATTGTTCGAAAGAAGGATAATAACATTCGCATTTGCGTAGATTATCGCAAATTGAACCAAGTTACGAAGTTCGACGCTGAACCTATGCCTTCATTAGAAGAGCTACTCAATAAACTTTCTAATTCTAGATTCTTTACCAAACTAGATTTGTCTAAAGGTTATTGGCAAGTCCCGCTAACTGAACGTGCCAAACCTTTTACAGCTTTTTCTACACCTAGGGGTTTATTCCAATGGAATTTCATGCCTTTTGGTCTTATGAACGCCCCTGCTACATTCGTACGCATGATGCGGTCCCTAAGACAAAGAAACAAGTAAGGAGTCTATTAGGTTTGATCCAATTCTACGGACGATTCATTCCGAATCTGTCCTCCATTATGGCACCGCTTTCTACTTTATTGAAGAAAGGGTCGCCTAATTTGATCCGCTGGTCAAAAGAATGTCAATCCTCATTGGACCAGGTTAAAGACCTATTTTCATCTCCACCTATTCTTAGGTTACCTACTATTGAGAAGACTTTTGTTCTTCGAAGTGACGCCTCGTCAACTGGGATTGGGGCAGCACTAATGCAGGAGTATTCTGATACTCTGCATCCGGTGATGTATATCTCTAGGAAATTAAATGCTGCAGAAAAGAATTACTCGGTTTTAGACCGTGAGTTATTGGCTATGGTATGGTCTATTCTGAAGTTACAAAGATTTCTTCTAGGCGCACATTTCATTGTGGAAACCGACCAGAAAGCGCTTACTGCTATTCAGAGTAAAAACTTGAAGAGCTCGAGGTCCACTCGTTATGCCATAGCTCTTCAACCATTTCATTTCTCGGTTCGAGCTATCCGTGGTTCGGATAATGTAATGGCGGACATTCTGTCCAGATGCCCACACGATTCCACATGATTCTTCTGTCATATATATATATTTCCTAATATACAGTCCAATGTTATAATGACATGTTAGTAGATTTTTTTTTTGTTCTCACTTTTTTGAGGGGGAATTTATAACATTGTACCATGTAATTATCTAAGAAGGCTTAGTTAGTGATATACGGGCCAAAAGATCACTCGGCCACATTTAAATAAATTATTTTCAGGATTGTATTGAGAGATTTACCAGTTGTCTTTAAGATTTGTGTTATTGATATTTTCGCAGCACATCATTGAAGATACGAGATTGTGTCCATTGTGGAACTTTGAGTATATCAAGTCCTGTCCTAGATTGGGAGCGGATGATGTCCACATCTTCTTCTATTGAATATTTTATGTCAACGAAGATCAACACATGTATTACTTATTAGTTACTGATGCATTACATAATGTAATAAAATAGTGCGGTATATTAATATATTACACCGCTATTTGCAACACATTGTATGATATCATAATAATATATTTGATTTCATATATTGGTATGAGAATAATTTGACTTTTATTATGATGTTGCCAGCATTGTCGTTTGTGTTGGTGGCACCTTCCTGGGATATATACGCGTATACTTAGATAAATTTTTCTCTAAGGACCTGGGATATGATCTCAGTTTCGCTCCAAGTGAGCTATTTTGTTAGGTATATCCGCGCATCATACGTGCGTTAGGAGCCTAGATTTTTCCGGCTCCAGGATTTTAAAAAAAAAATGTTTCATTTTTTTTTTCCCGGGAGGGTGCGGTAATGTTACGCACAAATAATTACTTTTTTCCAAAGTCTTTGTATGATCGTTTTTCGTATGTATGATCATTATTTGACTGAAATGCATGTTATATATATTTTATGGTCAAAGGGACAGAACCCGAAATATCGATACTGCTATTTTTTATGAGTTTACCTCCTCTTGTATAGAGACACGTTCGGTCTATAATGTCTTGAACGAAGCGTGACCATATCTCCTTATTTGTAGTATCAGTCAACTGTTGTAGATGTTTGAAACCTTTCTTAACGCTTCTGTTCATGTCCATAAAAGGCGCGACTGTGTAAGACTTTTATCTCGAATGTTCTTAGAATCGTCTTATTGTGAACAGCGACTCAGAGATTGTCACTCTGCGCATGTCTCGACTGGGTTGTCGTTTTGTTGTTCCGCCCAGGTCGGGAGTTGAGAAATGGACTGATTAGCGAGCGGACGCGACTGCGTCTTGTGATTCTCTGAGGGAAATACATTGTCTTTGTGAGTTAGTTAGCTAACTAGACTATTTCCCCGTATTATTCAAGCCTGCCTGGAGGCATATGTTCATGGTTGATTTTCCGAAATAAGGTAATTCCTCTTGTATCGAACTTTAGGCTATCATCTAGAGGTTCGTCATTTTGTCGCCTTTTTTGCTCGCCTGTGTGATTCAAAATGGAGAGGTACTTTGACTAGGATTAAGTCACCGGTATCTTAATACCTGAACTAGTTATATATCTATGGGTCGCTCTAGACCAACAAGACTATTGTCTGTGTTCCAGGATTCGTTATATCAGAGATCACGTCCAAGTCAGATGGTTAGACTTAGGAAGGTTATAAAGGTCGAGCTGACCTGTAATCCATGTATGCTACTCACGTGCAGACAGTAAACGGACGTATTGTATACATCTGATCTGCTAGCATCAGGAAGGAATAATTATTATTGTCTATGAACATTAAGGATCTGCAGCTGACCACGGTTGCAGAAGTTATATGTATTATTTATCAAGCTTCGCTATGATATTTGTTTTCCATACAACTATTGAGTATTGACTTCTACATGACTGTCAGTTAACATGAGTTTGAATGCTGCATTCGTTGTACTATGCCGATGATAACATAAGTATCATGACTGTTTTGTGGCGTGCAATAAATGGTATAAACCTAAAGCGAAGTTACCATTTCTATGACTCTACACGTCATGTTGCCTGTGGTGTACCCTGAACTGTTCTACTGCAACACACACACAGCAACAATCTAAACCAGATAAGACACCCACATCTTGCATTGTAATACCTGGTGTCGATAGAGGTGGTAATTTGACGGCATCCTAATTCCACCCTTATCAGTCGCATAAAGAGTTTTGTATAGTAAGGAAGATGTGTAGAAAGCACATAGACCTTTAGACACCAGTTTTCACAGATGTGAGCTAGTGTTGAGGGAAAGAGTTAACAGAAGGGCACAGGTTGGTGTCAGTGATTCTCTCACCTTTTAGACTACCAACTCTTGTATTTTTCTGGCGACGACTAACTCTTTCTTACTCAAATCTTTTTGAAGATGAACTAGTAGTAACAAGTAATACAAAGAGGGTTGAGAATGTTTTTCTGAACAGAACATACAATCTACTAAGTCAAACTCAGAATGATGGTGAGTTAAAGAATGTACATAATTACTTTAATTACAGTAGAAAATAAAATCAATGTTGTCATATACTTTGAAAAAAAAAGAAATACTAGGAAATTTAGAACTGTCAGTGTCTTTGGTTCAGATAAGAAGAAAGAGGCTATTTTCCTCACTGAAGAAAGTTTATTCCTATGGCTATTTCTTGGATAAGTGAATTCTGATTTTGGTCTGGGTTTTACATAGACTTATCTGCTTGGACTTCTCCTGGGCGTCACAGTAGGTAGGGATTACCAACTGGAGAATTTGATTCAGTAGAGCAACAGTCCAAGAGATGACTAGGCTGTTCGTTCACCTGGTTGTGAAGTTGCGTTATGCTGTTCAGGCGCTGACGAGGTGTTGACTGCTTAAAGCTGTAGACTGCTCATATGCTGTAGTCTGCTCAGGGTTGCTGACTAGTGATATCACCGCTAGGTTTTGAGACGTAAGCACTAGTTCTCTCTGTAGCATAGAGCAACTAGGCGGTTTACTCGCAACAATTGACAGCAATCAAAATCCAGAAACTGGCTAGGATTCTGCAACTGGGCTGTGGAAGATAATGCAGGTAATCAATCTTCTGTTTTATACAGATATATTAACTACAGCCATTCTGGACATTTCGTCTCAGAATGGTGCCTAATAATATATTTACCTGAAACCGTAACGTCAGTCTTTTCCCTTAAAGGCGACTGTCCATTTGTTTACAAATTCCTGTCTAGCGGTAGTCTCACACTGGTCGGGTCAGTCAGGTCAACCTTTGTTATAAGCAGACGCCTGGCCGTGTGCATTCATGCGTGACTGCATTGGAGGAATATTTCATTCACTCGTCCATTGAACAACATGGTTCTTCTCTCGTTCACAACAGCTTTCTCAAAATCATTAGAATGTAGTACTTTCTCATATCAGCCAGTACTCTTACATCATTATAATGCATCAATAACATTCATAATACATAAATGCAAAATAGCTTTCAATCTAATGTAAAGAAATAAAACCACAATATTAAGTATTTCACACTTTACATCAATTAACTAATCCCTTAATATCAGAGTTAGCTAATTAAGCGAATACTGAGAGTTTGCTTACCGCTCAGGACTTATCCACAGCTTAAGAAATAGAATTTGAGTAGCGTTACTCTCAATCACATATACTTGTGGGTATGAGGTAAGTTGATGCTTCTATTCTATAACTTATAAGCGTGCGTTGTCTTCGACGGTTAATCAGCAAGTCATCTTAAAACTCAGCATTCGTTTGCATGAAGTTAAAACATTTCTGTTCCCACGCCAAGAGTTAATTATTTCCCGTCTCATGCTAAGACACGTAAAAGATTTATCGACGGTCTCCAGTTGACCACTGAACACGGAAATATGATACTCTGGGAACCACTGGTCGTTTCGACTAAGCGAATAAATCGTATAGACGTCCCTAAAGAAATAACGTCTAATGCCTTTGTAGAAGATAGTGTTTGGATAGTATGACAGGACTATTAGTGAAGACTTGAAAAACAGCTAAAGAACAGATCGCAGGTGCAAATATTTTGTAGAGAAAACAGACAGCATATGTGAGGGAATAGAAAAGTAAGGAATTTTAAAATAATCTAGACAAAACCTTCGAGCACTCTGTGACAGTAATGTATACTACCACAATAAACTGCTCATCTTGCATGTCACAAGTAAATTGAATGTTTACTTTTAACTCTTAGTATACGAGATCAAAAACCACGTTTTTACGAGCTAATTTCATAGAGTACATTTTTAGACATGACTACCTTTACAGATTTTGCAATAAATAATTTATTTATAAAGATAACATAAAGTGTTATATATCAAAATGTGAAGAAATGAAACCCCTATATCATGCACTTAACTAAATTGTTCAGTGGTTTTAAACATGCATTCACCTATACATTTTCGCTATTGACACGGAAACCGCCTAAACCGTCTCGGCCTTTTAGAAAGGCCGGCTGTAAAACGGGGATCGATCATCGGCCTTTCTAAAAGGCCGCTCGTATACTAAGAGTTAATTTATCAAACAATCTAAGCTCAACCTCCTAAATCTTTCAAAACTATCAGACTTTAGATTTGTTAAAATCATTCGGATTCCAACAGATTTCAGATTTTAACTCAATCACATACCTCCTGAAAATGTTGACAAGCCAGAATTGTATTCTGTGAAAGTCCAATAAACCACCTTTTTTGTACTGATAACAAAGTGGCAACAACTCACACATAACACTGCTTAAATTCATATTCAGGTTAAGACTATGTTAAACTCATGAACTTTTACCTGTGCGAGTCTGGAGTCACAATCAACAACAGTCCATTGACAGCCAAAAGAGAATGAGCTTTCACACAACACTGCCATCTTTGTGCAGCTGAGGGTAAATACTCCAGCAGCAAAGAAAACACCACCACATGAAAGCTACAGCATGGCAGCTGTTGCAAGGGACTGCTCAGGGTTTGAAAGTCGAAGGCAAGAGGATTAAGAGATGGTGGCAGTGTAGCTGTGTTCAGCTCCAGAAAGTCACATTGAAGAACAGTCTGTAAATAATTGGAACAAAACAGGATGGTGATAAAAATGTGGTTGAAAATGGTTCTTGTTGGGGTGTCTCTGCTATTTTCTTTGAATATTTATCTCTATAACACATTAAGACCCCCTTTAGCGTAGAGGGCCATCCATCTTGTGGCATTGCATCAATGACCTCCAGCAATATTGAGCATGCTGAGTTGAAGAAGTGCTCTAGGGTTGCAAGAATACCTTGAAGCCTATCCCCAAATACTGCAATGGTAAAGATTGAAAACTCAAACCCCTGGGGCGCGAATGAACAATAACACATTAAAAACTCTTCAACAGAGGTTAATGTGGTTATTAAATTTTCAAGGTGGGTGGGAAGAACTCTTAATCCAAACTCAAAGACAGATTTCATAATGAATGTTGATTGTAATAATGGTTATGATGACGCTGAACAATGATGAAAGTATTATAATGACCACCGTATGATGATTTTATACATCTGGGGAGGGAGGAGGAATTGTAGTCTTATATATATATAGAAAGTACGTGAACATTCAGTGTGCATTACATAGTGTAGCCTGAAAATGTGACGCCATTTAGAAATACTCAAAGCTTATTGGCTTAACTTTGGCCAATCTGTGAGTGTAAAACATGCCCACAAACTCAAAACTGTGAATTACAGCAATAGATAATGACTTCATTTCCTCCTTCACTTAAAGAAAAAAATTCTCATTCTTCACAAATATTCAAAGCCATGAAGGAAGAAAGTCAGGCTCTACATCATTGTTGAGTGGGGCTTCTCTGCTAGAGTAAAGGGCAGAACCATCGCTGAACATAACAGGGCTTACATGATAACAACCTCCAGTATGAGAATGGAGATAGAGGCAGTTACTGCTGCCTTAAGATGGCTGTCTGAGACTTTATTAACAAAGGCAGTTATTGTATCAGACTCACAATCCGTGTTTTGAAAAGTCCAAAATGGATGGCTCCGACATGAATGGAAAACTTCCATAGAAACATCGAATTTTCAAGAACTGATATGGATCTACTGTCCTGGTCATGCAGGGGTATGCAGCAATGAAAGAGCTGACAGACTAGCTTCAAGAGCACCCATAGAAGGTGAATTGAACAGGGATAAGAGAGAAATACTGAAGGCAATTCATGATCACCTATTAGAGAATGACACTGCAATCGATGAATCGTCAAGGCTAAGACTGCTAGAATTTGGCATCAAATGTAAGACCAGCAGGGATGGATGTATGAGAGGACGCATCCGGCGTGTATACAACCAGTGCGCAGCAGGAACAATTAGCATTCACACCCTTCGACATTTGCTGAGGGAGACTGAGCACCTATGGGTTTGCCCGGAGTGCAATAATGTCGATTCTGCTTAACATTAACATTAACATGTACAAAGTGGTGTAGTTACCTGTTTAGCAGGACTCAAGTCAATGCTGAGGACATCAAATTCATCGAAACAAAGGAATGGGTTGTAGCAGCTTCCAACATCTAATAACCGAATTTTGCTGGTTAATGGCACAGTTCTGGATGGACAGTTACAATTTAGTTTTTCACACATGGTAAGTAAAATGCAAAATCAGAACACAATTACATAATATTATGAGGTGGGGGATGGGGTGAGGGAGAGGAAGAGAGACAGAGAGAAAGAGAGAGAGAGTGATACCATACATGCCACATGCTATGGTTTACCCATAATCTGTACAAGGTATTTGCGTTTTCAGATGTGTACACCCTGTACATAATTTATGTACAGGTTTTCTAACCCATTCCCCTTATTACTGTGTCTCAGAATTCTTTTATAAGGTCCTATTGAACACAGGATTTCCCAGTCTGTTAGTGGTAATTAAACACAGAAATAGACTAAATGATGACACCATCACATTATTTTTACAGTTTAAAATAAACTCAGACATTTATTGTTTGGATTTTAAAATAAGTGAAGACCTGCTTTAAAAGGCAAAGTCCCCGTGCCTCATTTATAATGCAGCCCACTGTAATTGAAAATATTTTTACACGAATTAACTCTTTTGATGTGTTTTTTTCAGTCTTTGTACAGTTCTTGAGGGTCTTTGTACAGGGTTTTGGATTTTTTGTACAGGTTTTTCATCTCTGAGGTGTGGCATGTATGGTGATACTCTTGATTTACATATAGTGTTTCTCCAAATTCTTTAACCAGATGTCCAATTACAAGCTTTTTTATTCAAATGCTACACTGGAAAACCAATTCGGCAAAGGATTAACAAAAGTTCACATTTCGTGCCATCATTTTCCTGCCAGCTCTACTGCCCTTGTCAATCTGTAATATATCTCTGATAATGTAATGAACTGAGAGTTTAACATGAGTAAATGATCTCTCATTTACTAGTTTCAATTGCAGTAGTGACTGGAATGTTTATCCTAGTCTAGTATTCTTTTGTCCTTCACACTTCCTGGAAACTTAGAAGGCTCGGTTTATACATGTGCATTTTTTCTATAGGCGGTGCCAGCCTTCCTGTCTAGTTCATGTTTCTTGAATTCCAGCATCCTACATTTTGATTTACTCTGATGTCAGATGTCACAGTGGGAATTACCAGTCAGTGACTTTCATCCCCACCCATCACAGGTCCAACCATTTGATGAACTAGTACTGGTGTTTATAGTTTATCCTAGTGTCTGTTTTTGTGTGTGTAGCTGTCTAAGGAATTTTACAGGGTTTTTGTAGCTGGTCCTATTTCCAAACCATTTTATTAGTCACCACATACGATATCCAACCCTCTTTAACTGCTTCATATGAAATGCACATGTCATGAAACAGTCACCGTATTGTTTGGAAATAAAAAGATAACATTAACAAAAAATCAGATGTCTGCAATATGTAATCTGAGCGTTCCATTTTCTTCAAAAAAAAAGAATTTTAATTTTCCGTGCTTGATGATGCCCATAACATACAAATTTCTTTAAAGTAATAAAAACATACGCAATCCTCTTTTCACCAATATATAAAAACAATCAGCAGTTTTATTTTTCTTCATGTGTGCAATACCTGTGTGTATGTTTTTTCTTCTTCCCTGCTCATTATAGATCAGATTTTCAGAAGAAAAAAATGCATATGATAAATCTAGCATATCAAATGGGAGAACAAGATTACACATGAAAAACGTGTAGAAACGGACCAACCAAGAACAATCCTTTCACAACATGACCGACTAGGTATACTTAGTAAATTCAGTTGTAAAATTATTTTCATGGTTATCTCCCATAACTTGTGCTTTTTAATTTCATGTTTGTCTCCCATCACAAACCATTGAATAAACCAGCATTTAATTTGACGAAAAGTTTATGACAGATCTGTACTCCTGTTTATTTTGGGCTCATCTGATGCATCATCCATAGTTTAGTCCTGGTACTGTCAAACCGTGCACACTTATGTCTTCTTTAACTTCTCTTGCTCTTAATCATCACAGCACTGAGTATATATTAATATGCTAATTTACCCCTGGCGAATATTCCGCCAAAACTGTTTCAGAGAAAACCTACAGATTAATAACGAAAACGAGACAAGCAAATTATGTTTTAATATGATATTTTTTAAATGATGAATTTAAAAACAAAAACCTTTTACGAGCAATTTCACCTACAACATCCTTCTTTCTCACCGATTTTCATGTATATATTTCTTCAATTCTTTCGTATAGTTATGTTGTTATCAAAGTCACGTCTCTCCATAATTTCAGTCCTGATGCAGAAGTCTGTATGGGCATAACATACCGTATTAGGCCCTACCTGACCTGACCGTCAAAATTAAAATCCAGCCCGGGCCATATATCTACCACAACATTTTCAGTCTAGTCCAGTCTGGCATATGTAGGAAACTTTGGTGTTATTCTCTTATGCCAGGGAACTGTAAAATCTCATTACCATTACTTTCCTTTACACTCCTTGAGATGTATGTATCCACCACTGTAGCTGGTCCCCTTTCTGGAAGCCCGCACCAAAGCATACATGTGCTCTTGCAGGGGTGGTTTCTGCTGCGATTTGCTTTATGGGGTGAAGTTGCCAGCGAAATGAAGAACCTCACATTAGTCGCATCTTCTGACATGCATAAAGATGCAGTAGGCCTATTCTTTATCTGCTCAGCGATCCCAATAACTACATGAGGCACAACAACAACAAAAAGTTGTGGCTCTCTCGATTAAGTATTTTGCATCACAGACAAATATCAAGTAACATGAAATAAAATATGTACACTTTACAACTGTAGAAGCAATCAAATCGTAAAGCTTTTTTTTTTTTTTTTTTTTAAGCAATGTAATACTGTTACTCAGCGATACAAAAAAAAAAAAAGCCCAGCAAGTGATATTTCAAGGAGCACAACTCATGCATGACTCGGTGCATGAAGACATCTACCCTGACGTCATTCTCTTCTTGTTCTATTGTTTAAGCAGTTTTTAGTATGCTCTAATGCACATTTACTTCCAAGAAGGCGTCCATAGCCTTCATCGGACAATCAAAGGGGTCTGTTATGATTAAAATTCATAACGATTATGTCGGTATAATGGTTGGCTCGACAGGGCTCCTTTTCTGATAATTTTATACGGACTTACTTTTTAATAAAGGAAGTGACGTCATGCTGATATGGTGTAGAGGCCAGACGCGAAACAGTTTTTGAGAAGCAGAATCCAAATTGAGGTGATCGTCTGCAAAGAGAGATGCGGCTTGTGCTTGTGTTTGAATGTGAGACGGACGTATATTCTTGTATTGATGCTCCTGCAGTTATACTGTGTTGTTTTCCTGCCATTTCATTCCATCACCTGTACATCTTGTTATATATACTTAGTTGAGGTGTCCCATTTGTTTGTATTACTTATTCAGGAAAATTATTATCTACTCATGAAGATGTCCATTTGGATTGGACTGTGATAATAAATTAAAGTTTGTATGATTGCCATTGACCAGCGTTTGATAGTGAACGGACTGGACAACTACATATACTTATTTTGCATTTGCACCTTTAATCTGCTGAGAACTGATTTAATGGAGCTTTGGTGTCAAGTATAATAAACTGCTTATGATTTGTGAATTGTGTTCAGGAAGAGGTGGTTTGTCAGCTCACTGCAGTTATGCTGATTCGTGTTGTTGGACTATCCCCTAGTGTATACTTTGGCCACGGAGACCTTCTCAGGAAGTTTAAATAATACGACACGCATCAGTTTGGGGGGGGGGGGGGGGGGGGGGGGGGGTGGGGGGGGGGGGGGGGGGGGCGCAAGGAAGGGTGGGAGGGGATGGCGCGGGAGGACTCTTTGGGGGGGGGGCTGAACGGGTTTAAGTGGGGGATAGGGTGTGCATGGGGGGTGCCCGAGGGTAGCCGGGAATTTTTTTGAACGTATAATTTGGAACTGATTCCAGTATGCTCCAGTATTTTTTAAGTCTGAGGACTAATTTTTCAAGTGAAGAAATTTTCAAGATGGCGGTGCTGATCGGCTGCAAGTTTGAATCCTAAGTCTAACCCTGGTATATAACGACTGGTCGCTGCGCATAATTTATAGTCCTGCTAAAAATCCTTGTATCCCTCTTGAGGATAGAACCAAGTCGTGCATGAAGGCCCAGGAGGTTTTTTTTTTCTGAAAGATGTAGACATAATAAGAATTTAATGATGATCCTGCATCGTGGAGTTTTGAGAGAATCCTCATTTGACAGGTTCTTTTTTTGTATATGTGTTTATATGTCCTATCTGTATTTCCATGTTTGGTGGATAGGACGGGTGTGTGTGCAGTTGGCCGAGAGGGAACCTGAATTCCCAATATGTCAATCAAATACCAATCCTATATGGTCGTGGATTCTTGGTTGTTCTATAAGGTGAATTGGTATATGTTTGGTCTTCTCTCAGAATTAAGTGAGGCGACGGCTCAATTACGAAGCTGTGTGTCGTAGGGGATTATTACTGCTGCTACTGGAGTTTACTCGTCAGAAACTATAACTCTTTGTTTATGTTAGCAGTCGGATGTTTTGCTCCTGTGGGTATTGTTTGATGTAAATTTTGTATATTGCAATTGTCAAGGGTTAATTTGTATTTTTATTTGGTTCATACTGTTCCTCGTATTACTGGATTGTAGAAAATGTGTGCACTTGTCAAATCTTGCTATCATTCATTCTAGATTAGATTGTATTATTATGTTGTGAAATGGGGCTTTGTAGTGTGTCCAGTGTTCACGTGTGTGTAGTGTCAAATGTTTGTAGTTGATTTATATTTTTTCTACAGTTTAATAAAATTTTCTTTCCTTGCCGCCTGGTTTATTTCATTAAGTATTTTCTTGGATATTGTGTTTTGGGAGTCGCATTCTTGTAAATGAGTCATTAAATTTATTAGAAATAATCGATATTGCGTTGTCTTCTAAAACGCCACCGTGTTTGGATTTGTGTTCTGATACTAGATTTTCCGCTTTTTTTAATATCCCTTAGAGTGTATAGCTAGCCTGCTTATGCGTTCGGGGATTGGCGGTACGCTTTTGCAGGAATTCGTATGATTGATCTACATCCTAATTCTGTATAGTCAGTCGAGTAAAAGTTGACACCTAACTGGAATAGTGTAAAATAAACTCCCATGCGTCGAAACGGGGAGTGTGTAATTCGCTGTGGCTTGTAGTGGTTTTGCAGCGCGATAAATTGCAACGCTATTCCTTAGTGGTGCGAAATGTGTCGTCTTGAAATATCGACTGTCACGCGAATAAACTTAGTGTAATCGTGAACCTGGCAGGTAGAAAGCGGAATATGGAATGGAACAAACGCGCGAAGAAGTGATGCCACATAATAAAGCCTAGGAGGAGATTGACCTACAACGGATGTGTGGAGAGAACGGACTAAACTAGTGTATGAACGGTCAAATCATAATAACAGAAGAAGGTGTATCGCGCGAATAGAATATCTTCTCTAGTAGAGAACATACCAGTAACAGTCAGGTAGTAGCATCTATATAGTGCTCCGCGAGTGTTTTGCTGTTGTGAAATTCGCGTGATTTCTTTAAAGTAACATCATTGCGAAACCAATAAGATGATTTTAAAATTATCAAACACGAGTGGGTGTGAAGCGAAAGGAAGAGAGGCCGAGAGATGAACTCATAAGTGAATGAATTGGAAAAAAAAATGTACTCTGGCGGGACGAAATGAAGGCATTGTCGTGTAAGATAAGTGAGATTGTTGCTCGCAGGGTAGTCAAGGCTCATCATGGTTGTAGAACACAATGATAGCATTAAGAGAATCCACAACAGCAAGTTTGCCACATTGCATGTTTTTGGTGCCAGAGGCTTTCTGTATAGCGATGGGCGCTAGTCCTTGAAATGTCAGGTTTGCAGTACTTAGACCGGTGGCGGGAGACATTCCTACAGATGAACTACACGTCCCCTCCACCCCAATCCACCCCTACCTAAATAAAAAATAATGATAGGCAAAAAGGAAAATATATCCGTACACCATGCTCAAGTAGATTGCGTTACGTAAAGACAAGAGACAGTATTGTCATAATATAGTGTACGATGAAAAACCCACACTCTGGTTCTGTTATCACCCGGGGCGGACGCACCCTGTTGCCTCGCTTAGTACGCACTGCTGTTAATAGAATAACCAGCTTCAGTGATAGCTGGATCACTGCTCCATAAGAGGCGTTAGGGAAATTGAGAGATAATGATAATACAGCTTTCCAAAGTCTCTGTCTGCGTGTCTCACTTGTCTGTGTTTCTCCCAACCTCTAACTGCTCAGTTGATCTGATACATATAAGCGGGAAAAATATATCATTTATAGCATGCGTCACTCCAATCTCTCTTGTAAAACGTTTGTCTGTGTTTATCACATCAACCTGTGCCATTAAACTAAACCGACCAGATCACAACATAAAATTATTCATTGTATAATACTCTGTCTCCGCATCTCTTCTTTTAAGTGCTCGTGTCTGTGTTGCTCCCATCACCTCCAAGCCATTGACTAGTGTCTACGAAAGAAAAGATATCATTTTCACACTGTCTCCATCTTCTCTTTGTTGTATTCGTTTCTGAGGTTTCTACCTAGATCTCACCAGCCAGATTCACTAACGAGAGAAATATCATACACACCTAGACGTCTTGTCTCCTACGCACTCTCTCCTTTCGAAATCGTGTCTGTTGTTGTTTCTCCACGTCACCCAGCCCATATAAACTACATGAAAAAAATATATTTTATAATCAGAGTGTGTCCTCGACGCATGCCTCATTTGTTAAATCGATTGTCTGTGACGCTGCTACCTCACTCACTACCAGCCCACGATACATGATCTCTCCAAAAATAAAAAACAAAAAACAATCTTAAAAGTACCCTAAGATGCAAAAAAAAAAAAAACTGAAAAAAAAAAAAATAAAAATAATATCCTCAAACAATCATAGAGTACCCCCCACATATGTAACACAAAATAAAATGATAAAAAAAATCTCAAGAATCAAAAAATAGACAAACTAACATACACATCTCACATTATCTAAAAAAAAATCTAAATCTAGTAAAAAAAAAAAAAAAAAAAGAAAAAAAAAAAAATAAAAAAAAAAAAAAGAAAAAAAAAAAAAAAAAAAAAATAAAAAAACATAAAACGAGGACCCCCCAGTCCTACATAGAACCCAAACCCCCCCCCCAATAAAAAAAATCCACCAAAACAAAAACTCCCCCACAAACCCATACCTATAACCCCCTAACATAACTAAATAGATAATCTCTATTTCCCATTTAACTCCTGTGTCCCTTACTATCTAGCCCACCACAAACCAGACTCAGCTCCCACAGCCTTAGAAATCGTGTCTGTAGTTTCCTCCCAGTCCACTCTCCACACCACCAGGAACATTAAGAACAAAGGCTAATATCGCTACACACCCGCCCCCAAGTCTCTGCACCGCCCTGGGAATGCTTCTGCCTTGTCTCAATCCCCGTATGTCGCTTTCTACACACACCACCCTCAATCACCCACACCTAATGTAGCGGACATCTGTTTTGATCACAAAGACCTATGTGACACAGATCTGGAGAGTATGTATTTGCACGTCTCTGAATTTATACAGCTATTCATGTTCTCCACTGTAATTCCCCATCCCCTCTTATTTACTTTCACCGGTACTGCCTTTTGTTCTGTCTGTTCCCAGGAGAAGGCACCGCACCTTGTATCCTCCGCATCGTAGGCTATCTTCACTTTCGTCTACTGAAGTAAGAACGTATTCACCCCCGTAGATTTGTGTTTATTGTCCCCTTTTTGTTTTAACAATCATAATCCACTCAAAGTCAAATTGAAAATGAACAAAGCCCCCTCATTTACCACACGGGGTATCGCATGCGTGGTGGAGGGACAATATCCGAATGTGAATACGGATACTGATTCCACAGGCATGTCATAACAGGCGATTAAATGGAGACTGTGGAGGCGTGAGGTTAGCAACTGTGTTTTTTAAAACAAGCTACTACAGAAACCACTCCTACCAGAGCACATGAGTGCTTTGATGCAGGCTAGTTGTAAGTGAACCACCTTCAGCTGAGCCCCCATGCTCCATGAGCAAAAATAAGAATGATGACGCTGAAAGTCCCCAATTTCCCTACTCTGTGTTTCTCCCTGTGTTGTGGAGTCGTTCCTATATAATTTGTCCGAACTCTGGACACACTCTGAGTAGACATGTGAATGAAGGTCCGCTACGACAACTACTTGTATTTTTTTAACTACCCCCCTACATCCCGGCAATCTTCCACCGCTTTGCTACCCCTATATGCCCCGAGTTCTATGTATAAGTATGGTATATGAGTGAACAGATGAATACGTGGCTTTCGCAGACTACATTTTTAACTATTAAATAATCATTCATACAATATTACAAAACTAAAACTCAAAAAGTATCTAAATATATGATCATTTTTTATTTAAAATGAATTGGTTGTTTAAAAAAAAAAAAGGATCTGCCAGGGCTTAAGTGTCGTAAAATTCCGAGTCGGAGTCGAGACATTTTTTTTAACCGACTCCGACTCTACTAAAAACTACCGACTCCACGACTCCGAAGCCCTAGTTTTTCCCCACCACCCAGACTTAAACAAAGAAGAAAAAAACTAACAAACGCTTCTATTTCTCCTTCTCTCCTCTCCGTGTTGCTCCCACAACCCAGACATAAACAAAGGAAAACACAATTTAACAAAGCCCCCAAATATAAGTCATAGTTACAAGCATATAATTTTGCTACCCAGACAAATGCGAGATTCTCCCAATGCCTCACTCTTTGACACAACTCTTTTGTCCAAAGTCAGTAACGGCTCAACACGTCTATTGACATGGCCAGACTACTAAATAGTTTTTGCGACATTCCCAAATAAAACTAATCGACTTCTAACAAAGAAAAATAAACGTTTGGGGAGTCAATTTAAAAAAAAAAAAAAATGAAACTAGCAAATTAGTCGAAATCACAACAAAATTAAAAGCAATGAAAGAATGACTAAACGTTTCTCCAAACATCGCAAAAAACACAAAGAATCGGTTAATAAAAAATTTGGGAAATTTTAACGCTATGACCAACACTAAGAAAGGGAAGGGGGGAAAATGGGCAGTGAATAGGTTAAAACTACATTCAGTGTTTGTTGTGTGGCGCGCCGACTATTTTCTTTCCATTTATTGGCAGCGCGGTTCTGGCCTGACCCTGTACCCTTCTCTCCCCGGGTAAACGTGTACATGTTCGATCAATACAAGGAGGAAACAGGCACTGATCTCTTTTTGTTGACACACGGGGCAGTACTCAAGTAAACTGTCAATAACAATTAGCAAAAAGTTTAGAGGGGGTGCGCAGGGGGAGAGAACTGTAGTCTTCGCCAATCTTGCCAAACAGAAGCTCTGCCAAACAGAAGTAGGGGGTGATGTTGTTTGGTTCGTAATGATGGGGATATAGAGAGAATCGGGGGGGGGGGGGGGGGGTTTGTTTCGCTTTTGTATCTTTTTTGTACCCGTAGCCCCCCCCCCCCCCCCCCCCCCCCCCCCCCCCCCCCCCCCTGCCCCCCCCACCCCCCCCCTCCTCCCTCCTTCCCCCCCCCCCCCCCCCCCCCTCCCCCTCCTCCCTCCCCTCCCCCCCCCCCCCCCCCGCTCTGTTCTCAGCGTTTTAATAAATAAACATTATAGCTAGTGTTTTTTTTTCTAACCCTAACCGTACCCCCCAGTCTTCCTTTAAAGAGAAGAGCCATTGGAGTATGACTGGCGACTTTTATTTCGGGTCGTATAGTTTGTATTTACATTTTTTAAGAATCTATAATGTCCACGAAGACGTGTACTAAACTTTATCCTGTAGGTGATCTTAAGACAAGACTGTTTATAACCAGGCCTCTTTTTATAAACATCGAAATCATTCATAATAATAATAATAGCCCCTTCAGTCATAACTGACTATGAGAATGCGCCCCTGGGGTGACAGCCCTCAGCTGCTTATTTTCCAGGTGTTTCTTTCGAGGTTTTCTTTTCTCTTCTGCTTGTCGCGAGAGCTTCTTTTCGCCCAATCTGAGGTGGCACAGTAGAGAGTATCGCCACTTGGTGCGATCAGCAGTTTCAGTCTCCTAGGTTGCTGGCTGTTATATGACGAAATGGTCGTTAATAAACGTTTTATTAAATATTGTCGATACACGGTTCCAGCTCTCAATACTGGGCCTAGTATAGTGAAGTCTCTAACACTTCACTCCCGTACGGCAGTATCTGCTATGGGACTACCTATGGAAATTGTTTTCTCCCCCTTCTGTTTTCGGTTGTTTGTCATTGACAACGGCTTTGTGGTCGTAACGTAAGCTTTTCTGTTTGACTTTTGTCCTAGTAAGACGCATCATCTTTTCTTGTTTACTCCACCGACAAATTGTGTTCAGTCGCTCTCGCTAAAAGGAATAAACTTTTTTGCAACTCTAACCCTGTATATGTAGCGTTCGATTCACAGAATGGTTACCGCGCTGGTCTCTCGCGGCAAAGATGTCGGGTTCGATTCAAGGTACTGACAGGTTCCAGTCTACCCAGCTGTAAATGTGTACCTGACTTTGCTCTTGAGTTAGGGAAAGGAAAGGCAGCGAGGAAGGAAGCTGGTCACCCCACCTCTCGATGCTGGACACTAGTATAGTGAAGTCTATAAAACTTCAGTCTCCTACTGCAGTATAAGCTATGGAACTACCTGTGAAAAAAATCTCTATAAAGCCCATTCAGTGTTTCATTTAACAATAGCTTTCAAATTGACAACTATCACGAATACTGAAGTGAACTACTCGCCAGTCAGTCAGCTCCCACACCGGACTCTCCATCTGCTACGATGCTCGTTTTAAAGCTCCAGGCCTCCATCCATCTATGAACTTAGACTTATTACCCTCACTACAGCCTCGTCTCAAGAACGCGCTGATTTGATAAGATAATTTCTCACATTGTTTCCAAACCACATTCCCTGCCTACCATCTATCTCCCGAACTCCTCTCATGTTTTTCACAGCTGTAAGTTATTTTGTTCCTGATTTAAACTAGTGGGCCACGTTTTAAATTTTTTTTTTTTTTAATGTTAACACCAGAACCCGTGACCCGTAATTGCACTGTGGCACGTTGTTTTTTGGCATTTGACATTAATTGACATTGAGAAATACCACAACTACCACAGATACTTTGGCTTAAAAGAAAAAAAAAACAGAAAAGGCCAATGTTTAGCTCTTTCACAACATTTTGAAAACTGTCTTTCTCGCAATGCCACCTTTCAAATTTAAAAAAAAAAAAAAGGCTGTCAACGCTGAGAATTTACAGAAGCCGTTGTCTATCTTCATACCGAATAAGCGTTGTTTCCCCAAAGTGACGAGATGGTGACACTTTAATACATAATAACTGCCGTAGTGGTGTTTGTGCGCGATGTTTGACGTTTTTTGGAAAGTCTGCATTGTCTCCGTGTGGACATTAGCTTCTAGGGTGTTGGTGGAAGCAAACAGTACAAGATGGGCAAGTAACTCTCCGACAAAAAAACCCTACAAGATGGGCCCCCTTCCCCACCCCCCCCCCCCCCACCCCCCCCCCCCCCCCCCCCCCCCTCCCCCCTACCCCCCCCCCCCCCCCCCCCCCCCCCCCCCCCCCCCCCCCCCCCCACAAAAAAAAAAAAAAAATAGACTGGAAATTGTGTTGTGCTTTGTCTGCTGTATGTCCTGATGTAGGCACTAATTCTCAAGTGGTCATTTAATTCTTTTCCATTACATTTGAACTTCATTGGATCTTTGTAGCCAAACTTATCATGATTTGTGGTCAACTGTCAAAACACCGTGAATGACAACAACAAAAATGAAAGGGCTGTGTGCCATTTTAATGGGTGTTTAATTGAACTTTCACGGTGCAATGCGCGCCATTTCGGTACTTTCCCTCCAGGGTGTCTGGTATTTTTAACTGTTTCTGTCAGATACTTACTATATAGAATGTTTTCTTTCAGTGTGCACTTTCCTGTATGTTTTAATGCAAAATGTGTAATTTTTTTCCCTTGGAAGGGTCATAAGAATGCTATAGTGAGTCATATAAATGATCTTGTGTGGGTCATATATTTTTGTAATGCGGACCATGCAGATTTCTTGACAGACGTCCTAAAATACAGCATTCTAAAAGTGGGCCACGAATGTTATTTACATACACAGAAGGGGGAAGTTGGTCGTGCAGTATTTTTAGGTGTTTCCATCGAACATATTTTCTTATATGTTGGTGGGGGTGCGCCTTATAAATTTTATTTTGACGACGGGTTTGTTACACGGCCTTTCATTTCTACAGTATCGCCCCTTTAAAAAGAAGGATACAGAATGCAGAGGTTCTAATTTCAGCTATTTATTAAGGTCGAGTATTTGCTTTCCACTTTTGCAACCGAATTTTATTTACAAATTGAACCGGGAACACAAAGAAACGGAACAAGAAACGCTGGCGGGAGGGGGATGCAGCAGACTTGTGACGTTCGGCAAGACAGACAGACAGACTGGACTTTCCTTCATATAAACTTATAATGTATTCACAGCAGCGCAGAAAAGAGAGACATAATCCCGGGGGTAAACTTTTTTTTGGTAAACGTTTTGTTTATCGACAAGATTCTGTGACTCTTGCGTGTTTGTTCTTGGCTTAAAAAAAAAAACAAAGGATATGTCTTTCCTTTTCAAGAATACTACAGAATTAACGTTCTATTTTTGGTTGTCGAATGCTGCACGTCTTGATGTGCACGCTGCGCTACCACATGCACTACCGAGGTCAATAAAGTCAGCGTGTGACACACAGTCTCTGTGGGCTCATTCTTGAGTTACCGTGACAGCAGGATTTCACTTTGTCAACAGAAAGTACACTTTCGTCATTACAAATAATATTTTTGGTATACACTCTGATAAAGCACTCGAGAAGTTATGGGCCAATCAATGATATTAAAACAACTGATTTGTCAATACACAGAGATAACAAGGAAAGAAAGGCACACAACTACCATGTTGCTCACGTTACCCCATTGTCATTCACCGTGAGATTGAATATAATGAGATGGCCATGCTAGCACAGAGCGTCCGGTTAGGGAACTAGTGTCTCGCGGCAAAGGTTCTGGGTACGATTCATGGGTATCGACACGCTCCAGTCTACCTAGCTGTAAATGGGTCCATGACTTTCCTCTTGAGTTAGGGAAGGAATAAGCAGCGAGGAAGGAAACTGGTCACCCCACTTTTCGAAGCTGCATCTAGTATAGTGAAGTCTCTAATACTTCACTCCTGCGGCAGTATCCTTAAAGAGATTACCTTTACCATTAGTCTAGCAGAAAGACGAGATAGGAGAGTACGTGTAACTAATCTGATGCAGAAAGCACAGCAGAAAGACGAGATAGGAGAGTACGTGTAACTAATCTGATGCAGAAAGCACAGCAGAAAGACGAGATAGGAGAGTACGTGTAACTAATCTGATGCAGAAAGCACAGCAGAAAGACGAGATAGGAGAGTACGTGTAACTAATCTGATGCAGAAAGCACAGCAGAAAGACGAGATAGGAGAGTACGTGTAACTAATCTGATGCAGAAAGCACAGCAGAAAGACGAGATAGGAGAGTACGTGTAACTAATCTGATGCAGAAAGCACAGCAGAAAGACGAGATAGGAGAGTACGTGTAACTAATCTGATGCAGAAATACGAGATAGGAGAGTACGTGTAACTAATCTGATGCAGAAAGACGAGATAGGAGAGTACGTGTAACTAATCTGATGCAGAAAGCACAGAGAGCACCTATAGAACAGATAGGTACAACTACAATGTACGTGAAAGAAGCCATGACCTCAAGCCAAGAAATAAGAAAAAGGTCCAAAAATATAATCGGTGGCACGCAACAACTGCAAACACAGGGAACGACTAAATAAAATCTAATACTGATCTTGAAACTGGAGTCACTGTAAACTGGGTAAAGCTCATCAGGGAAACAGAAGAATAAAAATGCAATGCATTAGCAGCAAAGAGCCTGTAGCAGTCAGAATGCTGAAAAAAAACTACCGTCACAGATATGTCAGCAAAACGGACCCTGCAACAAATTATGAAAAAATGTGTAACAGCTTTACTGCTACTTAAGAGCTTCCACGCCACATAAAAGTTTACTATCAAGCCTACCAATATAGGATGGTAAAGGTTGAGTAAATTATGCGAAAAACAATATAAAAGGGAAAAACACACCGTCTCAGAGTCACGAGTAGTGCGACAAAAACAGAACAGCCACAGAGACGAGAACCAAATTAGTGTGAGAACTAGGAACTTAGACGCATGTTTTCATGGTCTCACATACACAAGAGGTCGTAAAAAAATTATAATGACATGTTCTAGTCACAAATTTCAATGACAAGGTCAGGTGTAAATCAGAATCGAAGCACAAATTAAGATTAAGGTTTAAAATAAATCTGCATCGCGTTAACTATTACCCCTATTTCCAGTGCCTTGTCGTTGAATTTGTAAACCGCCCTTCCATATTAAAATGTAATTAATACTGCCCTGTCCAGGCGTGGCTAATTAGAGCCTAGTCATTCTGTCGCTTTGTTTGGGAGTAAAGGCATTTAGCCTCTCCAAATCAACTTGTTCGGAGTAATCTGCTTCACTTCTTTGTACCAGTATCTGTTCTTTGTCCTTCTTGTTTTTGTATCGCTTTCCGTTGTCCATGTAATTCTGGCGCTTTGGTTTTTTTTGTCCCTCGTATTTTTTTTTTTTAATTCCTATCCTGGAGGTTCGAGTGGGAAACACATTTACACGGTACGTCCAATTTTCGCGTTTTGTAAGACTAGATATTGCTTCTACTAGTACTACCCTGAGAGTCGGTCGGCGTCTGTGGCCTAATGGATATGAACGCAGTTTCATAATCCAGATATACCAGGTTCGAAACCTGCTGCAGGCGGTTTGGTAGCAGATCGCTTTGTGTGGATTTTTAACAATGGTATAAGCGCCGTACCGTTCAGAAAGCAATGGCAAACTACTGAATGAAAAAAATTGCCTAGAAAAATCACAAACAGCCAATAAAGCTGGGGTTGATTGCCACGTCCTGTAAAGGATAAGCAACTAACTAACCCTGAGAGTCACGGGTCTTACATCAATACAACTCTAGAGGACCGAAATTCGTCTTCATGTTCTATGTCTGGTAGCGTAGGCGATCTTGCCTCTCCACAACTTCCTGTCTCTAGTGCTGTTTATCAATTTTTTTTTTACTGCTTTTCATACCATGATGTCAAACAGTCCAGGTCTTTATCATCAATACTAAAACTCGCTCACGCTTGATCTGTCTGACCGAAATTCGTTCTTCATGTTCTATGTCTGGTAGCGTAGTTGCCTTCAATAACGGTCCTCCTCACCAACTCAAATAACTAGGCTGAAGAATACAGCAACTTGTTCAGTCACAACTTGGCTCAATGATCAAGTATGCTTCTTCAGTTGAGCAGACCTCTGTTCTCAAACTTGGAGCTTTATTAGATAAGAGAATAATTTAGGGGTTCAATAGATTTAAGCATTGTATATACCATTTTATCGTTTTCGTGTGTTTCTTATGCTAGGAAGACGTGTCACCCCAATGTTCATCAACGTTATTTGTACATACTGTCATAAGAGGTTTTGATGTTAATAAACTATGGGATAACCTGGACAAATAGGTGTATCAGATGATACCAGGATAGTGCCAGATAAGAGACTGGTCTTATAAGTAATACCCCCTTCTCTGAAAAAGAGCAAGGGTGTATAGACATCAAAGTGGGGTCAAGCTATGTAAGTTCTCAGAGAAGATGTTGATGATGTACTCTGAGTCCCTAACTGCTACCTCTCCTGATCCCAAATTGATTTAGCTACGGGTCTAGGGGAATGTATTTAATATAATTAATGATTAATTTCAAACAGTACTTCAACTTTAATAAAATTATTTAAGCAAGGCTGTATGAAATTTTATGTACAATTTAATTGTCCTGAACCTCAGTCTTTTAGGTCAGGAATTCTCAAAATCAAGAAAATGATATTTACACAGTAAAATAAATATTTTGGAAAATCTGTTCCATTTTTGTAAAGTGGTCACTGGAATAACTACACACACAGTTCCTGTCCATAATATTGATACTTCTGCTAGTACTACACTGTAAGGTCTCTTGATTACTTTGGAAGGTCTGATACTTTCATCCTACAAAGGGTTGTAAGTTTATTTTGAATACTTTTTGGTGAATGGTTTGGATAAACTGACATTGCCTTCCTAAAGGACTTAACTTTAGAATGTTGCTGCTGCTGTTCTGTAAAACATTTGTCAGGATCACCAACTTTGTGACTCCTGACTGCGAAGATGGGGTCTGGCTCCAAGTGTATAAGGAACTCTCAACTCCCACACACTCTTCCTCTCAGGTGAATGCAGCCACGGGGTAATTTCGTGATATAACCTGGAATAGAAGGACAACCCATTCCATGTAAAAGTCTGCCTCAATCCATTCACCCCTAAACAATATTTTTTTTCGTACGCCCGCTAATACTCGAGGCGAAATCTCAGGTTATTATTATTGTCTAACCTGACATTGATTTTACGTGAGTATCCCTTTTCTTGTACAGAGACAGGTGTCCCTCGCCATTCAGGCAGATACTCGCCGATTTCGGAGGTACCCATTAGAGCTGGGTCGGCTCAGGAGCCGCCAATCCCTGGTCGACGACACTCCTTCAAATGTCCTCGCCAGGTCTCAAGTTAATCCAGTCCAAATCCCGGTCGGTGAAAAATCCTCAAATGCCGTCGCCCGGGTTTGATCCTGAATCACCCGGTCGCCAGAGCGGTGTTGTAACCACTACGCTAGCGCGGCTCCTTAAACAATATTAAAACTTACCCTTGTCAGATATTTGTACTAACAAGTTGCACAAGACCTTGAATTCCGTTGCCTACAATCAGTTTCATGTAATCATTCTTTCTCTGTTTGGATTCAATGTTAGTGTCCCTCGTCCATGCTTGGCTTCCATACAATAATCATGGTAAGTACAATACAGCATGTGACCTATTGATTACTTCATTCTAACCTTCCCTATATGTTTATCACATGATCTTGGAACAGTGTGTCACTCCAGAAGAAAATACCAATTTAAATCGCTACTAACACTTGCTGTCTTAATTTGTTACCATATTTGCAAACACTATACACATTTTTTTCATTTCGAACATGTCTGCAAAACTACATACCTTCATAAATGGGTCAGTATGGCACAACACATTAGTTTCACTTTCTACTAGCACTCGAACACATAGGCTGTTTACTGACAGGTTAATAATTAACAAAATAAGAAAATAAATATATCTTTCTTACCCTCAGGTAAATATATTCACACACACTCAAGCTGAACTGGCCTTCTAAGGGATCTTAGAACTGCTTTCAGATCAGAAGGCAAAGACTTGATCTTGCTGTCTTTCCAATGCTGTCAGCTCGGTGTAGATTTTTTAATCGAATGGCCCCGATAGTACCACCTTGTTACTATTTATAGAACTACATCCGCCCAATCGGAGGCAACGTCAAACAGTTAATTTTTGAGACTTGTAACTTATGCGGTTCTAAGCGTGTTTGTATAATCTGACTAATTTTAAATATTTTATATTATAGTTATTAGCGGAACGATTTTAATTATCAAAAGTGATAATTAAACGGCTCATTGTTCTCTATGGTTTTCCCTCAGTTATTCCTTTGCATTTCAATCGGGGTAATTTTTAAGTAATTAAATTTGGCATTACCCTGATGTGAAAATATCACTAAAATAAATTTTTCTAAGTTAATATAATTTATTTATGAGGGAATATTTATGTTTATGAGTTAAGCAATATCAGCGCTATAATTTCAGACATTTCCTACTGTTTAACTATCTTTAGTTGTTAAGGAATAAAATATCTTCGTTCGGTCAAAAACACAAAATAGGCATCGTTACCAAGTTAAAAGGTTTTTTTATCCTTACCCAAAAAAAGAAGCACTTTGATTGGTTGTTAAATTTGTACTAGGCTCTTAGATAATTTTGGTGGGCGGTAGATTTTGACTTGGTTCCTAGACAAATTCAAATACACTAGATACATTTTTGGCGGTAAATTTGACTGGGTTCTTAGACTGCTTCAAATACTATAGTTAATTTTGATTCAAATATTATAGCTAGTTTTTTTGAGCGGGGAATTTGAGTGTGGTGTAAGACAGATTCGAATTTTACGACACATTCGTTAAACTGACATGAATACCTAATTGTTTTTCAACTATATCAGTGAGATTTTCTTATCTGTGAGGTACGGCATATTTGAACAAACATGTATATTCAGTAGTCAATTCAGATTTTCACAACTGCTGTGTTAACAGCATTTCATTAACAAGTCAAATTATTACAGAAGTAAAACTGAGCTGTAAGAAAGTCAGTCAAAGATCTATTGTATGGCTTTGTAACATGGAGGAAGAAAACATACACACACAGAGCAACCAAAAAGTTATAGACTTTCACACATGAGCGCCTGCGCTGGATAACAGGATTGAGATGGTAATTTTTTTTTTAGGAAACATTCAAGGAGTCTTAGGGCCTCGTTTTGGTAACAGGAGGATCCCCGCATTCCATATTGGGAAACCATATTTTCTTGACCACACTAGATGTGGTCGGTTGGCCTTAACCTTCCCAGAAGTTGTTCTGGTACCCAATTGGGGCTGGGTCGACCCAGGAGCCGTTTGCGGCCTAAAAAAATCCCACCTCATCTGCTGATCGAACCACAGACCACTGAACGAACGAACGAACGAACGAACGAACTTTATTTTCAAAGGGTTAAGAATTGGGCACGCAGGCCCATATAAATTTTAAAAAATAAATTAAAAAAAAAAAAAAGAATCGAATTCTTCATACTGTAAATTAGTGATTTGAGACATATTTAGAGGTATGTTATGAGAACTTGTAAAATGTTCATACGGTGTTCAACTGAATGACTCAGGGACTTTTTTTTTTTTTTTTTAGGTTCATCAAGATGAGGTGGGTAGACAGTTACTTTCCATTTTCCTTTCCATTTCCTTTGCGTCCCAAACTCAAGACCAGAATCAGACTAGGTAGATAGTTAGATAGACATATACGAAAGCAATTAATTTGCCAAGGGTTGAAAATCGGACACAGTCCCCTCTTGCATTCTTCCTTCCTCTTGCTCATCTTTTATTACTATTACTCAACATTCTCCAGCGTACTGAAAGTATTAATTTAAGGGCAGTGCAACATTACAAGGAAGTATAACAGCATACATTAACAGTACCTGATCATAAAATTAAGAATATAAGTTATTAAGAATATAATATTAAGAATAAGTATATTGTAATGAAAACTAGATCATCAGAGCCTCCATACAGTATATTAGATAAAAGTACAACACAATCAGTTAGGGTGGCATATAATCAGCACTCATAAAGTATTTGACTGAGCTAGGAAGCCAGTGCACTAACCACTATGCTACCGCGGCTCCCCTAAATATAAAGGGCTTTATGACAAAATCGCCACCGAGGAACTGGTGACACGAACCAGACAGGCGCCTACGGAACAAGATTTGAGAAGAACTTGGTTGGCGATGTTTAGGACACACACTGAGGAAACCTGCTGATAGCATTACAAGGCACCCCTTGTTTTGGAATCCCCAGGTTAAGAGGGGTAAAGAGGAAGATGGGTAAAGAGGAAGAGGAAGACCGAAAAACACACAGAGAAGAAAACTGGAGACATAAACTAAAGGGATTAATAAGACATGGAAAAACCTTGAGTGGATGGCACGTGACAGGAGGGATTGTAAATACATTTAGTGAGCTCCTACGCCAATTTCTTTTCTTACTAGCAAAAGATTGGGTTATGAAAACATCGACATCACACAACAGAAATGGAATCCAGTGGAATCTGACTAAACAGCTGGATGTGATCTGGATTTTGCAGATGACTTGGCTCTTCTGTCCCATAACCATAATCAGATGCACGAGGAAATGAAAATTCTCGATGAGAGGTCACAACAAGTGGGCCTGAAAATACACAGGGAAAAGACAAAGATTATGAGAATAAATGCAAGAAATGATAACACGATTGAACTTGAAGAAACACCACTAAAGGATTGTGGTGAACTTCTGAATACAATATCTAAATTAGATTATAACAGTATAGTGCATAAAGTCAAAAATAAGATAGTACTAACAATTTTCGGCGAGAATCGTAGGTTGTCGCCTACGCCTTCAGCTTATTATTTGCTAACGCATAAGCCGAACAAAACGGTACCCTATTTTTCAAATTCGTCCTTGACATAAACGCCCCACTTTTCCTAGTTCTAAGAGATATTTGCCTAACTGCATTTGAGGAAAGGAGAGGCAAGGCTAGATAAAACACGCAAATCACGTCTCAAATTGGTTCTAACACTACAACCGACTTGCACGCTTTGCCCTAGGCGGGTTTCCCCAATACGATGAAAAAGTTAGAAATGTGGACACTACGGTCATGGAAACACGTTTAGCTCTTATTGCGAATGACATAAGCTCTCGTATTTAGCTTGAAACTAACATAGAAAAAAAGATAGAATTTTGAACCAAGCCACATAGCCCCATAAAAATCGTATATTCGTGTACCTGAAGACTTGCTGACCAAGAATATGTTGTTAGTTATCTAAATAGTCCATTAAATAATCAAATATTGATAAAACAATACATAGAGATCAGAGATACTGTCAGGTCAAGTCATATCTGCTTAGATTGGATCGCATATTTTTGGGGGAAAACAATTAGGTGAAAGCTAGGCTAAGATGGTACGATGCAGGGGATTGGGTGGAATTTGAAGTGAGACGAAATATTATTGTCCGACCTCGTACTAAACATATATCACCTGAGTAACGTAGTAGAAAATTGAATTGTATTTTTGAATGACTTTGTTTACAAGTGAAATAAGGGTAATCATTGGCCAGAGTAGTTGATATTGGGGAAAAAGCATTAGTTGGGGACGCCATTTCTAACAAAATTTTGACACGTAGCGATGAGATCAGGCTTGTGCATTGAAAACCATATTTCTCAAAAGCCTGGACAGAACGGCAGATCGAAAGTGTGCCAGTCATCGTTCACTGTGTATTTCACTGAATAAATGTGGTAAGATTGACTTTATTAACATGTATTTGAAATAAAAATTGAATGTGAGACAATAATATATGTCTGTAAGTGAGTGGGTCTATAGCAATCATTAGGCAAAGCCTAGAGATTGATCCACCATGTGATAGACTGTCAGAGAGGTGTAAAGCTACAAGAAAATATGTATGATTGTCATCAAGGAGCATAACACCTATCCTATTATATGGAAAGATGACAGCTGGAATTGCAGTGGCGTTGTAACTATTAGGGGAGAGGAATACTGGTGTACATTGTCACATCAAAAGATAATGGTGGCATGGGTTGGTATAAAGCTATGACCCTTTTCGTTGGTTTGTAATGTACCTGTACTTAAATGTGGAATAGTATAGTATACTAGGTATAAAGAAGGATGCATAACCTTCACATTTCAGGGTCCTGGGTACTGACGTTAATGTAGTACCAAACGCTTGAGAACTGCTCGATTCAGGACTCTATCTGTATACTTCGAGCCCATGCTAGTGGCCATTGCCCATCAAAAGGTGGAAAAGATTGTCAAGCGAGCAGAGGAAACGTTCTACCTGTATTCTCCTGCCAAGATAAGTTCTTGTTCGGCACCTGGAAGCTCAACTAAAAGAACTTAACAGACTAGAAAGTGACATTAAAGAAAACTGTGCCTAGTATTAATATTTCCACAAGTGACAAACGAAAACAGACTTAACTTAAAGGGAGTGATTATAACCAACAACCTATGGTTTAATACCAGTATTACCTCAAAGTAGAAGAATATAACCACACACTTATATTATAATAATATTGTATGTATGGACAGAAGATCCACTGTGTTATTGGAATGTTGTAAATGATTCTTTTGATTTCACTTTTGATTGTCAGTCCTGGTTCAAAATAAATTAGAATCAAGATAATAAATTGTACAAAATTTATTTACACAAATTTCAACCACTGTCTTAAATTAGATAGCCTTTTAAAGTGTCGTTGGTATGTTATTGTTGTAGTACTGTTGGTGGTTGTGGATAATAAACTATTTGTTTGTATATTTGTTGGTTATTGCACATTACACTCCACATTCATAACCCTAGACACTACACGAAGTCATTTTATATAATAATATAGATTAATTTTGAATGAGATCAAATGGGTGGTAGCGGAAAGGTACTCTGGAAAGTTTAAAATACTATTTGTTAAATTCAGGGACCTTCATAGCTGATCTCATTTAATCCAATAATAATACATAACAACAATTCATAACATCAAAACCCACCACAAGGATGTAGAATCGTACACATATCTTGGTAGTAATATAGACAAAGTTGGAGGGACAGACAATGATATCAAAATAAGAATACAAAAAGCAAGAGCAGCTTTTATTGCGTTGGGAAATATATGGAGATCAAGAGAAATCAAGTCCAACACGAAAATAAGAATCGTCAACTCAAATGTAAAGTCAGTCCTATTGTATGGTTCTGAGACATGGAGAGTAACAAAAACAACAACTAAAAAGCTACAGACTTTTATAAACGAGTGCTTGCGTAGAATAGAAGGACTGAAATGGTATGACAAAGTCACAAATGTGGAATTGATGACAAGAACCAGACAAGTGCCAGTGGAACAAGAGCTGAGAAGAAGACGCTGGCGATGGATAGGACACACATTGAGGAAACCTGTTGACAGCATTACAAAGCAGTCCTTGTTCTGGAATCCATAGTGAAAGAGAGGCAGAGGTAGACCAAAAAACACATGGAGAAGAGAACCGGATACAGCGGTGAAAATGATGAGGAAAACATGGAAAGAACTTGAGCGGATGGTACGGGACAGGAAGACTTGGTATGTGTTTGTTGAAGGCCTATGCTCCTCGGGGAGCTAAAGGTTATTGACTGACGCCGGAGTGGGAGGGTTATTAATAGACGAATGAATAAAGTAACAAAGATTAACAATAACTGATGTTATATCTGAGCCATATTACAACGCTAGGTTTACAATACCGCGGATGATAAATATAAACTATAATTAATCACATACGATGTCATAAAAACACAATAGGATGACAAAAATAGGAGAAAGCACGACAGAAAATCTGTCACAAAGAAATGTCCCCAGATCTCTTTTCTCCATGAAAACCAAACACACAACAGGGGTAGAAACAGGCCGCGTCCCCAGTGAACTTGGTAGATGCTGACAAAACCCTGGGTGCGTCTTGTTTGCCCAGTAACAACAATTATCAACTGTGTCAACAACAGCGCTGTTAGTTTTGCCTTTACAGTAAACCAGGCTGCGCTTAATGGTGTAAACTTACTTGGTACACAGCCACAGAGGAAAGTCTTCATTTCTGGGAGTTCAGTTTCACTCTTTAAACACGTTTCGAGATTTAAAAAATCTTTTTATCTGAACTCAAAAATATATGCCTTTATCAGGATGCAAAAGTCTTCCACATGGGGCAGATGTACCTTCGCGCTTTTCTTTTGCAGTGCAGTAACATTTATATCTTAACTCTTTGACTTCGCAATTATTTTCCACCCTGTGCCGTATTTTTAATTCCTGGTAGACTAAAAACAACTCCCAGAGCGTGGTTTTGGTACGGGTGTCAAATCTGACCAACGCTCTGAGCGTTATTCCGGAGTCAAAGAGTTAACCAAGCATACTAGAGGGAGACTAAAACAGCAAGGGGGGGAAGAGAACTAGAGTCAGACATGAAGGGCATGAAGAAGACATGGAACGACCTTGAGCTGATGGCACGTGACAGGAAGACTTGGCATAAGTTTGTTGAATGCTTATGCTCCTTGGGGAGCTGAAGGGTGATGATGAATGCATGCTAGCATCATGTCCCGTTATAGTTCTAGGGGTAGGGGGTCTCTTATGAGGCAAAGAAAGAATAGTCCTACTGCACATCCAGTCATGTCGTACAAGGTGACTACTACGGGGTTGTGCATGGGGATGACAACCTTATCATGTCAAACACATTGCTACAGAAACTAATACCGCAAGAGCATGTGAATACTTTGTGTGCCGGCTCTCTGCAAAAAAAAGGGGGGGGGGGGGGCAGCTGTCGTGGTGACTCTATCCGCCATAGGGAAGGAAAAGGAAATGATACTAGTATCATCCGCTGAAACTAAGTCTAGCCAGCTATCCCGACTGAAAAAGAGGCCCCTAACGAGGCTAATGGTGCGAGATATATGGGGAAGGGCAGAAAGGGGAGGGGGGGGGGGTTCAACATATGGTGTCACAATGTATTTTAGCTCATGTTGTCACAATGTATTCTAACCTCGTGTTGTCACATTGTATTTTAACTCATGTTGTCACAATGTATTTTAATCCCAGTGCCCCATATATGAATCCAGTATGTATTAACTATACGTGGAACTGATGACAAGAACTAGACAAGTGCCAGTGGAACAAGAGATGAGAAGAAGACGATGGCGATGGATAGGACACACACTGAGGAAACCTGTTGATAGCATTACAAGGCAGTCCTTGTTCTGGAACCCCCAGGGCAAGAGAGGCAGAGGTAGACCAAGAAGCACACGGAGAAGAGAGCTGGAAACAGGTGAAAATGATGAGGAGAACATGGAAAGAACTTGAGATGATGGCACGTGACAGGAGGACTTGGCATGTGTTTGTTGAAGGCCTATGCTCCTTTGGGAGTGGAGGGTTATGAATGAATGTATTAACTATACTCAAATTTGTAATAAAACATGAGTTAATGTCCACTAGTTATATATGGGGCGCTTCACAAGTAACTGAGTGCACTTCAGGTTGATAAAACATGTCTCATTCAAAAATCAGCATTCTGTCTTAAAAAGTCAGAACAGAATATAACATTTTGTAGTCCAGTATAAAATGTTCTTCGGTCGTAAGGGGTTAACCTCATGTTGCCACAATGTATTTTAACCTTATGTTGCCACAATTTACAAGATTGAAGACAGAAAAAAGCATTTTAACATTGAGAATTATGGCTCGAGTGAAAGAATAGGGGACACAATGAATAGAACTGAACTACTCAGGACAGGATGACTTAGACCAGGGGCCGGCAACCAGTCGATCTCGACCTACCAGTAGATCGCAGTGCATGATTTTGTAGATTTTTAGGCAACTGCGGGGGAAAAAATACTTTTTAACCTAGGCTAATTTCGGACCCCCCACACACACATATGGTACAGCTTCAGATGGCTCAGTGTTACTAAAGTAGATCCTACAAGCTCCTGGGTTGCCGACCCCTGACTTAAACAACAATGAATACCAGACCACATAGTGTTTTATATTTGGACATGCGCCCTAATATAACCGACAGGCCACGTCTCTACGTTGAATTAAGCGCCCCACGCGAAAATTGTATTTAAAAAAAATGTTTGTGACATTTCTGGACGTGAGTCTATGATCAGTCGGCAGCTGGAAAGCAAATAAGAAAGGAGACTCAAGAATGTTACAATTAATTTTAGCAGCAGCAACAGCCACGTGCAGGAGAGTAAAGTGTTAGAGACTTCACCATACTAGATCCAGCTTAATGAGGTGGGGTGATCAGTTCCCTTCCTTGCTGCCTTCGTCTTCCCGAACTAAAGAGTAGAGTCCAGCACTCATTTGCAGCTGGGTAGACTGCAGCGTGACGCTACTAGGTTTCGATACATGAATCCCGTAACTGTGCCCGAGAGAGGACAGTGCTCTAACTGCTTAAACCATCAGACGCTCTGAATGGTGGATTACAGATTACAAAGGTAAACAAAGACAGTGACGCCATGCTGAAAACTCCATAAAAGTGTGCAATAAAACTTTCAGACTGGAAAAAAAAAAATCACCAGTTACAGGACTCATCATTTCAGGCACACCAACAGTGTAACAAAAGTAGAAGGCAGCAGAACTTGCTACGGTGGAAGTAGAAATATAAATGAGGCAGAAAAGGAAATAAACAGTTTAATCGGAAAGGAGACTGCTAAATCATATAAGTAGCAGAACGATGTACATCTGTGCATTAAAAAAAAACAACAACAAATATATGAACAAAACCCACTGGTGAGGCAGTATAACAATGGACAGTCATAACAACAGAGAAGAGGCAGCACAATCATGCATAAAGCAGTATAATGTATATGTGAACTGAAGAGTCAGGGATAAGAAGACAGCAGAATCAGAAATGAGAAACAACAGAACCAGAAATATCCGAACACTTGGGTTAACAACTTGACAGAGAGGTGGGTTAAACAAAAAAATCAGTCTACACAGCACATTAATTAATGACCTAAACTTCAGAATCCTATCAGGCAGCAGAGTTAATGATGAGCCATAATAATATGGAATGAGATTTTAAAAACCAGAGGAAGCAGCAAAATTAGAGATGTCTAAGAACTTGCAAAAGAGATAGTGAAACCAGATAAGACAGTAAAATGAGAGACAAGACCAAGAATTTGCAAAGTGATAACAGAACCACATGTGACGATATAATCAGATATGAGTCCAAGAATGTGATAAGAGACAGTACAACCAGATGTGACAGTACAATCAGAGATGAGTCTAAGAACTTGCAAACATACTGGTGAACCAGATGAGGCAGCAGAATAAATGATGAGCCATAACAAGCTGGGAACATAGAGCAGCTGATGTCGCCGTGGGGTTTGCCCAAGCATTATTCATGCTATTGGCAAGGTCAGATAGACGCTTAAGACAGTTTACAGGGAAGAAAATAATGTATGATAAAACAGACAAGAGTTCAGTAACTCGGCTCGCATTAACTAAACGTGAGTATTTCTCTTGAGTGGTAAATAAAAGGCTCGACTAATAAATTTAAGTGAAAACATTTTAGAGCAACGAATCAGAAGTAGCGTGAGAAACATACGACAGATTAATGACCAGAGGTCATTAGGGCAGTCCGGTTTTTGTGATTGAAGAAGCAAGGTGTGTTTGCCGTAGTCTCAAGATGAACGGATTCTGTGGTTATACAGATATAGCCTAGATATAGATATATTCAGAAGTTTTGCCATCACTAGACAGTGTTTAAAATGATTAAGAAGTTTCTTATAAACACCGTGAGTGTAGAGAGTGTATTTCGTAAGGAATTCAGCGATTTGGGCTGTAAGTATTATCTGAACTTATGATTTATACGAGATAGAATTATACATATACAGGAGAAGTAACACAGAGGTACAGTGTCGAAGTGTCAGACATATTATGAGCACTTTATTGACTAAGTAAAGAAAGCTGGAGATGTGAAGATATCACTACCCTTACAAAGCAACAGTTGGTCAAGTAAAATACGACTACCTGTAAATAAAAGAATGGTTACGCAGTACTGGAAGAAAACCACATTTATCATCATCAGATCACGATAAGTGAAGTATGAGCTATTCATAAACAGGTACGATATTTGAGCGACTGGGAGAGTCGACTTCTATATGAACTGCCAACATGCTCTCGCATGTAAGTATATGACCTGAAGCTTTGATAGTTAGTATATGAATTGAATTTTGCTTTCAGGAACAGTAGTAGAGGCAGGTCTGACTAAGTTTACAAAGAAAGAATATAGCCATATATACGATGAGTTTGAAATGCTGATATGGAGTATAGAGATATGTCGCAGAGTGAAGATAATTTGCCTATTTGAAATTTTCTGTCCATCCTGTATATTGCTTTATTTTCTGTCTACCCTAAGTTTCTGAAAAAAAAAACTGTTTCTCACGCACCTTAACTCAGGTGAAGCTTCGGTCAACCCGTTCGTTAGGATTTTCCAGACTCGGCTTTCTAGATTTATGGCCTGTCTTCTTCCCCATTGTTAATAGAACCACAGCACGTACAAGTGACATTCAATATGCAAACTAATTTGCGGCAATACTTTTGGCTATCGTGGGAACTTTAAAAAATGTAGCGGGTAAATCGAAATTAATTCTTTCTTTAAGAAACTAGTTTTTCAGACTTCCCTTGGTGATAAGCATACTGTAAGAGAAAGACGCACTTTCTTGTAAAGTAAAACTGTGCATAGGGAGACTTGAGTTAAACAAAGTGCCCTCTAGTTTAACTTACAGAATATAAAATTCCGGAACGGGTATGTATTCACTTTTCCAGTATATAGGAAATTAGCTCAAATATATAGATATGAAATATATTACTATCAGGGTGAAAGTCTAATGAAATATATTACTATCATGGTGAAAGTCTAATGAAATATATTACTATCATGGTGAAAGTCTAAGTGTATTATATAAACGGGTTTCCTTTATCATGTATGTATCATAAATGCTTACGAAAATTCATTTATTTTCACTGCTTGTATTTTAAAGCGATGTTATGTTACAATGTTTGTATCATTCATAATTTCAATGATCATTTTACTTTTCAATGTTTGTAACATTAATGTATGAGCATATTATTATGAATGCGGGAAGGAATGAACGGTGGAAAGCACAGGAGGATTCTCTAGCAGACCCTCATGTAACTTTGTCTGACAGGGGAGGAAGCAACAGTCTTGTTATTGTGTATGTACCTGGACTGGCCAGCTAATTCATTCACAGCAGACAGGAATGTTTAAGAATGGACTGACCTATTTTAGGAACGAGACGCATGCATGGATATCAACATGCCGACGCTGGACACTGCTTAAATTGTTTCTGTTGTAATCTGCATGTTGCAGCAGAAGAGTAGTTACACATGTATTTTTGTTTTGTCTAACAGATTTATGCAGTGCAAGTCTTGTCTCGTATTGCTGAAAAGAGGTTACCTTTTGCCAGTGACCATATAGTCCTCGTCCACCAGTCACAATAATTCCCTTCAATTATTTCAATTACTTCAATTACTGCAATTATTGCAATGATTCTCAACACCAGATATTACCCTTAACAACCATCACCCGTACCATACTCCACCCATTATAACCCTCCATCCCACCTTTGGAAGCAAATTCGTTATCTGTGGATATCGCATCAACTGTGGATACGTTACCCCAATCTTGGATTTATAAAATCGTGTTCAGATTCTGTGCCCTTTGTGGATACCGTATTCGAACAGTGAAGTTAAATTTCAAAGTATTGGATTACGTGATATTTTTCCAAGAGAACCCCAGGATTTAAGTTGTTTCCAACATTCACACCAAAGGAACAAAGGAACAAACATTCATTTACACACAAACAGTATTTCACATATTTTCCAGCAAAAGCCTATCAGGCCTGCCGGGAACTTTACTAACACAATTCATTCATAATCCTTGTTTTCACTATTGTGTAATAATTTTTTCCTTCTTTAAAATCATCAAATTGTTGTGAGTTTGTTTTCTCGTGATAATCTTTATTATTATGTGCTGTAAAATCCTTATTGATTTATTTACATTTCTAAATTGAAATAAATTGAGTTAACCTCGATAGGATTGTTCGTTCAGTTCAGACTACCAAATCCTCAATCTAACTTTACTTCTTTACCCTACTATTTGTGAGTGACACAGTGTGTGCAAAAGAGTAATATTGTCGCCAGAGAAAACAAGAAGAGCTGTGTGTGTGGTTTTCTTAGTGAAGAACTCACTGACTCAGCCTGTGCCTTCTGCCTATCTCTCTTGCGCATCACTATCACACGTCCGTGTGCACTATTGTTCCTCACCATATACAGCTGTCAAGCTTTACCTACTATTAATTATATTTTCATGCGACAATTATTGGGAATCTCGTCCTTGGATTTGAATTTCTGGATTCTTATTTCACAGTGACTACAGGGAATCTTGTCTTTAAATTGTTCTGCAGAAACTGTAAGGAATCTTGAACTATTAGTCTATACTGTGGACTATAATTTTATAACGCCCTAGACAACGACACTTCTGGTAGTATCTGAACAGAACAATTATAATTTTAAAGTAACAGAACGTTGCTGTCACTAATTTAATTCAGGGTTATTAAATTAAGTTAAATAGTTAACTAAGGTAATTAAGTGGTACATTTAACAGGCAGTAGTGTGTGTATGTGTGTGAGATATTGAAGGGAATTGTTTATACTTGAGTATTACTCAAGTGATGAGACCTTAATTCAGCAGAAATAAGGAATTGTCAAAAAATTCAATTATACTAAACTTCCATTAACGAGTTACATTACTTCATAGAATTAATAGTAATCCCTGGGGCTTAGTAAATTGATTATCAGTTAGTTGTATTTGTTTGTTGTAATACAATACTTCATAGAAATATTAGTAATACCCAGAAACTAGTGTAACATACTGGGAGAGTGTAACAACCTGCACAGAAATATAGAAAATGACTGATTTACTAAAACTAAGGATGGGTCTTTTAAAATACACTAAAGAGGTTGGAATGAGTGAAGAAGAAGGTAATGCATTCATAGAGGCCGAAATAGAAAAACAAAGAGAAGAAAACGAAAGGATACGAGCTCATGAGTTCCGGCTCAGAGAACTAGAGGTTCAAAATCGTCCCGCTTCTCCCACTAACGCTTCATCACCTGACAATGCCTCTGCTGGTCTAGCACTCAACTCACCTGCAATGACTTTCCCAATGGAAAAATTTTGCGAGCGAAATGAACAAATTGGTCTGTTCTTGGATAGATATGAGCGAACTGCTTCATCGTATGGCCTGCCCAAAAGCATGTGGAATCTTAAACTTTCTCAAGATTAAGAGGGACGGCTTACGAAGTTTTTACAAAATTAACCCCAGCAGAACAGAACGATTATGACGCTCTCAAGCAAGCAATGTTACGGCGTTTTCAGCTTACAGTCGACAATTACCGAAAGCGTTTTCGCCGATCTCACAAAGAAGGAGGAGAAACATTTGGCCAATTTGCTGCTAGGATTGAATCATATCTCGAAAAGTGGCGCGATTTTGGAAAATTTCCTAAGACTTACGAAGGATTACATGAACTCTTCCTGGTAGAGCAAATCAAGGAAACAATGTCACCAGAGATGAGAAAGTTCCTAGTGGAGCACGGGGCAGACCGACTCGAACCAATCCTTACGTTAGCAGAAAGGTTTCAAAATGCTATAGCAGAGACTCAAACTTTCAAACGGAAACCTGCTGAACTTCAACCTAAACCAATCACCCAGCCCACCCAAAATCAGAGATCACAGGTAAACGCTCCAACGCAAGATACACGCAGAGACCGTTCAACTAACCCAAACACGAAAAATTCACAGGAAAACCAACCTCACTTCATGAGGAGGGAGAGGAAATATTGTCATCATTGTAAGCAGACCTCGCACAATACAAAAGAATGTAGAAATCGGCCCAGCCCGCACTTGGCGGCGTGTTTACAAGCAGACGCACCAGAACAGCGTCAAGACAGAACAAAATGTGGTAAACCAGAACGGAATTCTGTAACGGATCAGATTATCGCAAACGGGAAATTTGTGCGCTGTCTTTATGACACAGGATTACAGTTTGACTGTATAATCGCTTCACATTTGGTCACACCTGAGCAGATAACCTCGGAGACAGTAGATCTGTGTGGAGCCGTGAAAGGAGACACTCCTATGACATTGAAAATAGCAAACGTTTATATTGATTCAAAATTTGTTAAAGGATGGATTCGAGCTGCCATTATGGAGAATCCAATCTATGACGTAATTCTTGGATGTCGCTATGTGTTCTTGGGGGAACCAAGAAAACCTCTGATAGCTGCAGCAGTAACTACAAGAGGTCAGGCGAGGACAGAACAGGAACCAGGACCAGTGACAAACCTGCTACCACGGGAATTGAAGGATGCTCAACACAAGGATCCAACACTGGGACCATGTTTAAAGAAACTGCCACTTGCCAGTAACCCGCTGAAAAAGGGAAACTTTTATTCAAAATCGGGATTACTATACCGTAGGTCGGGCAACACTGTACAAGAACATAGCCAGTTGGTTGTTCCAATTACTTATAGGTCACAAATTTTAGAGATTGGACACGCTCTTCCTTTTAGCGGCCACATGGGACAAAATGCTACCATGCAAAAAATAGCAGCGCACTATTACTGGCCTGGGATGAACGGGGACATCATCCGATTTGTGAAATCCTGTGCGCAGTGCCAAAGTGTGGCACCAAGACACTGGACACCCCCTGCTCCATTGGGGGGAAATGCCTATTGTCGGTACTCCATTCGAAAGAGTAGCTGTAGATATAGTAGGCCCACTCTTAAGAACAAAGTGGAGAAATTGCTGTATTTTGACTCTAGTCGACACCGGTACTATGTGGTCAGAAGCAGTGGCGCTCCCTTCTTCTGATTCTGTGCATGTCGCAGAAGCGCTCGTGAGTATTTTCACAAGGCTCGGATTTCCACAGCAAATACTCACTGATAATGGATCGCAGTTTAGAGGACATCTGATGGAAGAAGTCTTTAAGATCTTCCGTACTCAGCATATTCACACCTCACCCTATAATCCTCAAGCAAACGGACAGGTAGAGAGATATAACGAAACCCTCATCACCATGCTGCGAAAATTAACCAAAGAAAGACCCGAAAACTGGGACTTATTCTTGCCGGCTGCCTTATTTGCCTATAGGGAAGTGCCGCATGCCTCCACTGGTCTACCTCCTGCAACATTATTATTTGGACGGCCAATAAAGGGACCCCTGGAAGCATTGCTTAGGTCTTTAACCGACCAGAAAGCAGACAAATCTATTGTATCTGCATCAAAATATGTGCAAGAACTAAAGGAAAGGTTAAAGATAGGTTGGGAATTAGCCAACACTAACCTCCGACAAGCTCGTGCCAAGCATGCAAAACGGTACAATAAGACTGCGAAGGAAAGAGTACTACAACCTGGAGAGAAAGTACTGCTGTTACTCCCAACAGGGAATAACAAACTTCAGATAGGATGGCAGGGACCATTTGAAGTACTCGAGAAAATCTCTCGAACAAACTACAAAATCTCCATACGAGGGAAGGAAAAGATTTATCATGTTAACTTACTTAAAAAGTACATGGAACGCCTCGCTGCTCCTCAAGCACATCTCCTGACTTTAGCGGTCACAATAGAAGCGGATAATGACTCCCATGATTTGGCTGAGTACCCGCTAAAACAAGAAGAAGCACACACGGATGTGAAGCTCTGTGAAACATTAACTGAATCGCAACAGCATGATGTAAGACAACTGTTGGCTGAATATTCAGAAGTGCTCACCGATAAACCGGGACTAACCAACCTCTTGGAGTTTGATATAAAAGTATTAGATCCTAAGCCTGTCAGGACTAAGATTTACCCAGTCCCATACGCTAAAGCCAACGCTTTACGCGAAGCTATTTCGCTAAGAGTCTATTCCTTCAGGGTCGAGTACATCCCTGGTCTTGAAAATGTAGGAGCAGATTTTTTAAGCAGACATTCAGTAGAGGAACTCGCTAGTGGTGGAGAAAATAATCTTCTAACGCCAGCAGATAAGAAACAATCTGAGGAAACCTCGGAAGAAGTACAGAGAATGAACTAATGGACGACACCGGGAATGATACACACTAGCCAAATTATCATCTCTCTCTGATTTAGTTGGGCAACTAACTTAAGTTCGGGGTATCTGTCGCAAAGTGAAGATAATTTGCCTATTTGAAATTTTCTGTCCATCCTGTATATTGCTTTATTTTCTGTCTACCCTAAGTTTCTGAAAAAAAACTGTTTCTCACGCACCTTAACTCAGGTGAAGCTTCGGTCAACCCGTTCGTTAGGATTTTCCAGACTCGGCTTTCTAGATTTATGGCCTGTCTTCTTCCCCATTGTTAATGGAACCACAGCACGTACAAGTGACATTCAATATGCAAACTAATTTGCGGCAATACTTTTGGCTATCGTGGGAACTTTAAAAAATTTAGCGGGTAAATCGAAATTAATTCTTTCTTTAAGAAACTAGTTTTTCAGACTTCACTTGGTGATAAGCATACTGTAAGAGAAAGACGCACTTTCTTGTAAAGTAAAACTGTGCATAGGGAGACTTGAGTTAAACAAACAAAGTGCCCTCTAGTTTAACTTACAGAATATAAAATTCCGGAACGGGTATGTATTCACTTTTCCAGTATATAGGAAATTAGCTCAAATATATAGATATGAAATATATTACTATCAGGGTGAAAGTCTAATGAAATATATTACTATCATGGTGAAAGTCTAATGAAATATATTACTATCATGGTGAAAGTCTAAGTGTATTATATAAACGGGTTTCCTTTATCATGTATGTATCATAAATGCTTACGAAAATTCATTTATTTTCACTGCTTGTATTTTAAAGCGATGTTATGTTACTGTGACAGCGCCATCTTGAGGTCTGTCGTTCTCGGCGCTGGCCCCATCTGGGCAGTCATGTTGTCTATGTGGTTTAGTGCCTTTTGGTCACGTTATCTTCAAGCAGATTTATTACAAGGCCATAATAAGCCTACGAATTAGCTGTGTTTTTGCTCTAGTTGTGTAAATCTGTGTTTTCATGCATTCTGGAGCAATAATCGCGGGTGTTATCTGTGTGGCGCAGATTAAGACGCGTAGCGCGCAGTAAATTGAGTGGTTAGGCCAGGGCTTATAAAAAGGGGTAGCAAGCGGCAAAACCGGTCTATGTTTGAGAGAGCCGCCCAGTGAGAACAGACTAAGAAGACACACAAGAGTCAAGCTGTAAATGCCTTGAGCACGTGAGTTAATTTAAATTAGCATTAGTTTTCTAGGATTCTGAAATTATATCGATGTGGCTATTTTAATGTTTAATGGAATAAATAGATAGATAGATAGATGTGAAAGTTTAAGAGCGATTATTTCATTCTTCAGAAAGGCAGACATAGTGTGAGGCTATTTCACTGCGAAATTTAGATAAGATTAACAATCGCAAGATAGCAACCTCGTGGTGATAAAAGGCGGTGATAGCGAGTCTGAGCAAACACGCTCCGCGTGTTAAACCTATAATATGTTATGCCGAGCGACACGCGGTGTATTTAGTTCCAGTTTTTGGTTAAAGCCAAGAATATTATTCTTTAATGTAAGAGTAATTTTATTTTATCCTTTAATGTAAAAGTAATTAAGTGTATTTCACGATTATTGATTATTCTACTGTTTATCTTTAGTGGTTACTTAGAAGGGAGAATAGTCATTTAGATTTCTGGTGCGTAAGGCAAGTTGAGACAGGTGTTTCTCTGTTTGCTCCCGGTGGAGCATGGAAACACCAATGCGGCTGGTGTCCACCACAAGTCAACAGAAGCATTTTTATGCTGTTACAGTGGTTGTTCCTGTAATAATGTGTTTCATGTGATGAGTTCCCAATCTCGTCAGGGGTCACATATGACACGTTTGTGGCCAGGCGCACCAGTCGTCGTCACTTACGACATGTTCAGAGTGCGAGAACGAGTATTGATGTGGGTCGGTTGAGAGGTAGTAGTTAATTCTCATTATTGAGATTATTTGTTGTACATGTATTGAAGAATATTATTTTATGTCCAGTTGATTATTATTGTTATGTGAACATGGTTTGTGAGAGCACGTGGGCGTACTTAGAGTTGTATATTTCTCTCCTCCGCTCTGAGGGAGCATGGGGCCACCGGTGTGGTTTGTCTCAGCATGAAGCATTCAGATGCTCTTGCAGTAGTGGTTTCGGTAGCAACCTATGTTACCCGGTGCGATTGCCAGCCTCATGCACAACACCATACTAGTCGCATTGGACGACACGCATGAGTGTGTGAGATAGTTGATGATATCAGGTGGGCGCATGTTTTCTGTATGGTAAGTGTTATTATCCATGCTATTGATGTTCACTTAGACATTGTTTTATTTATTGTTTTTCAGACAGTCTATGAACACTGACTGGGTGTTCGTTTGATTGTTTGTTGGATTGTTCGTTTGGTGTTCGGTTGTGTTCGGTAGAATTAAATGTTGATCTGCATAAGGCTTTGGGTTGCTTGAATTGTTAAGTCTGCTGCTGAGAGGGTTGCAAGCAACCAATAATTGCAACCCCTGTCAAACGATCCTTTATAAATTTTCTTGGTGCACGGGCTTTGAGTGTGAGGTACCCCTAGCGCCCCTGTCACATTACAATGTTTGTATCATTCATAATTTCAATGATCATTTTACTTTTCAATGTTTGTAACATTAATGTATGAGCATATTATTATGAATGCGGGAAGGAATGAACGGTGGAAAGCACAGGAGGATTCTCTAGCAGACCCTCATGTAACTTTGTCTGACAGGGGAGGAAGCAACAGTCTTGTTATTGTGTATGTACCTGGACTGGCCAGCTAATTCATTCACAGCAGACAGGAATGTTTAAGAATGGACTGACCTATTTTAGGAACGAGACGCATGCATGGATATCAACATGCCGACGCTGGACACTGCTTAAATTGTTTCTGTTGTAATCTGCATGTTGCAGCAGAAGAGTAGTTACACATGTATTTTTGTTTTGTCTAACAGATTTATGCAGTGCAAGTCTTGTCTCGTATTGCTGAAAAGAGGTTACCTTTTGCCAGTGACCATATAGTCCTCGTCCACCAGTCACAATAATTCCCTTCAATTATTTCAATTACTTCAATTACTGCAATTATTGCAATGATTCTCAACACCAGATATTACCCTTAACAACCATCACCCGTACCATACTCCACCCATTATAACCCTCCATCCCACCTTTGGAAGCAAATTCGTTATCTGTGGATATCGCATCAACTGTGGATACGTTACCCCAATCTTGGATTTATAAAATCGTGTTCAGATTCTGTGCCCTTTGTGAATACCGTATTCGAACAGTGAAGTTAAATTTCAAAGTATTGGATTACGTGATATTTTTCCAAGAGAACCCCAGGATTTAAGTTGTTTCCAACATTCACACCAAAGGAACAAAGGAACAAACATTCATTTACACACAAACAGTATTTCACATATTTTCCAGCAAAAGCCTATCAGGCCTGCCGGGAACTTTACTAACACAATTCATTCATAATCCTTGTTTTCACTATTGTGTAATAATTTTTTCCTTCTTTAAAATCATCAAATTGTTGTGAGTTTGTTTTCTCGTGATAATCTTTATTATTATGTGCTGTAAAATCCTTATTGATTTATTTACATTTCTAAAGTGAAATAAATTGAGTTAACCTCGATAGGATTGTTCGTTCAGTTCAGACTACCAAATCCTCAATCTAACTTTACTTCTTTACCCTACTATTTGTGAGTGACACAGTGTGTGCAAAAGAGTAATATTGTCGCCAGAGAAAACAAGAAGAGATGTGTGTGTGGTTTTCTTAGTGAAGAACTCACTGACTCAGCCTGTGCCTTCTGCCTATCTCTCTTGCGCATCACTATCACACGTCCGTGTGCACTATTGTTCCACACCATATACAGCTGTCAAGCTTTACCTAGTATTAATTATATTTTCATGCGACAAGATACTCAAACATAACAAGAATACTTTTTTTGAGAAGACTAAGAAAGTCAGCTGGAGATAATAGAATGACAAAGGAAGAATATGTACATACACGAGATATAGAGCTTATGCACGAAGCACCTATGATAATTATATGCGAGCTCTATGATAACAAGAATACTTTTTTTTTGAGAAGACTAAGAAAGTCAACTGGAGATGACAGAATGACAAAGGAAGAATATATATATATATATATATATATATATATATATATATATATATATATATATATATATATATATATATATATATATATATATATATATATATATATATATATATATATATATATATATATATATATGAGATATAGAGCTTATGCACGAAGCACCCATGATATAATGATATGCGAGCTCTGTGATATCAATTACTGGTCTTGCTGAGTAATATTACAAATGTAAATAAATGTTTTGAAGGATAAGATAAAGATTTGAGTTCGTCCTTTGAGAGTTGCTGTATGTAAGCCATAACTATTCATAAACTACCACAATACGAAAGTCACTAGTAACAACAAAGAAGGAATGGAATGGATCGTGAGTTGATTGAAGAAAGAACAGTGTCTCATCCAGGAAGTAACATCTCTGGCGGAGATGGCCAGTACACATGTCCATAACCAATAACTTGGAAGATAAACAAAAGAGACTTGTAAAATTTGAGTTGCATCACTAGGCCTGCCATCTGCCACCTAGTGACACCACATAAAGTGTAACCAGTTCCCCGAGCACGGTCACATACTTTGAATTGAGTACGTAACCAGTCGGGACAGCACGGTTACACTGACATGAGAAGCTGCCTCAGCAGATCCTTGGTACCAAAATTGACTACCAACAAACAACAAGATGCCCCAAGTAGTGCCCAGGAAACTCTGAGGAGACTCAGAAAAAAAAACATTACTGCTTCCTCTGGCATGTCGTAAGGGGTGACTAATGTCAGGGTGTGCATGGGACTAGCAAACTCATCATGTAAAACCATCATGCTACAAAAACGACTGTTGCAGGAACACATGAATGATTTGCTGCAGGTTCAGGGACCAGTTGCAGTGTTGGCTCCTAGCTCCACAGGGATCAAATCAGAGAAATGATGAAAGACCAAGCACACTATGACCTAGCATGCATGCTGCAAAAGGTAACTAAGGAGGGGTTCTGTATAGGACTAGCAACCTCATCACATATAAGAAACTGCTACAAATACTATCACTGCAAGAGCGTAGTAAGCGCTTGGCCACAGCCTTAGAATGACAGATGCGGTTATTCACTCCTTGTATAATATGCAACTCACTGCCACATTCTCATATGCTCAGCAACTGTTTTTAGTCTGTCACTTACAAAATTTGTTCATAAATCTCTCATCTGTCTCTTTTTCTCTTACTTAGCATATCTCTACCCCACAAAATAAGAGTTAAAAAAAAAAACGATGAATCCAACTATCAAATAAAAATAACAAACAAAAACTAAGACCACATCTGCCAACTTCACAAAAATATAACCAAGCCGACAAGTGAATTATCACATTATTATGCTGTGACATGATTCATTATAAGAAAATTGCTGGCACAGATTGACCTATTTCTTGATAATAATTTAAAAAAAAAAAAAAAAAAAAAATATATATATATATATATATATATATATATATATATATATATATATATATATATATATATATATATATATATATATATATATATATACTGATAATACCAACGGGCTGATCACCCGTTTGCCAGTCACTTTGATTACGGAAACAACAGCAAATGGATTGATTTGCCGTTGCCCTAAAGACGCCAATAGGCGTGATGGGAAACAATGGCAAAGAAAACCTATCTGCTGTTGCCCTAAGACGCCACTAGGCGTAATGGCCACTGACTGCTTTGACGGTCGGTGGCTAAGGACGGAAGAAGAAGAAGATACTGATAATACAGGCTATTCTGTCTACATTCTGACATAAGGAGAACAACAAAAATAACAAGAAAATGTTACAGACTTTTATAAACGGGTGCTTGCGTAGAATAGAAGGATTGAAATGGTATGACAAAGCCACAAATGTGGAACTGATGACAAGAACCAGTGGAACAAGAGATGAGAAGTAGCGATGGCTAGGACACACACTGAGGAAATTTGTTGATAGCATTGCAAGATAGCCCTTGTTCTGGAATCCCCAGGGAAAGAGAGGCAAAGGTAGGCCAAAAAACACATGGAGAAGAGAGCTAGAGACAAACGAAAATGATGAGGAAAACACGGAAAGAACTTGAGCTGATGGCATGTGACAGGAAGACTTGGCATGTGTTTGTTGAAAGCCTATGCTCCTTGGGGAGCTAAATGGTATTTGATTGATTGATACATGTGGTGGGTTTTGATGTTAAAAGATTAAGTATTAATTGTCTACAGATGTGAGGTCAGCTATGCAAGTCCCTGAGTCTAATTGTTGATGAAGTTGTTCTCAGGGTACTTGTCTGCTACCACCCTACGACCTCAATCTGCTATATATTTTGAGCCTAATTATATGTTATGGTGTCTGGATGTTATCTGGCTAGGTGTCTAGGGTAATATGCAATGTAATGTTAATAAAATGACAACAACTACACCTATAACTTAATGAACAAGTAATTAAACAAGGCGCTGTGTAAATTTTTAAATGAGAATCTTTTTTACAATTTTATTTACCTGTATCTCGATGGGATACAGGAATGTTTAAACTCAAAATATAAGGCAATTTATTTACAGCAAAGTAATTTAAAACAACAAATGTGTTTGTTAATATTAATCTAAATTGTTTCTGACTGGAAGTGTTTTGATGAAGCAATAACTCCTATGAATGGACACACTTCAGAGGAACGACTTGTATCATCATGTCAAGAATACTGATTGATATAATAATGATGGAGAGTATGGTTAAATGAACTAACACAAGCCCGTGGACAATTGGGCTTAACTTTGATTCCGTGAACTCTGTGATGTCCTTCTCACAACCACCTTCGTCACGACTGCAACGTCTGAATACTGCTTAAGAACTCGTTAGATTTCAGGCAAACAGGTAGTTTTTGCCTCAAGCTTGCAGCTTCAGGAGTACGTATATTTGTATGTGGCTCACTGATTGTTTCACGATGGAACCCTGAAATCAGAGGATTAAGGCCTCCTCAGAAAATTATACACCTATCTCCATCTCTAAACAATTAAACATTATCAACAGGTTCAAGATCAGTGAAGTTGCTACATAAATAGCTATCGTTCCTATCTGATTTGGTGCCCTATTCATCATCAGGTAATCTTCAAACTTCCGTTTGATACATTCCTTGTCATAGAAGAAATTATAGTTAATTATATAAAGTCATGTGCAAACACTCTGACTTGCTGAAGACGGCCAGTGGTTTGCTGGCCTACCACTTATAATAATGTCATATTTTATTTCCACCAATGTCTTTTCATTCTCTCCCAAAGTTTAAATAAGCCTGCCTGGCTTTTAAAAGAAATGATAATCTTCCCTAATATCACTTGTGTCATAACACACAGTGTTGAGTTTGGCGCCTTTCTGTTGTAGCCTCTACCCTTCAATAATACATACACATTCAATAATACAAATCAATAATAATGTGTACATAAATGTTTATCTTACCGCATCAATGAAATAATACACAATTTGTAGGTTAACCGGCGATCAATGGGCACATTCAGATCGCCACTGATACAGGATAGTGAAGGCACTGGTCATGTATTCCTTGCTTCTGATGCTAACACTACTTGTGAGATTTAAATCTTCGAATGGCAACTAACGCTGGTTTCAAATCGTTTTTATCACTTCTATTAGTCTATTCTGCCACAGCCAATCGAATTATGTTATGCCCACTAGCCTCCTTTTTTCAAAAATAAATTACACTTTCAAAATTGTAACGTTCCCGCTTTTCCCCGACCCTTCTCAATTTCAGTATCACACTGCAGCTATAAGCTATCTTTTCAAATATGCCTCCATGCAAATCCCCCACTTACATTCTTCTCTCTCTCTTTTGCTTGAACGCGTTTTGCCTAACGCAAAACGGTTTCGTTATATTAAATTGTCACTACGGGTAGGAGACCAAGCGGTGCGGTTTTCTCTCAGTCAATAGCAGGATACTACTGCTTTATTTCACTTTAACTTTTTGGGAAAAAATATGCCCTAGCAACAGCGTAACTAAGGGCAAGTAGTTTTTTTTCAAACTCCCAACCATTCATTCACGTTTAGTGTTAGACTAAGCAAGTCTGTGACGTCAGCTGTCGCCTGTCGTTCTATTTATAATTTCTCTCACTCTTTCTTGGAACGAACACGCCTAGGCTGTCAAACTGTTATAGTTAATTTCAAGGACGGAGTATGAAAAAGCTTGTAATACTGAGAGATGGTATCATTCGCTTTGCGTTAAGGTTTTCTCAAAACCTGCGCGACTGCGGGCTATGGTGACGATGTTGGGCCCAACTCCCCTATTTTATCTCTATAGTATTTGAATTTTTATATTAATCTATAATATTTTATCTATTTTGATCGGGGTATCAGGGATCTTACTACAATACAGACTATTGTGTTACCAACCTTTAAATCTCTTCCTATAATATTCATTCAGCCACCACTGCAACTGGTTCCCTTGCAGGAAGCCAGCACTAAGCAGTCACATGATCTTGCAGCAGTGGTTTTTGTGGCAATTTATTTTACATGATGAGGTTTTACTACTCTACGAAACCACAAAATTCTTAAATTACAAAGAAATCTAATATAAACAACGAAATATCCCCAGATACACTAGTTTCCGCAACATTGCTAACTTTGTGAATGCCACTTAACAACTGGGATAGAAGCATACTCCAACTCAAATCTGGCCCACATCATCTGCATGATCGCGTGCAATTTCATTGCCCGTCAATTGCTAAAAGTAGGTGGGTTCTCGGGGGCTTGGAACCAACTCTTTGCCTGCTTACTATATTCTTGTGATGAGGCAAACCATGGTGTGAGATTGGCCATCAGATACAGAAATTATCTGCCCCTTTTTACAAAGTCCTCTGATTTTCGGATAGAGTAAAGTCCCATTGTGTAACCTGCCTGGCACTGTCTTTTGTCTCATTGTTGTGTGTCGGCTCCCGTTATCTCTCTCTGCCTGTAAACAAATCTAAACTTCTTACCTGCTGTCAAACAGTCTACCATCTGGTCAGAACCCTCCTGTGCGCCTAGTGAGTCCTTTGTTTTCAAACGTTCTGGCCGGCGTGCTATTGTGCCCAAATGTGGTGACACTCACTTTGTTTAAACAAGGGATTAAAGTATCAAACGAATTCTTTCTATAGCCAATGGGGCTTCTCCCATGCCAAACAGTAACTGTACTAACGAGCCAGGTGTACCAAAAGATAATGTAATTGGGAAATATCAAAGGGGATTAAACTTACACTTAAGTAAAAGCTCTGATTAAGAAAGATTACTTTAAAAATGATGAAAGAGATGGGAGAGAGAGAAAATAAGAACGATGATGAATAAGGTAAAAGACGAAAAAGATAGGAACAATTTATCACATAGTGGCAGCTGAATAAAAATTTTTTTATGTAATTCAAGTATCTGAATCATGTCTTTGCTGATGTCACAGATTGCCTCCCCTGCTTTGCAGTAGTTGTCCAACAATGACCAAAACTCAAGAGTATCTAACTGGGTCATCAAAGGTGTTTACCTTCGCACAAGATTACTCTTGGCAGAGATGTAGATAGAAGTGTAATGGCACTTCTATCCGAAGGGAGTCTTCACAAGATAATTCAGAAGTCAAGAACCATGCGGCATAGCGCTGAGCAATGGTTAACTTATATCTGTCCGTCGCCTTTTGTGAAGGATTTAAGAAATGGTTTTTAGCCCGTTCAAGCCCCCAGCTGAGTTAATTCAGCAAATTCCTCTTATAACGGTATAGCTCTGTGTTTGCTTTCTTACATATAAAAAAACTGAAGCGACTATGATTGTTTAGTTTTAAAACAACATGTAACAATTTTAATAATGAATTAGTCTTTACCAGTTAAAATAAATATGGAAAGATTGGTGAAATTTTATATTGGAACCAAATTTTCTCCTCACGGAAATTAAATAGAGGGTTTTATCAATGTCCGTTGCTGTCGCCTGTTAATAAGCTCTTAGCTTGTCTACATGAGTCCTGTCGCCATTGTATCGTCACTTTACTGGTGATGCAGGCACTTCTTCGCCTAACTCGTGTTATGTAGGTGGTCAGTGTTTATTCCCTGCTCTCACAACTAAGGGCGTAGAAACGTCAGTCTTGCCGCTTCGTCCTCAAACGGTCTTATAGCTTCGTTCCACAAACCCAAAGTTTTGGGTTATACAATCTCCTTGCACAGATTTAGACTGCACACAGCTCTGAATTAGATGCTTCGAATCACTTAGGTCTGGAAATTAGAGTTAATTCCTCCGGATGTTCCGCAAAATCACTGGCCTGGGAAAACTTTTGTTTAATTCCTCTATGACTTCGTCTGGGAATTAGAGTTAATTCCTCTGACGTCGGGTGTTCTGCGAAATCATTGGGCCTGGGAAAACTTTTGTTTAATTCCTCTATGACTTGTGATCAAATTCCTAAGTTTCCAGTCTTGTATTAAAAATGCGGGTTTCTTGTAAATTCCTAAGTTGCCCAATACTCGATCTGTTACATATAGTTGTGGAATTTCTAAGTCCAATGCCTCCTTTTTCTTTCTGGCTTTTAGGAGTCGCTAGTCTGAAGTTGCGAAGCTGTCTGTTTTGTGTCTCTGAGTTCGTTAGATTATATCTCTCATTCTCAGTTCAAATCACAGATTGTGTTTCTGCCGAATGTTCCAATAGAATTAATTGTATATTTATTGTTATGATTGTCGTGGTAAAAAGAAGACTAAAAGGAAAGAAGACTGGTATAAGAACAGTGTTGTCGCAATGGCGTACAAAAATCCCCCTTTTTCTACTTCGTCTGCAAAATTGTAACGCTTTCACGTTTGATAGTAAAGCCTACAGCAGCATACACGCGTGTCAAAAAAAAAATAAAAACGTGTACTGTATTTCTTAGAAAACCTTGAGATAGTAACACTGCGTAATGACCTAGATTAATACTAGCATTAATTTCATTTTATACACTGCGTAACTAAAAGACAGCCGGACTTAGAGAGAGAGAGAGAGAGAGAGAGAGAGAGAGAGAGAGAGAGAGAGAGAGAGAGAGAGAGAGAGGGCTGAACGGAGGAACGCGGGCAATACTACCACCGTCTCGCGATATAAAATTAATGCCACCCCACGCGTAAGGCATGAAGCACTAACTTTTTTTCAAATAAACAGTGACAAAAAACACTACCAATACACGGTTAGGTTTTGAAAACATGCTTAATGCTTATTAGGAAACATGACACTCTACTGTTTTACGTCTGAAATCCTGACTTTATACTGACAGAACAGTCGAAAAGGCAGGACAGGTGGCGGTTCTAAAACAATAAAAAATAAAAAAACAAATACACGACTATCCTAGAATACATATTTTGAACGCAGCCACTTAGCTCCATTAAATTTATATATTTGGGTTCCTTAGGACTTGCTGACAAAGAATATGTTAAGTGTTACGCAAATAGTCTAGGAATTAACAAATTATAGCCCAAATAAAATAGTGAGGGTGTCTGACAGCACCAAATCATATCTGCTCAGTGGCATGTTTTAAAACCACTATTGTACGGGAAATAGGCCAACAAGTTAGATCCGTTTTGATTGGCTAGAATTATATGTAAGCCTAAACATGATTAGTTGACTGCAAATACTATTTTTGGTTGTTACGGGAAACGGTAGGAAGGGTACTTTTTTTCAAATGCTTTTGTAAACATGGTCTTATTGGCTAGACCAGTTGATATAGTCAATTAGGAGCGTCTGTTCAGGGCCACATTTTGAAAATAAACTTACTGAGAAGCAAGTGCGTTGAGATCCAGCTCATATTTTTCTTATGAAAGCCTGGGACAGAGGCAGATCGGAATTGTGCCATAACTCATCGCCAGTCAACGTATTTTGTTTAATATTTCATGAATTGTGGTAAGCTTGACATATTTGATATCTTTTAGATGAAAAATTGAATGTGAATTGATAAATTATGTCTGTCTGTGTGTAGTTCAGTAGCAACCATGAGGAAAAGCCTAGATATTGCTCCACTAGGAACAAAACATGTCGGAGAGGAGTATAACTGCATAGACCTATATGGGATTGCCAAATAGTACTATGACACCTATCTTATTGAATATAAGGAAATAATGCTGAAATTGCAGAGGCGTTGTAACCATTAGGGAGAGGAATACTGGTGAATGTGTTACATGAGAAGCTAACAGTTGACATACCGCGCTGAACTCGGTGTTTGTTATGTATTGTGCTTCAGTGTGGAAATAGATTATAAATTAGTTCTGAAGTAGGAGGTACAACCTTCTTGTTTCAGGGACCGTGGTACTAACATATTAAAGCAGCAGCTGGTCTGAGTTTTGCTGAATCCAGAAGCTGATAGCAGACTCCTTGGTCAATATATCGACCAGTGTTGTGTCTCAAGAACACGGTGAAGCAAGCGAGCAGTGGAGACAGTTTCCTGCCGCCCACACAGAAGTTAAGATTCTGTGGCCAGAGCAGCTCAATCTTATGTATACCCTTCTAACAGTGACTTTACCTTACATCTAGAGGGACATTTAATTGTTTCAATTAAAAAGAAACTGTGAACCTTTCCAATATTAGTTCCACCAGAAACAGACACTTGAAGTCATGATGACAAACAACAACTTAGCTTGAAAAGCCAGTATTACCTGATAGTACGACAGCACTACTTACACATATATTGCAATAATCATATATGTCAATACACAGATCCTATCTATAAATTGTGTACATACAACTTGTGATTACATTTGATTGTGATTCCTGGTTCACTTTGTAGTTGAATCGGATATCTATTATTGAAGAACTTAATACACATATTTTTAAAAGTTACAGTTGACTTATTAAGATAGTCTTATAGAGTGTTCTATGTATGTGAGGGTCACAGTGTTGTAAAGTATTGTGGATTAAATTAAATTGTTTATCTGTCTGTTGGTTGTTGTGAACATACACTTCAGCATTATCATAACCCTAATGCTAGTAGTTACAAGTTCTCATGTACATCTACATGGCAAACTATTTATACAGTTCCTATAACCATTTCTGCATCCATTTATAATGCAGAAAAACTCCTTGGTTACATAATTTGTAGCAGTGATTTTCAATCTTTTTAGGACCACTGCCGAAATTTCACAGAGCGTGAAGCTTATCAGCATATACAATCAATATAGCAGTCGGGCAAAAGCATGCCACTTAAAACTTTGAGAAAGTGATACATAAAGAACTCTGTTTTTGTTGCATATTTCTTTAAATCAAATTAACAGAGTTGTTAAAAAACCCTGAACTGACAAATGCAATATTTATACCAACACAATGCTGTCATTGCCAGACCTGGACACTAACCAAAGAACAAATATGACATGAGATGGAGGGAAAAAAAGTGGTTAATATAGCATGAAAAGACCTACAGAGAACTAAAGAGGTCAGAGCCATTGTTCGAACAGCATCAGTGAAGGAATACAGTGACAAACTAAGAATAAAGTTGATCTTCTTCTTCTTCCATCCTTAGCCATCAACCGGCAAAGCAGTATGTGGCCAGTACGCCTAGTGGCGTCTTAGGGCAACAACAAATTGATCAATCTATCGCTGTTTCCACCACGCCTAGTGGCGTCTTTGTGGAACAAAAACAGACCAAACAATCTATCATTGTTTCCATAATCAGATTGGTTGGCGAGCAGGTGATCAGCCCACTGTGCGAAGTTTTTACGGGATGGGGTAAACAGCCCCATGCCAATACCCTCCTTAGTCGCCTTTTACGACATGCGTGGTAGGGTGCAGTGTTACTATTCTTTGCTCCCCTTTCGGGCCCCGGTAACACACGGGTGAAAGTTGATCTGGAGACACTTAAATGAAAATGAATCCTTATCAAAAAGGCCTCATCAATGAGGATGAATCCACATCAAAAAGGTCATGCCCATGAAGATGAATCCTCATCAAAAAGGTCTCATCAATGAGGATGAATCCTCATCAGCCAGCTACATATAACATTAAAGTGGAAGAGACCAAGTATAGAGCATGACCTAGAAGAAGAATGAATCAAGGGGGTGCCAGACATCTTAAAAAATTATGACAGCACTATACACAACAGTACATGCAGTAGAGAAGAAACCAAGATTCTATCCCATCTCCAATGCTTTACAGTATAACCAGTTGATCAATGAAGAAGACGATAATGAAATAATGTAAATGAAACCCCCAAGCAGAAACAATTTCAAATTATGAAATAAAACTGTCTGGAAAGTGGCCCACAAGAAGAAAAAAGTAAATAACATAATCTAAATGATTTCATCATTTTAAAATTGTTTACATAGAAAGATAGAATTCATTTTTTTTCTTTCATCCTAGCTTATTTTGGAACATGAGGCAATGATATATTTTCCCTATATGAATCTGTTTTGTTTGTGTTGGTCTGAAATGAGAGACGCAATATATATATATATAGTTATAACCCGTCAGAGGTTGAACAGGACATTTTTCTTCATAAATTAAAAAAAACAGTTTGTTCTATACAAGTTTTTTCTTTAAATGATACTTCATGTTTGCCTTAATCTTCCTGTGCTGTTCATTTCAGGGCCATTTGAGCGCACTGCTTACTTGCATTCCTATTGAGTACTTTAACCATCTTTATGTATAGAACACACAGTCTAACATAACTTCTCATGCTGGAAGTTGTTATCTTGTACACCTCGCTATGTTCCGTGATGATTCTGCCCTTTACCCTAGCAGAGAAGCCCCAGCCTGATTTCTCACCACGGATCACAGACCCATCTGTATACACAATGGCATTATTATCCCCGGCATGATCATGTTCCAATTGATTAATTTCCAGTTCTGGTTTCCCATTGCCCCAAGTTCTACACTCTCTGCCAAGGCTGATGATGACTTGCTGGTAATTAATTCAGTTCTTATCTGACATACTCCACTCTTCCCCTTTGAATATGTTTTCAACTGTGGCCACCTGCTTGATCGTTGTCTCTGCCTGTGCCATCCATGACATCTCTCTCTTTATTCTTGCTCCCTTAATGTCAGCTATGTTTCCATGCAGGGGGTGCCGTTTGTCTGTGGTTACTCATATATAGGCTTTTGCTTGGGCCATTGAATATCTGGATGCAATCAACAGCACTCCAAGCATGTACCTCACTGCCACAATGGGGGTATCTCGCGTACAGCCCAAGACTATACGCATCCCTTCATTTTGAATGCATTCTAGTCGTTCACATTGTTTTACTGACAGATTTAAAGACCTGTTTTCCACAGGAAGGGCAAAAAAGCTTTGTTCTTATACCACTTGTTTAACAGCTAGCGCCTATGAGTTGTGGATAATAATAATAATAATTTTATTGAAAATCTAATGACTCCAATCAGCTTTACATAAATTTTGTTGAAATTTTGTTGATTTTGAAAAGGCTTTTGACAGCATACATAGGGACAATTTATGGAAAATACTGAGGGCTTATGGAATTCCAAGCTGCATAGTGTCAATCATAAAAAGCCTCTATGCCAACTTTACGTGTAGTGTTGGGCAGGGCAACCTAACCTTCGAGGTGAAGACAGGAGTACGACAGGGATGCCCCTTATCAACCACCCTATTTTTGACAGTCATGGACTGGGTGATGCGCCGGACGACGGAGGGCAGTCCAGGAGGAGTGGGATGGACTGCATTTTCAACGTTGGAAGATCTGGAGTGTGCGGATGGCATTGCACTGCTGGCGCATTCGCGTCGGCACATCCGGGAAGAGACGGATGGACTTGATGAATTTGGCCAGCGGGTGGGCTTGGGCATCAATTTAGAGAGGTCTGAGGTCATGACGCTCAATGTGAGCAACCCTGAGCCCATATCAGTAAGGAATCAGCAACTGGAACAGACAGATACCTTCACATACCTAGGAAGCATAGTAACACCAGACGGTGGGGCAGGCAAAGACATCGGCATCAGAATGAATAAGGCAAGAACAGCCTTTTTTAGCCTAAATGACATCTGGAGGTCCTCCCAATGCAGCACAGGCACAGAGTTAAGATTATGCCAGAGTTGCGTGCTTTCTGTGCTTCTCTATGGTGCGGAATGCTGGAGAGTCACAGAGAAGGAAATGTCAAAATTGTCCTCTTTTCACACAACATGCCTAAGAAAAATTCACCGAATCTTTTGGCCGAATACCATCACCAACCAAGATCTGCTTACTCGTAGCAAGCAAGAGGACATGCACACCATCATAGCTGGCAGACGCTGGAGCTGGGTTGGTCATGTCCTCAGAAGAGACCCCGATGCCGTCACAAGAACAGCTATGCTTTGGACCCCTGAAGGAAAGCGAAAGAGAGGCCGACCAAAAACAACTTGGCGGAGGACTGTGGAGGCTGAGATGCAAAGAATGAACCAGAGTTGGGGCACTGTACGAAGGATGGCCACCGACCGTGCAAAGTGGAATCAGTTTGTTGTTGCCCTACAAGATGCCACTAGGCGTGATGGCCACTGACTGCTTTGACGGTCGGTGGTTAAGGATCGAAGAAGAAGAATGACTCCAATGAACGCTGTAGTAAACAAGAAATGATTTCTTACACTGCTAAGTTTCATGATAAATATCTTAAACTATGCAAAGTTCTATGGGAACAAATCAGATTTCTAATATTTTTGACTGGATTCTAGCTAAGAAAACGATATACCATTTCAATCCTCCTTTTCTACGCAAGCACCCATTTATTGTTGTTTTTGCTGTTCTCTATGTTTCAGAGCCATACAATAGGAAATTTGAGTTAAAGATTCTTATTTTCGTGTTGGACTTGATTTCTCTTGATCTCCATTTGTTTCTCAATACTGTACTATGAAATCTCCTCTTGCTTTTTGTATTCGTATTTTGATATCTCATAGTGTATGGGCCAAATGAGGATGAGAGAGCAGAGGTCAAGGAGGAATTCTTCGAGCTGCTTCAAAGGACAGTGGATGACTGCCTAGATGAAGTTATTATGCTTGGAGATTTTAATGCCAGAGTTGGAAATGACCATGCTAGATGGGGTGGAGTTATCGGAAGATATGGAGAAGATACTCTCAATGACAATGGAAAGCGACTCCTTAGATTCTGCAGTGAGCAGAATCTGATCATTACAAACACAAAGTTCCCCCATAAGCGCATACATGCATACACTAGATGTGAACCAACCAAGAATGAGAAGTCAGTGATCGACTACGCCATTGTTCGGAGAAGCTCATTCAGATATGTCCGAGATGCAAGAGTCTGGAGGGGGCCAGAGATTGGAAGTGATCACTACCTGCTAACAATCAAACGAACAACTGAAAGAGTTGCTCAGCCTAGGAACTGCCCAACATCACGCAAGAAACCAAGTAAACGAGCAGGAGAAATGAGCATTAGGACCTACAAGCTGAGAGAGCCAGAAATTAAGACCAGATATCAGGGGCTTATTGCTACAGCAGTGAGCAACACAGAAGAGCGACCTGATGACTTGGAAACCCTCTGGAATAAATTCAAGGATATCATAAAGACAGCTGCTGCAGAAGCATGCGGTGAAGTCCGACTTGGGAACCAGAGAAAGAGGACACCTTGGTGGACAGAGGAAGTCAAAGAGAAAATAAGAGAGAAGAAAATGGCATGGAAACAATACTTAGGAGCTAAAAACACAACAGGACAAATGGAAAAATATAGAGAATATGTGACACTCAGAACAGAAGCAAAGAACAAAGTGCTAGCAGCAAAACAGAAGTCCTGGGAAGAATTTGGAGAAAAGCTAGAAAAAGATGCACAAGAAAACCAGAAATTGTTCTATAAGACCCTAAAGAACATGAGGAAAGAAAAACAATGCCCTCTCAAATTTATAAAGGACAAGCAAGGCAAATTGCTTACTGCCCCGAAGGAAGTAATGGAAAGATGGAAAGAATATTTCTCAGAACTCCTGGATGGTGAGCATGATGAAGCATCAGAAATGATAACCACTAACACAGAAGAGGAAACCAATGATGGTGAAGATGACATAAAGATGGAAGAACTGAGGGCAGCACTAGAGAAAATCAAGATGGGCAAAGCAGCAGGGCATGATGGTATAACACCAGAAATGGTTAAGTACATGGGAGCATCAGGCGACCTATTACTCTTAAAGATCCTACAGGCAGCATGGTGCAACAAGACCATACCAAAGGATTGGGAGATTGCCATCATAACACCAATTTTCAAAAAGGGTGACAATCGACAATGTGGAAACCATAGAGGCATATCCCTTCTCAGTGTCCCTGGTAAAATCTACTCTAGAATCCTAGAGCAGAGACTCCGACGCCTAGCTGAGCCACAATTGGATGAGGTCCAGTGCGGATTCCGAGCAAACCGAAGTACTCAAGACCTAATCTTCACACTCAGACAGCTGAGTGAAAAGGTCCTTGAGTATAAGAGTGAGATCCATCTTTGTTTCATAGATCTGGAAAAGGCGTTTGACAGGGTCCCCTGGAGCAAACTTTGGGACTGTTTGGCAAGGAAGAATATTCCAGCACCTCTGATTCATGCTATACAGAGCTTCTACAAGTCTTGCAGAAATTATGTGAGGACAGCAAACCATAAGTCAGAAGAGTTCAGGACCACCACTGGTGTAAGGCAAGGTGATATCCTATCACCTTACCTCTTCATACTCCTTATGGACGATGTCATCAAGGCATGTAAGGAGAGAACAAGAAAGTATTCAGTGGGGTACTGGAAGATGAGACAGGTCTATATTTCGGAGCTGGCATTTGCTGATGATGTTGCCCTGATTGCTAAATCAGAGGCACATCTCCAATCCAACCTGCAAGTCTGGAAGGAAGAGCTGGAGAAGAGAGGGATGGTCATAAGCAGCTCTAAAACAAAAATCCATGGTGATATCACGAGAAGAAAGAAAACATCAGATTAAGTTGGGAGAACAGGTCCTGGAGCAGGTCGACCACTTTAAATATCTCGGAGCTATTATAGACCGAAAGGGAGGCATCAAAGAAGAGTTGGCCACTCGGAAAGCAGCGGCTGGGAGACTTTTTCAGGCCATAAATCGTGGATTCCTCAGTAAGAAAGAAGTTGGTAAGAAAACGAAGATGGCTGTATACCGCTCCACCTATGTCCCAGTCTTGACATATGGATGCGAGTCGTGGGCAATGACTACAACCCACAAAAGCCAGATCCAAACCTCAGAAATGAGGTATCTGAGGAAAGTGGTTGAAGTAACAAGAAGAGACATGGTCCGCAACCAGACGATCCGTCAAGGCCTAAAATCCCATCCGCTGCAGACCCAAATAGAACAGTCCCAACTAAGATGGTTTGGCCATGTCTGCAGAATGGGAGAAGATCGGCTACCACGACAAGCATGGGAAACAAAGAGCCAGGGATCCAGACCTCCAGGACGACCCAGAGTCCGCTGGGAGGACAACATTAGACAATCTTTGAAGGACCGAGGACTAGAATGGAACCAGGCCAGGAAGAAGACAGCTGATAGAATGGTCTGGCGCTCTCTCTTCCAAACCTCTACACCTCACGGTAGAAGGGGAACGACTAAGTAAGTAAGTAAGTATTTTGATATCACACTGTCTGTCCCTCCAACTTTGTCTATATTGCTGCCAAAATATGCGTATGATTCTACATCTTTTAGTTGTGTTTCTTCAAGTTCAACCTTGTTATCATTTCTTCTCTACATCTTTGTCTTTTCCATGTACATTTTCAGAACCACTTGTTGTGACCTCTCATCGAATATTTTCATTTTGTCTTGCATCTGATTATGGTTATGGGTCAGATGTGCCAAGTAATCTGCAAAATCTAGATCATCAAGCTGTTTAGCTAGATGCCAATGGATTCCATTTCTGTTGAGTGATGTCAATGTTTTCATAACCCAATATGTTGCTAGTAAGAAAGGAAATGGAGACAACAGGAATCCCTTTTGCACTCCCGTTCTAATCCCAAATGGTTCTGTGTAGGACCTGAAGGTCTTTTATATTTGGACATGCGCCCTAATATAACCAACTAGGTGGAACGGGACGTGCCTCGCCAAAACGAGGAAAAATTTTATTTAAAAAAAAATAAAAACATGATTCTGTAAGTTGTCTTTCATGAAGAACTCTGCATGTCATGTCGTCATAAGTCTTCTTTATTAAGTTAATGATCTTCCAGGGAACTCCATAATGCCTCATCAATTTCCAAAGTGATTCTCCTTCTACACTGTCTAATGCCTTTTCACAGCTCACAAATCCAATGTATAGCGGTGAATTCCATTCCAGACTTTGTTCAACTATTATTCTCAATGTGGCTATCTGGTCTGTACAGGATCTGTTTTGTCCAAAACCTGCTTGTTCATTTCTCAGTTGCTTGTCTATGGACTCTTTTAATCTCTCAAGGATGATTCTGTTTAATACTTTTCCTGGCACTGATAGTAACATTCTTCCTCTATAATATGTGCCCTCTTGTAAATTTACCTTCTTAGGCAACTTGACCAGATAACTTTCCTTCCATTCTGCTGGTATTTCTTTTCTCTCCCAGAGACTGCCAAGTAGTTTATATAATATGTCTGTACAGGTATCAATATTTGCAATCCCTTATCAGAACCAAATGTAATACATTTGAACAATCTACGATTTGGAATTGCTGGAATCAAAGATGAAAAGAAAGAAGAAGAAATGTAGTGAGTATTTTGTAAATAATGCATAATTTAAAGTACTTTTTATGAATGTTATAGGAAACCATGTGAGCAAGACAATACTGGACATTCTAGAGCATCGGCAGGCAACCCAGGAGTTGTGGAGATCTACTTTAGAAATCTACCTTGATAATATCATGTCTGTGTTCAGGTTTCAGAGTGTATGGAATACGTGAAGCCTAAATGTAACTTCTATCTCTGCTGATAATCTGCTCCTGCAAGGCCATCAACAGAGTGGTGAAAAATTCCTACTAAATGATATTTTACTGAATGTTAACTTCACTTCAAAGAAAAGATCACATTCCTTCCTCATGCAGTTCACAATTAAAGTGAGTATTAGTAAGCTAGCTAGTTTTCACTGGGAATGTGGAAAAAAAAATGTACCTTTAATCCTGAGGACACTGCATTTTAAAATGCAACTCTGGAATTTCCCTAGCTCAAAAAACTCTACATTTATCCCCTGCATCACCTAGCGATCTACCAAATCATCCCCTGTGATCTCCTGGTAGATTGGGATCTACCTAAAGTAGACCCTTGTCTAAAGGATGCTTAAGAGACAGTCAACTCAAAAATCTTATAAAGAAAGAACAGAGACTGAAAGTTGTGGGGAGCCAAAATTGCCCATAGCAGTCAGTGTGACGATGTAAAAATCGCCTTCTTTTCTCTTTGTAACTCTTTTCTCATACCTAATCACTCATTCCTCTTATTTCTAGAAATCCTCCACTTGTCTAAAATTTTAAGTTCTCTCATTCTTCCCATAGGGTTACCTCTCTCTTTCACTGTATTTATGGCAGAAGTCTTTCGACTCTCCACCTTGACCGTAGCTAGAATGTTCTACTTAACATGGGGTTTCCCCTGGGAATAATTACAATTCTAGCCAACTGGAAGGCAGTCCTATTGTCATGTGACTTTTGACCTCAGCAACCAGCACGGAGTTCATTTTTCGCCTGGTATCAGAATGCCAAGTACCGGCCAGTGTGTGTGTGGTTGGGGATGGAACGAAATGTCAACAATAGTTCAGGTCCACCACCCCTAATGTAGGCAGATTAAACCCAGAAAACCTTGGAGTGAATTGAGCCGCATTCACGAAGCATCAGCCTAGACTAACAGACCGGCTTGAAAGATTGCTCCCAAGAAATACAAATGGAGCCCAGTCCATTTTAAAACAGCAGGTTGGCTTGGCTGAGCGCATCCTACCAGGTTGTCCTTCCAGGAGACCTAACCATATGCAGTGTTCTCGAGGGCAGACATACTCCATCCCAGTTGGTGATGAGCATTGTGTCAAGACAGAGGAAGCAACCTGCCATCCTCTGAAACCCTAAAAAGAACTTGCCATACTGGACCTGGAGTGCTGAGACAGATTGAACCTCCTGCCAACTAGACAACATAAATTCAGCAGCATCTGAGATGAGTAGTTTACAATGCCAGCAAAACCACTACAGAATAGTCAAATTGTCCTAGGATGCAAAATTCATTCTGACATTGTTCAGAACCATTCATAGATTAGTGAACATAGCTTATAGTTTGTACATTTGAATATATGTGAGAATCTATCTTCATTTTTGTAAACTTTACATAACAGAGTCTGTTGTTATTTTTCTTGTAATAATTAATTGGGTTGTATAATTTTTAAGTAATTAAAATCTACACCCTGTGGGCCGAGCCGTAATTGAATAAACACTATTGGGTCGGGATATTTTTAATGTGGCTGGGCATCAAATCTCTTATCCAACTATATGTACTATACATAGTCCTTTGTAGGATTTCGGATAAAGAATTTATCGCCTAGAGAATATCCTGTTTAGTTTCACCAGAATTCTCTTTTAAGTAAAGCTCCTAGTGGACTACTTCCCGAGGAGAGACAGTTCATTCAACCTGCACTGTGGAAGATTTTCCTCTAGATATCATCTTTTATTATTTCATCAAATCTGTCACCTCTCCTTCAAAATTTCCCGTCACATTATGTGGCGATCTCGTTCGGGATTTACTTTTTTTTCCCTCATATTTAGACACTTGTCTGAGATATGAAAACTCTTATCTTTCTGTCGCGAGAGGGTAGATGGTTATAGAATTTGATAAGATATCCTGGACATAAAGGTGTATCAGATGATACCAGGATAGTGCCAGATAAGAGTCTGGTATTATCAGTAATACCCCCTTTCTCTGAAAAGAGTAAAGGTGTATAGACAACAAAGGTAGGGTCAAGCTGCATAAGTTCCCAGAGAAGATGGTAATGTAGTACTCTGAGTCCTTATGTGCTACCTCTCCAGATCCTCCTCTGTTAATATGGTGGTTATTATTGTTATTGACTCTGCTAGGGGTAATTAAGTAATTTAATTCACCAACAAAGACTGTAACTTAACTTAAAGAATTGGGAGCCGCGCTGGTGTAATGGCTACAACGTTGTACTGGCGACCAGGTTTTCAAGGTTCAAGCCCGGGCGTCAGCGTTTGAAGGAATGTTTATGACCGGGAATTTGACTGAATAACCTGAACGGCTCCTGCACATAAACCCCCTGTGGATGGGAAGGAGCGAAACTCCTGACCGGGTTGGAAGGAAAGTCCAATGACCCCCCAGCCTCGCAATGACATGTCACTGGGCCAAAAGGGCTGGAAAGCTCGAGTGCCGCTGGTTAGAGAAAAAAAAAAACTTAAAGAATTTAAGTAAGTCTGCTGGTAAATATTTACAATTTAATTTGTACAGTTTCTCTTTTCTGTTTGAAAAGTTTTAAAAGAAATGATATGACAACATTAAATAAATAATAAAATATTCAACAAAGTCTTTCACTGAATGGAAATGTCTATCACTATGGAGAAAGTCTTGCTTGGATGGTTTCTCTCTGATTATTTACTATTTTATATTGTCACAGTTCTGATTGAAGACATACACTGCTTATTTGCATCTGTGGTGAAGTGGGATGTTATAAATATTTATAGGGGACTTAGTGTACTGACTGAGATCAGCTGTGAAGGTATCTATATCTATTAAGAGTAGTGTATTATAGATAACCTTACTTGCTACCACATATCTATATATCTCAGTCAGAATTATTCTGGAATAGTGTGATGACTACGTTAGGTGTCTAGGGTATGTGTATGATGAAGTGTAAGTCACAACAACAGACAGATAAACAATTTAATTTAATCCACTACTCTTGACAACACTGTGACACTCACATACATATAACACTCTATGAGAATATCTTAAGGAGTCACTGATAACTTTTCAAATAACAATATGTATTCATGGTTATCATAAAGGTATATGTGTCCTGATTCAAATACAAAGGAACCAGGAATCACAATCAATTTTAATTACAAGTATATGTACAGACTTTATCAATGTGAATATTGTAGTGACATATATTATTAAAAATATCCTATGTGTGTCAGTTGTGTAGTGGTAATATGAGGTAATACTGGTTTTGTTTTGTTCAAGCTCTGTTGGTATTTGTCATCATGACTTCAATAGTTTGTCTTAGGGACTAGTATTGGAGATGTTCTCAGTTCCTGATATTAAGACAATTAAATTCCCCTCTGAATGTTATTTTTACAAAGTTATTTCAAGATGAGGGGATATAATGTTGAGCTCAGCTGGCCAAATCAGCTTATCTTGCGTGATGGCGGCAGGAAAGGACTCCTCTGCTCGAATTCTCCTCTGGGCTCTGGAGACACCTCACTGATAGCTAAATGAACCAAGGAGTATGCTGTCCGACTCTGGATTCAGCAAAGCTCTGACCAGGTGCTGCTCAGTACCATCAAGACCACGGTCCCACAATTTCATGGAAATAAACACAGATACGTTGATTAGCAATGAATTCTGGCACAATTACTGGCACAAATTCCCATCTGCTTATGTTCCAGGCTTTTATTTAACACAAATATGAGCTGGCTTCAACGCACTGTTGCTTTATCAAGATTATTTGCACTAGTGGTCTCGAACTAACGCTCCTAAGTGAGTATATCAGCGAGTCTAGCCAATGAGGCCACGTTTCGACAAGTGTTTGAAAAAATGTTACCTTTTCACGTCTCCCCTAACAACGAAAGATAGTATTTATAGCCCGACCAATCGTGGTTAGTCTTTCATTTGTTGCGCTCCAATCAATTTGGAGTTTACATGGTAGGCTAATTCTGTAACGTAAGATTTTTTTTCAAACACGTTATAAAAAAATTTTATGAGCAGAAATGATTCCATGCTGTCAGGCATCCCCACTATTTTATTTTGGGTATAATTTATTAATTCCTGGACTATTTGCGTAACGTTTTACATATTCTTTGTCAGCAAGCCCTAAGGAACCCAAATATCCAAATTTAAAAGAGCTACGTGGCTGCGTTCAAAATATGTATTTCCTACCTCCTGTTTCGAAGATGTGCTGTCTGGGTACTGTTATGTTTTCAACCGTAAACCCATCTATTGTTATCTTTCCTAATAAGCGTTTTTTATGGTTTATAAACCTAACTCTGGGATGGGTAATGTATTTTATCACTGTCCGTCTGAAAAAAAGTTAGTGCATGTAGTCTTACACGCGTGATGGCAGCATTTGTGTATCGCGCGACGCGGGTTGGGGGTGGCATTAATAGCGAGACGCGTGTTTAATTTTGCATGCGTTCGGCTTTATTCGCCCCTCTCTCTTCTCGCTATCCTTTAGTCCATCTGTCTTTTGATCTTGGTAACATAGTGTAGAAAAAGACATGAATGGAATTTAAAATTTAGGTCAACTTGCATATTTCAAGGTTTTTCTTAGAAAGGCAGCACATTTTATTGTGTGTTTGGGAAACGCGTGTATGTTGCAGAAGGCCTTTAATATCAACGTGAAAGCGTTACAATTTGCCGACGAAGTAGAAAACAAGGGGGAATTCGAGTACCTTCTTTGTGACAGCACTGTTCTTTACCATTCTTCTTCCTTTATTTATTATATGTATTTATTAGGCTTTATATTTACTTGATAATTTATATATGTGGATTAGAATATTCCACGACACCTCCCCTCTTAAAACAGACATTATATGTCAGTCCTTTATTCTATATTCACATAGAGAAATTTATTATTATTTCTGGGGTTTACGGTGATTCTCATCACACGGATGGCAGCTTAAAAAATCCGCTCCCAAATTGGTTTTTCCAGATATATACTCAATGCTAAAATTATATGGAGCCAAAAGTAAAGACCATCGGAGTAACCTGGAGTTCTCATGCCTAGCCTGTGCTAGAAACGATAAAGGTTTGTGGTCTGTTTGCAACTTAAATGCCTTCCCATATAGATAAATATTGAATTTCTTTATCGCCCATATTACTGCAAGACATTCTTTTTCGCTAGTTGAGTAGTTGATTTCAGCTTTATTCAACTTTCTGCTAGCATATGCCACGGGGCTTAATTCCCCATCCAATGCATCTGATTTCTGTAGTAGAGTTGCACCTAACCCAATATTACTTGCATCCGTCCTTACTATGAATTCTTGACTTAAGTCAGGTAATTTCAAAATGGGTTTACTTGTGAGCTTTTCCTTCAATTCTTGGTAAGTCATTTCACATTGTGGTGTCCATGTAATGCGATCTGGATGTCCTTTACGTGTCAATTCAGTTAACGGTGCACATATGGAATTAAAGTTTTTGATATACTTCTGGTAGAAACCACATAATGAGACAAAGGATCTCACGTCCTTCTTGGTTTGTGGTCTCGGGGCTTTCTGTAGTTTCTCTAAATTCTTTGGGTCAGGGGTCATGTTTCCCTGATAAACTGTGTGTCCCAAAAATTCCAATTCTTTACATCCAACGCAACATTTGGTTGGTCGGGCTGTTAAATTTGCCTCCCTAAGTCGATCAAACAGCATGTTCAGAGAGTCAATGTGTTCCTCAAATGTTTCTGTTGCTATAAGGATATCATCCATAAAATTTGTTATACAGGGATTATTCAGAGGATCCAATAATTTTCTCATCATTCTAGAGAAGACACTAGGCGCATTCTTCAATCCAAATGGCAATCTATTAAACTCATAGTGTCCTTCTGAGGTACTAAAAGCTAGGTATGGTCTAACCTCAGGCTTTACTGGAATCTGATAATATCCTTTACTCAGATCCACTTTTGAGAAATATTTAGCTTTATTTAGCCTGGCAAACAGCTGATTTGTATCCGGCAATGGATCCACCTGTCCTTCTGTAATAGCATTCAGTCTCCTGTAATCTATACAGAGTCTATGTTCTCCAGAGGGCTTCCTTAAGAGTACAACACCGGAACTATACGAAGATTCACTGTGTGAAATAATTCCTTCCTTCAATAGATAGTCTATCTCTTCCTTCAAAGCTTTCTCCTTAGCAAACGGAATCGAATATGGTTTCATACAGACAGGTGTGGAGTCTATTAGTTTCATATCATATTCCAATAGGTTTGTATGCCCTGGTCGGTCTGTTAACACCTCTGCATGATTATTTAGAACCTGTTGCACTCTCTCTTTCTGAGTTTTCGTTAAATGTGTACTGATTTTCACCTGTGCTGCTGTCTCACAGGGGTGTAATGGATATTCAAATGATGAAAGTGGTTCCTTTTTCATCTCCATGGCGATGGACAAGGTCAACAAGTGTGTCTCTTCCTGATGTTCTCTTTCCAAATATTTCTTCAGGAGATTCACATGATAGATTTTTTCTTTCCCCTTCTTATCTATCTTATAATTTGTTCTAGACACCTTCTCTAGAACTGTATATGGACCCTGCCATCCAATTTGTAACTTATTCTGACTCCCGGGCAAAAGAAGCAGTACCTTCTCTCCCACAGCCAAATCTCTGTCTTTCGCCTTCCTGTTATAATAGGCAGCATGTTTCTTCCTGGCTTGTTTCAAATTTTCATTGGCAAGTTTCCAGCCAGTTTTTAACCGAGTGGTCAGCTCATTCACATATTGGTATGAAGATGTAATGTTTTCCTCTGCCTTTTCATCAGTCCACGTTCTTAGCAAAGCTTCGAGTGGACCTTTTATTGTGTGGACCTATTTGTCCATGCACCGGTATGGTCTCTTCCACTCGAAGCTTTATAGTGATGATTTTTCCTCCCAGAATTATCATTCACAAAACGACCGCTACCAATTCTTTTGGGGCTTTCTCCCCACTTAAAATTGTTGATGAGAGATTTCCTCCCTACATCCTCTTCCTCCAGTTTGTTTAAGTCCGATTGAGGGATTGTCGGCTTATCCTGGGATAAGACATCTGTTTGCACTCTCCGCATAGTGGCCATTGTAAAACAGTTAAGTGAAGCTTGTCCGTGAAAAGGGGCTTCCCATTCCATTTGGTCCACTTTTTCAAATCTATTTTTCTTTTTATTATCAGGCCTAATTTTGCCCCGGGGCGTGTCCAGGTCCTGATCCATGTTCCCACTTGTGGGTGTTCCCTCATGTGCTATGCTACACCTTTCTACAAAATTCTCAATGTCCCATCTTGCTTTGGGCCAATAATAATTGTGAGCCACCTTTTGAATGATGGTACCTATCTTCTCATGGTCCCCATCTGGTTTCACATGTAGGCTCCTTATTAAGTCTGCCCTATATCTTTTTGGAAGAACCAGCTGTCCGTGACCATGGGATCTAGCTCCAGTCTTCCTATACATCAACTTGTTTTTCATGTAAAAATCTCCCTTGCCTGGAGTTGTATGACAAGTTGACAATTTTCTGAAACAAGGCTTGAGTGTTTTATCCCCAGCCTGTGCCTTCCTCATCTCTTCTGGAGTGGTATCTAACATAATATCCTCCTCCTGTCTTGAGGTCGACCTGACCTGAAGGGTTGCCATATACACAGGTTTCCTTCTGCAACGGTCAGTGTCATGATTGTCCATCTGACAATTCTTACACCACCTTTTTCCTTGGTTGAAAGATTTTCTTTTATCATATTTCCTTTCATCGAATTGTGGGAATTTATTTTTATTTTCATACCGTGGCCTCTCAAATTGGTGCTTACCTTTGTGTTGATCCCTAGGATCAAATTTATTAAAGTTCTGTGGTGCCCTAAAGTTATCCACTTGTTTCTTTTTATTACCTGTTACCTCTGCTTGAGCTGCTTGATACCTTTCAGCAACATTTAGCAACTCACCCAGCCTCTCTGCACCTTGTTCCATGAGAAACTTTCTCAGGTCTGGAGCCATGGACTCTCTTAATTGCTCTATAAGGACCATTTCCTTAAGATCTTGGGTTTTCCCCAGAGAAGTCCATTTCTCCAAGTATGTCTCTATTCGTGCAGAGAACTGGTGATAGGTTTCACCTGACAGTAGTTTAGCATTCCTAAATTTTTTCCTATAAAATTCTGCATTCTTTTCATACCTTAACAAAAGAGCCTGCTTTAGCATGTCATAATTTTCCTGATCACCTCTGCTCATTTTTGCAAAAACTTCATAAGCTGCCCCACGAAGTCCCTGAGATAACTTTAAGCTCCACCTTTCTCTCTCTAACCCATACGTGGTAGCTAATAGTTCATACCTATTTAGGTAGCTCTCTATATCATCGTCTTTCTCAACAAAATGATCTAAATGAAAGTTCATAGCTGAGGTTGAGGCTCCTTGAGTAACCGTAGCATCAGAGGCAAAGGGACTGGCACCATTTTCAGGAGCATGGCCTTGAAACTCAAACTCCCTTAGTCGTAACTCATGTTCCCTTTGTAATCTTTTATCTTCTGCTTCCCTTTCTGCAGCTAATTTCTTCTCTTCCCTTTCTGCAGCTAATTTCTTCTCTTCCCTTTCTGCAGCTAATCTCTTGTCTTCCCTTTCTGCAGCCAATCTCTTGTCTTCTCTTTCTGCCTCCAATTTCTTAGCCTCAGCCTCAATCTGCAACCTCTTAGTCTCAGCCTCAGCTTGCAACCTCTTAGTCTCAGCCTCTAACTTTCTTTCGGCCTCTTTTTCTAATCTTCTTTCTTCGCGTTCAATAAATTTGTCACATTCCGTGGTGACATAGGCAACCATAACTTGCCCATCTAATCCTAACTCTTTTGCAGTCTGAACAGCAGCAGATCGAAAGTTGGCCAGGTCCGCCATTGTCTATCAGGTAAATTTCTACAATGTCTAACCAACAATTTAATCTCTAAATATATCTAATGGACAACACAGGCACCGTGAGCTCAACCTTATTTAATTCCACCCAAGGATACCTTTTAATTCTTATATTCCCTGAAGTGAATTACCCCCAATATTTTTAATAGGGAAAGATTCAAAATCCCAAGAGCGAGACCCCAATATATGTGGTGAAGTGGGATGTTATAAATATTTATAGGGGACTTAGTGTACTGACTGAGATCAGCTGTGAAGGTATCTATATCTATTAAGAGTAGTGTATTATAGATAACCTTACTTGCTACCACATATCTATATATCTCAGTCAGAATTATTCTGGAATAGTGTGATGACTACGTTAGGTGTCTAGGGTATGTGTATGATGAAGTGTAAGTCACAACAACAGACAGATAAACAATTTAATTTAATCCACTACTCTTGACAACACTGTGACACTCACATACATATAACACTCTATGAGAATATCTTAAGGAGTCACTGATAACTTTTCAAATAACAATATGTATTCATGGTTATCATAAAGGTATATGTGTCCTGATTCAAATACAAAGGAACCAGGAATCACAATCAATTTTAATTACAAGTATATGTACAGACTTTATCAATGTGAATATTGTAGTGACATATATTATTAAAAATATCCTATGTGTGTCAGTTGTGTAGTGGTAATATGAGGTAATACTGGTTTTGTTTTGTTCAAGCTCTGTTGGTATTTGTCATCATGACTTCAATAGTTTGTCTTAGGGACTAGTATTGGAGATGTTCTCAGTTCCTGATATTAAGACAATTAAATTCCCCTCTGAATGTTATTTTTACCAAGTTATTTCAAGATGAGGGGATATAATGTTGAGCTCAGCTGGCCAAATCAGCTTATCTTGCGTGATGGCGGCAGGAAAGGACTCCTCTGCTCGAATTCTCCTCTGGGCTCTGGAGACACCTCACTGATAGCTAAATGAACCAAGGAGTATGCTGTCCGACTCTGGATTCAGCAAAGCTCTGACCAGGTGCTGCTCAGTACCATCAAGACCACGGTCCCACAATTTCATGGAAATAAACACAGATACGTTGATTAGCAATGAATTCTGGCACAATTACTGGCACAAATTCCCATCTGCTTATGTTCCAGGCTTTTATTTAACACAAATATGAGCTGGCTTCAACGCACTGTTGCTTTATCAAGATTATTTGCACTAGTGGTCTCGAACTAACGCTCCTAAGTGAGTATATCAGCGAGTCTAGCCAATGAGGCCACGTTTCGACAAGTGTTTGAAAAAATGTTACCTTTTCACGTCTCCCCTAACAACGAAAGATAGTATTTATAGCCCGACCAATCATGGTTAGTCTTTCATTTGTTGCGCTCCAATCAATTTGGAGTTTACATGGTAGGCTAATTCTGTAACGTAAGATTTTTTTTCAAACACGTTATAAAAAAATTTTATGAGCAGAAATGATTCCATGCTGTCAGGCATCCCCACTATTTTATTTTGGGTATAATTTATTAATTCCTGGACTATTTGCGTAACGTTTTACATATTCTTTGTCAGCAAGCCCTAAGGAACCCAAATATCCAAATTTAAAAGAGCTACGTGGCTGCGTTCAAAATATGTATTTCCTACCTCCTGTTTCGAAGATGTGCTGTCTGGGTACTGTTATGTTTTCAACCGTAAACCCATCTATTGTTATCTTTCCTAATAAGCGTTTTTTATGATTTATAAACCTAACTCTGGGATGGGTAATGTATTTTATCACTGTCCGTCTGAAAAAAAGTTAGTGCATGTAGTCTTACACGCGTGATGGCAGCATTTGTGTATCGCGCGACGCGGGTTGGGGGTGGCATTAATAGCGAGACGCGTGTTTAATTTTGCATGCGTTCGGCTTTATTCGCCCCTCTCTCTTCTCGCTATCCTTTAGTCCATCTGTCTTTTGATCTTGGTAACATAGTGTAGAAAAAGACATGAATGGAATTTAAAATTTAGGTCAACTTGCATATTTCAAGGTTTTTCTTAGAAAGGCAGCACATTTTATTGTGTGTTTGGGAAACGCGTGTATGTTGCAGAAGGCCTTTAATATCAACGTGAAAGCGTTACAATTTGCCGACGAAGTAGAAAACAAGGGGGAATTCGAGTACCTTCTTTGTGACAGCACTGTTCTTTACCATTCTTCTTCCTTTATTTATTATATGTATTTATTAGGCTTTATATTTACTTGATAATTTATATATGTGGATTAGAATATTCCACGACAGCATCATACAACTGTTTCTGTTTATTTTTGGTGTGCTGGGATATGCTGGACAGTTGCCTTTGTGGGCAACTTATCTGAGTCACTGAAGATGGCTCCCTCTGATATTGGATAGAAATCTGTGATGAAATTCTTCCAAGTGGTCACACGAGATGTCTGGCCCTCTGACAGAGACCGGCACTGCATCCGTCGTAACCTCAGTAAGAGATGCTTCTTTTATATTTATCAGGTTTTTACAGGATAAAACCTGAAACGAAGTTAAATGCAATCCCTGTATTTTCTATTAATATCCCTCTATGACACTGATAGGGACGATAGACAGTTTCAGACAGAGTGCTAGCAGATGCACAAGATATAATATAGTAGCAACAATCAATTCATTTCACTGTGATCATACATTTCCTCTACATCCTTATTTATAATCCTTTTCCCATGATCCGCCTCCCTACAATAATTTGGTTGTGAATAAAACTACTAAGTAATATATCAAACTATACAGTAATCCAATTACTTTCATCCTTCCTTATGTTCCTGGTATGTGTGTCATTCCATTTAAGAAATACTTCTTTAATTACATTTCCAAACTTACAGACACACGTTGGCCAGCATTATCAATTATTCTGAATATTTCTCAAGGCTGGCTTTGCCTCCAGAATTACACACAAGCCTGTAAGTTCACCAGCAATACACTGTAATTTTCTAACACATCTACACACTTCCTATCGTACAGGTGGATTAATCACTAGAAATACACATAATTATATATATATATATATACATATATATATATATATATATATATATATATATATATATATATATATATATATATATATATATATATATATATATATATATATATATATATATATATCTATATATATATATATATATATATATATATATATATATATATATATATATATATATATATATATATATATATATATATTCGTTATTACCCTCAGGCATACCTACAGTCGAGCTGTTAATGGTTGTTTAAGGTCTGCTTACAAGTACAGATGGCAAATCGCTTCCACTAACACTTGCTTTCTTTTGCCGCTCGCTGTAGATTCAAATATTGTGACTGACCTGATTCTGTTAGACTTACTTACTTAGTCGTTCCCCTTCTACCGTGAGGTGTAGAGGTTTGGAAGAGAGAGTGCCAGACTATCCTATCGGCTGTCTTCCTCCTGGCCTGGTTCCATTCTAGTCCTCGGTCCTTCAAAGATTGTCTAATGTTGTCCTCCCAGCGGACTCTGGGTCGTCCTCGGGGTCTGGATCCTTGGCTCTTTGTTTCCCAGATTCTGTTAGACACATGCTATAAATAGTGTGGCCTCGAGTGCCCGAGGTGGTTTCCCCCAACAAATGTGTTTTGAGTTCAGAAAATATAGTAAATTTTGCCTATTGTGCAAATCAGGACAACTAAGATTTTATTTATCTAAGTTATTTCTGGAGCGATTTTATTCATCTAAAGTTTAAAATACGCCCATATTATTCTACATAATTCTAGTAAACAACCTTTTTCATTCCTAAATGCATTTTATTCTATGCGTACGTTACACAGCTAAAAAATGGACTAACCTGAGGCTTAGATGCATTCAACTAGAGATCTCTCCCGTCCTATATCATTATTTGTAAAAGTATTAGTACTTACGGGTAGAGCAACATCCCAAATTTCGTTTTGGTAGCCTCTTCCAGGTGGTACTTCTTCCATAAAGATGTAGTTAATTGTCCTTCGCTACTTGTTTGCACATATTTGGACGTCCATTTTATTTATCCAAGGCTGTAGTAAACATGGCATAACGGAGCGTTCTGATTGGTCTGTGTGACTTGCAGTTCTTACAATGTATGGCGCGCGGTGTGGTCAGAGTTATGCAGAATTCGTGTTGTGAGACAGACGTCACTTCACGACACTTTCCTAGACCACTACTGCTGTAGGTACTTGTCACTTATTGGTGTCCAGGTCTAGGATTAGATTAAAGAGGGGACATATAAATTACCCTAGACTAAAATACATATAAATTTTTATAAGAAAAACAGATTTTAAGTTATGAAAACTATTCTTGGTGGTACTGCTGGTTATTAGTTACATATTGTTAACTATTATTTAAGTGATATTTTATGTATGCTGGTTTTAAATAACATAGGTTGTTAAAATACTTTAGTTTAGTTATGGCTATAGAAAGTATTTAGGCCTATATTTATTTGATAGTGAGTTAGAGATCTCACACTCGCTCAGCAAAACCACTGCTGTTAAAATGGATGAGATCGAAGGACTGAAGGAATGGACAGCGCAAGCGTATGAGATTGGAAAATTATGTGGCTTTTCGGGAAGTACGCTGGAAAATTATGTCTTGGAACAGGAAGAATATTTCATGAGCATAGTGGGGCGACTGAAGGAATGGAGTGCAAAATGCAAGGAAGAGAATGTGGAACATGAGAGACAAAGACAAGAAAAATCCCTCCAGTGTAAGGATGAACTGGAAGAAATGGAAACTCAGTTGCTACCTACAAATATGGAATCCAGGAATACTCATCATGCCACTCCTTTGCAAGTTGCATCACCATCTCCAGCAGTAAATATAACTGCACCACATGAAGCCAAGTCTGTGTCTCAGAAGTCAGGCTCAGACAGAGCAGAGGTGCGGATATTTAAACGAAGACATCTAGACCATCCTGAAAACAAGATTAAGCACAGCAGTGCTGATAATCTGAAGAGACCTTCCTCATCCTCAGCAAAAACTCACAACAGGCATACCAAAAACAACAGCACCAACAACCTGGTAAATAGGATCGCTCAACCAAATAGGATCACTCAACAGAAAAGGATTACACAACCCTATATGAAGGGAAGGAATGTTAGTAAACATCACCTGTTGGCCAACTTACATCAGTTAGAATGTATGCGCCGAGACCCAATCCCACATGCTTCATACAAAGCTAAGGTCCCTTAGTCCCTGCCAACAGGCAAGCTTATCTTTCTCTGTCACTGGAGAAACAGCCGTAGAGGAGCATACATGCTCTCATTCTAAGGGAGATAGGTATGTGTCCTTAGACAGATCAAGCAGTATGACTAAAATAAGGTTGTGTATGAGGCTGGCAACCTCATCATGCAAAACTATTTGCCATAGACCGCATTGTAAGCAGAGTGTAGGCTTTAGTGCAAGATCTTTGCCAGGAGGCAAGCTTCAATGTAGGATCCGCAAGGAGGAACAGAAGGGAGGAAAGATTATACGAGCAGGCTGGCTTAAACTACCTCAACTTCTAAAGACAGGAAATGGATAGTTCTGTGCTTATTACAGGCATACCATTTGACACGGTGACAGAGGGAAAAAGGAAACACTGAGATTGAAATAACGAGAGATGGGAGCCGCGGTGGTGTAATGGTTACCATGTTGCGCTGGCTATCAGGTGTTCAAGGTTCAAGCCTGGGTGTCGGCATTTGAAGGAGTGTCACTGACTGGGATTTTGACTGAATAACCTGAATGGCTCCTGAGATAAACCATCTGTGGATGGGAAGAAGCAAAGCTCCTGACCGGGTTGGAAGGAAAGTTCACAGGTTCCCCAGCCTCGCAATGACATGTCATTGGGTCGAAGGGCTAAAAGCCCAAGTGCCGCTGGTTAAGAAAAAAATAAAATAAAAAAATAACGAGAGATATGAAACAGAAAGGTATTAGCAGACAGAAGAGAATAGTCGGCTCAACTTAAGTTAGCCGTAGGCACAACTTTTAAAAGGGGGTCTATGTGACGAAGTAAAAATCGCCTTCTTTTCTCTTTGTAACTCTTTTCTCATACCTAATCACTCATTCCTCTTATTTCTAGAAATCCTCCACTTGTCTAAAATTTTAAGTTCTCTCATTCTTTCCATAGTGTTACCTCTCTTTTTGTTCACTGTATTTATGGCAGAAGTCTTTCGACTCCCCGCCTTGAACTACTGACCATAGCTAACGTAGACAGATTAAACCCAGAAAACCTTGGAGTGAATTTAGGCGCATTCACGAAGCATCAGCCTAGACTGGCAGACCGGCTTGAAAGATTGCTCCCAAGAAATACAGAGGAGCCCGGTCCATTTTAAAACAGCAAGTTGGCTTGGCTGAGCGCATCCTACCAGATTGTCCTACCAGGAGACCTAACCATATGCAGTGTTCTCGAGGGCAGACATACTCCATCCCAGTTGGTGATGAGCATTGTGTCAAGACAGAGGAAGCAACCTGCCATCCTCTGAAACCCTAAAAAGAACTTGCCATACTGGACCTGGAGTGCTGGGACAGATTGAACCTCCTGGCAACTAGACAACATAAATTCAGCAGCATCTGAGATTTGAGTAGTTTACAATGCCAGAAAAACCACTACAGAATAGTCAAATTGTCCTAGGATGCAAAATTCATTCTGACATTGTTCAGAACCATTCATAGATTAGTGAATTTGAATATATGTGAGAATCTATCTTCATTTTTGTAAACTTTACATAACAGAGTCTGTTGTTATTTTTCTTGTAGTAATTAATTGGGTTGTATAATTTTTAAGTAATTAAAATCTACACCCTGTGGGCCGAGCCGTAATTGAATAAACAATATTGAGTCTGGATATTTTTAATGTGGCTGGGCACCAAATCTCTTATCCAACTATATGTACTATACATAGTCCTTTGTAGGATTTCGGATAAGAATTTATCGCCTAGAAAATATCCTGTTTAGTTTCACCAGAATTCTCTTTTAAGTAAGGTTTCTAGTGGACTAATTCCTGAGGAGAGACAGTTCATTCAACCTGCAGTGTGGAAGATTTTCCTCTAGATATCATCTTTTATTATTTCATCAAATCTGTCACTTCTTCAAAATTTCCCGTCACAGTCAGTATGGCACTTGATAATTATGATGATGATTGTTGCAAAATAAAAACAACAACAAAACTCACATTTCTGCCTCATTCAGAGTTCCATCTGTATTAGGACAATCAGTACTATGTCCACTGCTGACATTCTGATGCGAATTTTCTGTCTGTGTGGTACTGCTCTCATAACATAACAATAATTCTGTAGAAGATGGAACCATTTCACTGGAAGCAATGTGAGTTGAGTTCATGACTGAAAGTAACTCTGATTTCTGGAAAAATAAATCATTTATGATCAGCGTATTATTATCATGTGTCTTTTGGCTGGAGGCTGTCCAATATATCCATCTTTGGTCTCTCTTTTCAATGCTATTAGAACAGTGCTTTCCAACCCTTTTGTCTTGCATGCCTTTTAATACAAACATGGCATTTATATGTACTACTAAATACAAACATTAAATATAAATAAAATATCTGTAGGTACAACTATTTATTGAAATGGTACTAACAATGTGCAATTATGTATTTCTAATTTTCTTTGGAACTCTTATGCTATTTAATGCTAATGTTATGTCATTTTTGAGGAAGAGATAGTCTTCTAAAGAGAAGAGCTCTCTCTTTTAATAAAATTGAACTCTTCCTCTACTTATGACTGACTAGTGAGGACTAGGCGTTAAGGAACACGTAACACATAAAATAACTCTTTTTGATCAACAACTTGTGAATTTTTTTAAAAAAGCACGTTAAAAACTCTAAGATTAGCTTTGCTTACAGACTGTCTACCAACGGGCTGATCACCCGTTTGCCAGTCACTTCGATTACGGAAACAACAGCAAATGGATTGATTTGCCGTTGCCCTAAAGACGCCAATAGGCGTGATGGGAAACAATGGCAAAGAAAACCTATCTGCTGTTGCCCTAAGACGCCACTAGGCGTAATGGCCACTGACTGCTTTGACGGTCGGTGGCTAAGGACGGAAGAAGAAGAAGACAGACTGTCTATAGAAATAGATTGTAAACCTATGATTACCGAGTACTGTGTAGCACCAGAAGATTTTATTTTTTTTACCACTAGTATTCTTTTAATGCCACCAAATCATGACTTCTCTGTCTCTGTGGCACACAAAAATGTAGCAATGATTTATTTCATTTATTAGATCTCACCAAATGTCAAAGGTAAGCAATTTTTTTAAATGTATAATCTCTCTAAATAGTTTTTTTCCACAGCCTATTTGTGTTCATGAGATTCTAAGGATTCTGTAAAAACATTTCTTTAAAAGTAGGAACTACTGCATACATAAGCGTGCTTCTCCATTATCAGAATCATATGACATACACTTAATGTGATATATGATACTTCTATTTTTCTCAATCTTAATTCGTTTTTCACATTTAACTTGTAAGTCTTCTTTTCTCATGGCTGGATGTCTGGGGGATCATGCACCACTGGTATATTTATAAGTTTCTAAAGGTTCCATCACTTTATCTTATCTTTTATGCTGATAATCAACTGGCCATTGATATGTCCTTGATAAGCCCCTTTGTTTGCTTATGTTTCTCCGTTAGCTTCTTTTCAATGCTATAAAGAAACCTTGCTTTTCCACTGATTGCTTCATCTGTCTCTTTTGCCAATTGAGAAATGTACATCTTTTTGCCTTTCCTGATACTTTTTTTACTTCTTTATTCAGTTTCAAGAAAGGTTCTTGACTCTGGAAATTGTAGTTTCGATCACTGAAATCTGCTTTCTTTTTCTTTCTATCTTTTCAATAGTTACTGTTGTTATGCACCCTCTGCACTGAAATATTCTTTTTCATTAACTCCTCCGCATGCCTCTTTTAATTTGTGTTTGATATTTCACCAGTGGCATTCTGTAGCTGCTTAATCTTTCAGTTGTTGAAACTACCGGATAGTAAATTTCCTCTCTCATTTCTTGGTCCCTGAGGTATTCCACGCTAAAAAGCTGTCTGTAGCTGCATGTTGCTGTGATATCTTCTGGGTCAGAGTTTTTCTCTGGCTAATAGAGGATGATGATTTAAAGTTGTATAGGCTAAGGATCAAAGAAAAGACGAAGGCTTATCTGTAAAATTTAAACGATTTACTTTCACAGCAAGGCAATGGCACCATTTGGATGGTCTTCAGTTTGATTTCCAGTAAGCATATCGCTTATATTTCTTTTCAGCTGTCTGGTGTCATCCTTTTTGCCCAACGGGTACTTGTGAATTACCTAAATTTATTTGATTATTTACTTATTTATTCATCTTATCATGTGTTGACATGATACACAAACCTATAATTATTTATTAATTTTTGTTCACTGCTTATAGTAGCTGTTTTCCCATGATCTCCTCAGAGCTCTTGCTACCTGTTCATATCTGCACATTTAGATCACTCATCAGTATTGTAGTCTCAACTTCTCTTTTTATCAATGATATTTTGAAACTCATGTTGAATTCTTGTTTTCTCAGGTTCGTCTTTGTTATTAGTTTGCAGAACTCTGAATAATTTTTTGATTTATTTTCTTGTTGGTAACTGTACATGTAGTTAGTACTGTTCAGGGTTGCATTGCTACCAATTCTAAAAGCATCTTCTGTGTCTCGCTTGAGTATTAAGACCACCTTCTTGGTGAGGTGCACTTTCTTACTCATGATCTATGAACAGCATTAGTTCTTGTGTTCCGCTTCTCTGACCTGCTCCCTTTAAGCTTGTTTTGTATATTCCTATAACGCCAATTTTATATCCTCCCCCCTTTCCTTTTCTACTGATACCTGTGTAGTACTTTAATCAGTTAAATAAAATCGAATCCCAAGAACCAATTCTAGATATCCTCTGAGGCGAGAGAAGTTGAATCAGAGATCTAGTTTCCTTTAGGCTTTCTCCACACCAATTCATTATTTTTTTTTGGAGGGCCCTCTTGCGTCCTAAGTACAAACTATCATTCATTATCCTTCAGCTCCCAAAGGAGCATAGGTCTTCAACAAACTCATGTCAAGTCTGCCAAATGTCTCATGACATCAACTTAAGGTCTTTCCATGTTTTCCTTCTACCTTCCATTTACGTCTCCAGTTCTCTTCTTCACATGTTTTTATTTGGTCTCTCACTAGCTTTACTACTCTGGGAATTCCAGAACAAGGGCTACCTTGCAATGCTATCAACAAGTTTATTCAATGTGTGTCCTATCCATGGCCAGCATTTTCTTCTCATCCCTTGTTTCACTGTCACGTGTATGGTTCTTGTCATCACATCCACCCTGAAGTACATACTATACTGATGAAATAATTTTTTGGGTGGAATCTTTGGAATAGCACACCTAACAGGGTCTGTACTGGTCAAAAGGTTGAGAAATATCCCACTACGTGATAAATATAATGTTTAGCCATCAGTGTTCATTTAAGCATAAATTACTTTATCCACCAGGCCAAACGATTACGTAGACAAACCTCAGACCTGCCTGAAGTTAACAGCCCCCTAAAGTCTGTGCCAGAACAAACCCCTTGGAGAGAGGAGCATGGGCTACCAGTACACATCCACACAAAAGTGAAAGGAATATTCGACAGGGATGAACAGAACAGCGTGCAACGTAGGACAGTCACTCTCAGTTTCCTGGATGATGAATACCCACAGGACCTCTGGGTCCGAGTATACACGGATGGGTCAGCACAGAATGCAGTAAAGAATGGAGGAGCAGGAGTGTACATAGAATACCCAAACAACACTAGGGATACTGTCAGAGTACCAACGGGGAAATTCTCTAACAACTATGATGCAGAAGTCCAGGCAATCAAGGTGGCAACTGAGAAACTATTGAACACCAATCTCGGTCCACAGCCTGTAGTATTCCTGACAGATGCAAGATCAGCACTCCAAGCACTTCAGTCCAGAAAATTGCCAGGCATACAAGCCCTACTTTCTGAACTGTGCAACCAGCACAGGGTCACCATGCAGTGGATACCGTCTCATTGTGGAATACCAGGAAAACGAGAGAGCAGATGGACTGGCTAAAGAAGGTGCTGCAGACGAGCAACCGGATGTACCAGTTACATACCATCAGAAGAAAAAGATGATCAAATCTATCAGAAAGCCACCAACACCAACGCAGGATGACTACCAAGCTATGAACAGATCAGAACAAATAGTCATTCTGCGCCTCAGAACAGGACACAACCGCCTCCGCAGCCACATGTATACAAAATTCAAGATTGGCAATTCAGCCATGTGTACATGTGGACAGGCACCCCAGACTGCGGAGCACGTACTTCAAGATTGCCCCGAATATGATATATTGAGGCAAACCCACTGGCCCAGAGAAACAACACTGGAAGCAAAACTATATGGACCTCTGTATGAACTACTAAAGACAGTGAAGTTTATACAAGAAACAACATTGCAGATATAGACAATATAGTTCAAGCGAACGAAAGAAGAAGAAGAAGCATAAATTACTGAGAAGGTATCATAAAAGCATGAGGGTGGCTACCAATTCATTCAGGACTTTGTATGCACACAGCAGATGGTACTTCTGAAATGGCATCACTTATTCACCAGACCTAAAGGTCTTTAATATTTGGACATGCGCCCTAATATAACCGACTAGGTTGAACGGGATGCGCCTCGCCAAAACGGGGCAAAGTTTTATTTTTATTAAAAAACCAAACAAACTGCTAAAATGGTCCTCTACAGATATTGATCTCAACATCATAGCATTTCTTTTATACTCCATACTTCCTTGGGCCATACTCCAGATCTATTTTATTTGCCCCTGTGCACTACAGAGGGTCAAGCATGAGGTTCACTACCCCATCCTGTAATAACTTCAATGAACTACAGAAAGGGATCTAAGGACATAACTGCAAGACATCATAAATTTGGAATTACATTTGCTAGAAACAGAGAAAACCAAGAATAGAGAGAAAGTACCTGCATCAAAGAACATAACGAGCTATAAACATCTTGAGCAGTAAAAGAAAAAAGAAGAAACTAAAATTTAACAATAAAAAACTTTTATATTCCCAAAACAAATGCTAAAACTGACACTTTAAGAAAGTAAATAATACATAGGCACCTCTTTGGAACGTAAGAGCTCATGGAACTGCCGTTTTGCATCTTTTTGTAGTACCACTTTGAGCCCATTCTGATGAAAGTACTCAACTGCCACTTTCCTACACCAGTCAATACGGGTTTCAGGATAAACTGACCAGTGCTCAGTTGCCAGCCGGTACATAGCATCAGCATAAAGCTGCAAGCATGGTTGGTTCTGTGTATGTTTTTGCCATACTTCCTCGTATGCTTGGCAATCTGAACACATGAAAATAATACTCTTAATTACTTAGTAAAATGTATGATATTAGTAAAAAGGAACAAAACTACATATTTGAGGACTGGGAGAAATGGTACTTAACAAGTATCTGGCCACCTTTGAAAATGAAAATAGAAATACAGATCTAGAAAAGCAAGTAAAAATACAATTAAAAAAAAATGCAATGGATCTTATTACATAAAATTAACTTTCTTCTTTTTTCTTTCTGCTTCTTATGGAGCATGCAATCACCACTGAAAGAAGCCTGATTAAAAACATTCATGTGCTCCTGCAGCGATGGTTCATTTAGCAATTAGTATTACATGATGAGATTGCCATCATATGCATAACATCATATTAGTTGACCCTTACAGCATACCTCAGTGAGCAATGGTCCTATTCTTGTAATGTCTCCTCAAAAACTAACAGGAACCATACAGGGCATGATGTGAACTGTCAAGCTAATATTCTTTCTACTAACTTACTTAGTCGTACCTCTTCTACCCTGGGGTGTAGAGATTTGTCAGAGAGAACGCCATACGATACTATCTGCTGTCTTCCTCCTGGCCCGGTTTCAATCTAGTCCTCGGTCCTTCAGAGATTGTCTAATGTTGTCCTCCCATCGTACGCTGGGTCGTCATGGAGGTCTGGATCCCTGGCTCTTTGTTTCCCATATTTGTCGTGGTAGCCTACCTTCTTCCATTCTGCATACATGGCCAAACTATCATAATTGGGACTGTTCCACATGAGTCTACAGGAGCTGGGTTTTGAGGCTATGGCGTATCGTCTGGTTGCTAACCATGTCTCTTCTCAATACTTCAACCACCTTCCTCAGATACCTCATTTCTGAGGTTAGGAGCTGGCTTTTGTGGGTTGTTGTCATTACCCATGACTCCCTTCCTTATGTCAAGACTGGTACACATGTGCAGCGATATACAGCCACAAGATAATATTCAAAGATTAAAACATTTTTCAGGAGGTTTCTAAAACTGTGCAGCAAATTAAATTGTTGGTTGTAAATCCCTGATCTAAAGGATAACAGTAGAAAATCACAACAGATGAGATGAGAAGTCTAACACAGATGCCAATGTAAGCAGCAGAAGTAAAAGGAAAACAATAAAAAAGAATACTATAAGGTAGGAAAAATATATTACACTGGTCAGTCAGAGATTCTAAAAAATTGGCATAGACATTTTGTTGGAATGCAGCTAGATAAGCTGTCTGGAAAAGATTTCCACAGCAGAATTCTAGTTACAGGGCAAGGGAATTCCAAGAGGAAGGTGGACAGTGTCAATGAAATCTGGAGAAACAATGTGAGGCTCTAGCTAAAGAAAAACACAACATTCAAGAATTAAAACAACCCCTCCCCATATTACTTCAATGCATGTGTGGAAAGAAAAAGTAAGTAATAAATTGTCTCTAACAATTTACAATAACGATAGTAGCATTATACTCTTAATACTTACTCGCTCTATATTCTCGTCTCAGATGCTTGTGTACTCCTTTGATTATACCTGCAAGCTGGAGATGTTCCTCATTATGTTTTTTATCACTGATTTCATTGGCCATAGCCCAGATATGTAATTGTCAAGCTTTAAAAAAGTTGAAATTCATCTAACATGATATGAACTGGCTGATTAAAACAAACACAAGTTTTTGTTAATGGAAAATATAGACCCCTGTAGGGGTTTAGCATTAAGGTTTTAAAAAAATGGCCACGAATGTGTAACCGGAAGCAAAGAATAGTAACACTGTAACTTATCATGTAAGTTGTAAAAAGTGGCTAAGGAGGGTTGGGTATGGGACTGGCTACCCCATGCTGTAGAAGCTTTAAGCCACAACAGCTTCAACAAACAAAAGGAATGAGTGAAATACAGACAATAAAACTCAGCCATCCTAGACAGAAGAGCTGATGCAGGATTTGGCATGTGTTTGCTGAAAGCCTATGCTCCTTTCGGGAGCTAAAGAGTATAGATCGAAAAGTATACTAAGAATATAATGGTCTAATAATGATCTAGTAAAATTTATTACTAAAGCTGGCTTAAGAGTAACTTAATTATTAACTCACATACTCAAAGGTTTTAAATATTTATTTTTATATTAATGATGAAAATATCTCGTTCAACCTCTGATGGGTTATAATTAGGATATATATTGTTTTCAATTCCAAATAATATTAACAACTGCTGATATGGGAAAGTGGCATCACACTTGTCAGATCATTGTAAATAGGGCAAATCGCAATTACCAATTATGCTTGTATGTTAACAAAACAAAAATGAGATATAAATATGAACCAAGGGAATAAAAATACATACAATTTGAATATTTTTATTTAACCTATGCACAATAATTTGCCAGGAGAAATCCTAATGCCAGCAGCATATAGGCCTAGCCGGTAAGTGATTTCACTAGGCCCTTTGTAAAGGTAGTCTACAGAAAACATTTATTCTATTTTTTAACCCAACAGTCGGTGAAACGGGTCAATTTCTTCGTGAATTGAAAAAAAAAAATCACGATATGCATTTTCAACAATGTCATATCACAATAATGTAATATAACAACGAACTGTAGAATAAGATTTAGCCTAAGTTTTATTCCATTTGGACCGACGGGAGTAGGCAGATGATGCCATGTTTTGATATTATAATTATTATCTTGAATTAACCACACTTTATCCTAATTATTGGGCCTAACCCATCAAGGGTTGAAAAGGACAATTATTTATACTAAAAAACAATGTCGAATAAGAATAGTTAATGGTCTGTGTCATATTAAAATAAATCAAATTATCAGGTTTCATTTACGAATACCTAGCATTCATTCGTTTACATTAAAAGTGAAAGTGGTAAAAAACGAAATACGGAAGATATCGTACTTCACAGGAGGTTTCTCTTTACGGACTCATTTCTTCGGTACAATGTAAATCTCACTTAATTAAAGATAACTTGGTTCTAATAATGTATGACATATTCTACAACTGAAAATCTCATTAAAATAATGCTTATGTAGATGATATGCTGCTGTCATGGCAAAAATATAAATACCTACAATTTGCAGACTTCAAAAGTTTATTCTTGAGTTGCAAATATATAGGCTCCTACATTTATTGTGTTATTTTAGTTTGCGAACTCACACACATATGCATACACACAATTTTACATATATTTTAAAAAGGGTAAAATTATAACCAAAGAAAATGCTTACCGCAGCTACCTATTTTCCTATACATAGTTAAGTATATATTGGATGCAAAGTGGGGATATTTTTTTAATACTATACTTTGTATACCCTCATCATCATCATCTCAACCCGTAACGGGTCGTAGGGGTGCCATGATGGAAGCATCAGCAGACAGGGCCCTCCACTGTGCGCTCTATCCTCAGCAATGCGTACAAGTGTGGAAAAACCGTGCCCTGCCAATTTTTTTATGTATACCCTACTCATAAAGAAAAAAAGACATCGATGTTATTTTCCTTTGGCATTCTTTCTGAACGATACTTTATAAGTTATGGTTGCTCAAAAGGGCACAAATGAAAGTGACAAAGACGAAATGGCATATAACAAAGATTATAAGCCCGAAAGCAGACGACAAAGTAGCTTTGTTTGTTGTTTTTTATGTTTACACCGCAAGTGCCTGTGACGTCACCATTTCGCACCGGATCACGCCCCGAAAAAAAAAAGGTTCGTACGCTGCGGTCCGTAACTCGTTGATTAGCCGAGGACATCTTACTAATGTAGCATATTGCAGTTTTAATGTAAAAGCAACTTTATTGTGAAGTTGTAAAGGAAGTATTGCAATAAAAAAAAATAATGCAAATTCTGTTTTTTAATTATTGTTTATGGAGCGCGCAGGAATATGTTTTTATTTACACAAGTGTTGTACTTGTGCTCCCTTTGAAGACGATCGCCTTTTACCGATATTGACTTCGAACTTCTGATTTTACAAAAGCGCTACAAATGGTGAGTATATTTACTGTTGCTCGTGGTTGATGTGCGTTTCTTTTCAACTCTTAATACTTTGTTCACTCACGTGTAAGTTTTGTATTTTTTCTGTGTCAACGCTGGGTCGATCGAAAAAGAGGCATGACTTTTTTAACCCCCCTTTAACCCACTTGCACCGGTAACCCTCGATTCCATTCATTCATCGCATTCGTTAGTGGTTGGGTCCATGGATGTCAGTGGCATGTGCTGTGTCCGTGAAATTTCGGCACTTACACGATTTTTGTTTTTAATCTATATAATGCATTTGTAAATGAACGCATGTTATTTTTTTAACTTACGTTCAGTATGCAGTTGCTAGCCGATGTGCCCCTCTGAAAAAAAAAAACCCTTTAGTGCCCGCGAGCTACTCATACAAAAACTAGACATACATTATTAAACACCCAGCACAGTTATTTTTGAAGTTGCTTTTTTTTACATTTAAAAGAGTAAAGGACACCATTCTGCAAATTATTTTATCTATTGTTATTTATATCATCACAGCCAGTCGCAGCAGCAAGATATGGCATTCAGTTTCAGTAGTCCGTTAGGCTACCCATTTCGTTTGAAATGAACAAACAGAAGGATGTGCTCTTGGAAGTCATCCCAATAAGTCGCCCACTTTGTTAGGGTTGGGGTTAAGTTTAGGAAACCCTTAGGCCCACCTTTTATTACTGCGTCTAACAAAATATATTTTTTTTTTAAAGACTAGCCTATCCAACTCACGTCCCACTAGTTTTCATTTCAACTCGCATTTCATTCATCATTTTTATGGTAGTTGTAGAAAGCCATGTAGTGACAACATTCACATACGTGTATACATTTATAATTGATTTTTGTCTTCAGGTTTTATACACAGCTGTTTTTTACATTTTACAACTTGAAGACATTTTTCTTAATATTTATTTATTATACCACCCTGTAGCTTTGTTACACACACACAGAAGCAGTGTTAAAAGGCACTTTTCCCCACATTACTCCACCAAATAGAAAATGATCTGTTTGTTTATTTATTGTTCATGGTCACAGGTTGTAAAGTGGAAATTACAGTTTTGTTCCATGACCTTGTAAAGTTTCTCTCTCTCTCTGTGTGTCCCACCCTCCCTGTTTATAAAATAGCTATTATGGTAAGATTAGGCAAAAATTAATAACAGTTAAATAAAGTTTAATGGTCTTTGACTAATTAATACATTACATTTTTTAATGGAGGGAAAAAAGGATTTCACTTAAGTGATGGAGGGCAGAGAAAACCACACTGTAACAAAAATGTACCATTTCACCTACTGCTTCCTGAGGCTTATGATATTATATATACATATGTTACTTTAATAACTATGCTTTCAACAGTACTGTACAATATATTTCCAACATTTCAGTAAAACATGCATTTAATAGAACAGTGCTTTTCAAAAATGGTCTTCTAGGCGGTTTGTGAAGTCTTTTGGATTGTATTTGTAATCTGATTTTTAAATAAGTTAGTATACAATTTAAAAAAAATTGTCCACACATTGATATGATGGAGAAAAAAATATTTAGAAGATATAGGAATTGTCAGAAAGATATTGACTTTCATAATTGAATGCTTGCACAGAATAGAAGTAGGCCTATAGATATAGTATGATAAGATCACTGATGCAGAACTAATGGAAAGAACCAGACATGTACCAGATGTAAGGAGAAGACGCTGTTGTTGGATGTGACACACATTGAGAAAAAAAGACAACTGATTTGTAGCTTTTCAAGGCAGTCCCCTAGGGTTAAAAAAAATAGACCTAAAAACATGTGGAGAAGGGTACTGGAGACAGATAAGAAAGGAATAAAGGAGACAGATAAGAAAGGGATAAAAAGACCTTGAATGGATTTTACAAGACAGTAATGCTTGGATTGTATTTGTAGAAGACCTGTATTCTTTACAAGACAGTAATGCTTGGATTGTATTTGTAGAAGACCTGTATTCTTTACAAGACAGTAATGCTTGGATTGTATTTGTAGAAGACCTGTATTCTTTACAAGACAGTAATGCTTGGATTGTATTTGTAGAAGACCTGTATTCTTTACAAGACAGTAATGCTTGGATTGTATTTGTAGAAGACCTGTATTCTTTACAAGACAGTAATGCTTGGATTGTATTTGTAGAAGACCTGTATTCTTTACAAGACAGTAATGCTTGGATTGTATTTGTAGAAGACCTGTATTCTTTACAAGACAGTAATGCTTGGATTGTATTTGTAGAAGACCTGTATTCTTTACAAGACAGTAATGCTTGGATTGTATTTGTAGAAGACCTGTATTCTTTACAAGACAGTAATGCTTGGATTGTATTTGTAGAAGACCTGTATTCCACAGAATGCTGAAAGGTAATGATGATGATTTAGGGAGTATGTTTTGGATGCCCCGATCATCCATTCCCCCCCCCCCCCCTTTTTTTTAAAATTAAAAAAAACCAGCAATGATCTAAGGCTGATTAAGTAAACAGAATCCTATTATATAAGTTAGTCACTTCTTTCATTGTAACACATGTTTTTTTATTAATTTTAATGCATGGTGGTACATGTTGTCTATACTGTTTATATGTAGTGGTATATTTAGAGGTGTTGCTTTTATTGTTTGTCTCTTGTTGATGTCATGATGTTTGTTTTTAGTGTTAAGTGAGGCAGAACAGTTGAAAAGCATTGTTCAAGAGAGTATATACAATATTAGTTTCTGTCTCACCCTCATCCCATTCATTGCAGTTTTATGGTGCCAGTTAAGCTTTTTGGAGACAGTTTAAAGAAAATTGTATTTGATCAGAATGACCAGAAAATACTACCAATGGTTATTTTCAGGCAAAAGGTTCTCCCTAAGTACATTGTAAAGATAAGTGGAATAACATTAAAATATGTGCATAAATTAAAATACTTAATTGATACTATCAGATGGAAAATTCTTCACTGAGATTACATTAAAAACCGAGTGTGCCAAAAACAAAACAGCATTCTACAAAATGAGAAATATCTTATGCAATCAATCAGTCTTAGAATAGAAGGATTGAAGTGGTATGACGAGATCACTAATGTAGAACTGATGAGAAGAACTGGAAAAGTGCCAGTGGAACAAAAGATGAGAAGAAGACAATGGAGATGGATATGGCACACATTGAGAAAACCTGTAGATATCATAACCAGGCAGTCCTTGTTCTGGAATCACCAGGGTAAGTCAGGTAGAGGAAGACCAAAAGAACACGTGGAAAAGAGAACTGGAGACAGACATGAAGGGGATGAAGAACACATGGAAGGATCTTGAGCTGATGGCACGGGACAGGAAGACTTAGCACAAGTTTGTTGAAGGCCTGTGCTCCTTAAGGTGTTGAAAGGTGGAAGCTAAAGAATCAGTTCAGTCAGTTGGTGTAAAGAAGCTAGTGTTGAAGTTTACACTGAACCAGTGTTATTGCATGGTAGTGAGTCCTCGACATTAAGCAAACAATTGAGAAAACTACAACTGGCAGCATAGTCGCAAAAGTGTGCTTAAACAACTGAACAACAAATATAACCAACCACAAGGATAAGGAGAGAAAAAGTCGACATTCACTGGACACGTGATGAGATGATCAGCAGTTGGAAACAAAAGGGAACCACAGGCCATATCAGGAAGGGGAAGATGGAGGAACAAGATAGGGAAGATGCCAACAACATAACTGATGGAGAAGATAACGGATCTAGAGAGAGATGATCGCCTATGCCTGGTGGCACAGTACTTGGTGGCCCACGGTTTGTTTCCCCCCTCCTAATTCTGAAAGTTATTGTCCTTCTGATTAAGGCTAGCAACCCAGACAATCAGTCAATGATCTTAAACTCCCTAGGGAAAAAAAGCCTTCCCCAAACACGTGCCAAGTACTCCTCGTGTGTGCCAACAGCTCATGTGCTTTCCATATCTTCGTTATGCTATCATTTTCATCTGTCTCCAGTTCTCTTCTGTGTGTGTGTGGTTTTTTTAAAATCTGCCTCCATTACCCTGGGGATTCCAGAACAGACTTCTTGTAATGCTATCAACACGTTTCCTGAGTGTGTGTCCTATCCATTGCCAGCATCTTCTTCTCATCTCTTATTCCACTGGCATTTGTCTGGTTCTTATCATCAGTTACCCATTCGTGACAATCCAGTCATGTGCAGAACCACCTCTTAAAGAGCAAGTGTGCCTTGGTGCAAGCTTCCTGTTCAGAGATCAGCTGCAATGGTAGCTACATAATCCTTGTTTGGATGTGAAGAGGACGAGCAGCATTTTTTTTTAAAACGAGCATGCATTTATGTACTGTTATACAGGGTGGTCATAAAGTCTTTCCCTGATTTCAGAAATTTAAAAAAAAAAAAGTATTCTGTGCAGAGACATTTGGTTTTTTGGAAATTATTCCAGAACTAAAACAGTTTTTTAATGCTATTTGTAGATTTCAACATTTGCGATTTTCAACATTAATATTCGAGGGATTGCAAGTTCTCTTGAGGCACGATAGGTTGATTTCTGAGGACTGCGTTGAAACGCCGTGCGCACTGCGTCCACAGTTTCTTCACTCACACGAGGCCTACCTGCTCTGGGCATGTCACCGACGCTGCTAGTGTCCGTAAACTTTATATAACAAGCTTTGATGCTTTTAACATCTGGAGGATCTCGTAAAAATTTGAAATCAGGGGAAGACTTTATGACCACCCTGTATTACATTTTGTCCTCTGCCGTTCCCGTGTATCTCTTTCTTATGAGATGAAGAAAAGGACTGCTCTTTCTTCAGGCAAGCCGTACAAGACGACCAATATCGGGTTGTGCATTTTTACTGGCAACCTGATCATCCCATCCCAACTAACATAATTACCGATGTATGTTACGTCGGTCGGTCTCACTAAAATAGTAACTCGCGCCAGAAAAAAAAAAGTGCGCGGCGTGGGTGTTATATAAAACAAATACTTTTTTTGTTTTTTTAATTCTTTCACGAAATTAGTAGCGCTTGACAAAGAAAAAGTGCGTAAAAATTGGTGTGCATGAGCCCTCACCCGATGTACAAATCATGAAATCTTGAATGTTTTTGTTAAAACCACTTATTATCAGGGAAGACTCTTTGAAAACAATCCACGCACTTTCACACGAAATGTTGTCATCAAAGAACTTTTAAATTGAATCTAAAATAACATAATTCTCGCCGTGTGTACGTTGGTCACAGCTGAGGAATGCAACGGTGTTGAAAAATTGTATTGTTTCCATTATATATACTCTCCCGAAAATAGTTACTATTAACAAAGAAAAGCGTTCAAATGACGGTGTTCATGAACAGTTTGATTACACTGTATAATGGAAAGAAACCAAAAACACTCTAAGAATGTACTTCTATCTGCTCATCCGGGAACGGAAACAGCACACTATAACTAAAAACCCGTCCAGTTTGACGGGTTATTGCTAGTATAAAATAAATTGCTACAGAACTCATTGCTGCAAGAGCATGTGGATGCTTTGTGCAGGGTTGCCGTAAAAGGCCAGCTGCTGTGGCTGCTATATGTTCCATAATAAACAAAAAGGAAGATGATGAATTGTATTACATTTGTAATTTGTTACAATGTTGAGATTTATTTTTTTTCGTTGCGGAGAAGAGTTGTGTGTTTATGAGTTCTCTGCACCTCATCCTCAAGTGCGGCTCGCATTTCACGAACTTGTCGTTTTACCCGATTCCCGTTATGACACTGCGTTTTTTGGATTCTTTCTTCTTTTTTTTTCTTTCCCTTTTAACCATTTGCAGAGCTCTACGTTAAAGCCATCAACCTACGAGTACTTCAAACTGCTGTCCAATATTTTTTCGTTAGCTTAACTTTTGACTTTGTTGGTGTCACTGAAGCGGAAATACAAGTAAACCATTGCCTGAGGAACATCACCCATAACATATTTTTACCTAGTTTTATTTCTCGACGTGATGTGTATTGTGTTTCCACGCCTAAAATCTCAATGTTGCTTTCTTTTGTGGTACATTGTAAAATGTCATGGTTTGACCGGCGTGGACACGGCCGGTTGTTTATAAATATGTATCTTATTAAATAGGTAATAGAAATAATTGTATGAGGAATGATAGGGACGGGTGTCGGATGGGGAACGGTGATGTGCCGATTTAGTTAAGACGTTTCTATGAACAACTACGCTATCGACGAGGCCAAGTAGCGAGCGAGTCGTTTGTTTTAAACACAGTATATTTTGATCGGCCAACATTGACGTATTCCATTGTGACATCGCATTTCATCTTAATTTCAGTGAATACAATATAGGATCAAAGCGGGTTCGAGTACAATAACCTTTTCCTCTTTCGCCCTCAGACTTCCACATTAATGACTCTAACAAAGGCAGGAGTCAGCTCATAATCCCTGACATCTCTAAACAGGGACAAGTAGGTTGTTGCCATATGTTCTGTTCACTGCTGTACGTTGGGCAGACGTGCAGCAGATGTTCGGCTGTCATGGGGCTGGTGCCACAGATGCAAATATATGATGTACCAATCCTGTGCTTATGGTATAGATGGTATCTCAGTCTGTTATGACCAGTGCGTGGCCGGAAAATGATGACCTGGTAACCCCGAAGAGCCATCATACTTAGGGACCGAAAGATCTGATAAACCCACTTGAAATCCTAGACAAAAGCTTCAACAAGTGTACAATTCAGTGGATACAATCCCCTTGCAGCATTCCAGGCAAAGAGAAAGCAGACAAACTTGCTAACGAAGGAGGAGCGCCACAACAACATAATATAGGGTCAACCTTTAAATGGCAAAAACAACTATAAAAGCCACATTTAAATCCAAATGTGAAATAGAACACCCAGGCCATATAAAAAAATGATGCTTATCATGAGTTGTCTATGGGAGTACAATATAGGATAAAGGTGGGTTCCTGAAAGTTGTGTTTTCCTTTGTTTGTTTATTTCGTGTACTTTTCTGTCATTCTGTTCACATGATCAGGCCAGCCAGTGTAGACTGCATGGTAGCATAGTTAACATTGTTAGTCAGTTTTGTTATCACGTGATGGCTGTTATCGTTTCAGCAATTGCGTTATATTAATTCGCATAATGAAAATAAAAGTTGCAATGGTGAACATGACGTTACGGGCAGATTACGTTGCACACAGTGACCATCACTTACAAAAACTCATTTTACATCGAACATTAAATTAGTTGGCCTCTATGTTTTTACCTTGTAATAACCACACCTCTGCAGAACCTCACCGGTTATGGTAGTGCTATTGCACAAAGCTGGCCTCTATGTTGGATGATTATAATGGGTGTTCAAGACAACTTTCACTCAGAGCAAGATAACTTTCACCCAAACTATAATGCAATGCGCACTGTTTCCATATTTTTCCGAAAAGCTGCTGCGAATGTTTCTAACATACTGACCAATATACCGTAAAGAGATTGAAAGGCATAGGTGTTCAGCTTAGCTTTCATATATATATATATATATATATATATATATATATATATATATATATATATATATATATATATATATATATATATATATATATATATATATATATATATATATATATATATATGTACGCACACACACACATACACCCAAATCCATAAGATAGGCATGCTTAAGAGAGGGTGGAACTTGTATTGCTGGTCTTCCCGCTTTCCACTGGAGCGCTGTACTTATGGATCGGTTATTGTTGTTTACATAGTCCCCGATAGTCGATTGCGGTAGCGCGGGGACTGCAAATGAAAAAAGAATTTAGAAGAAAGGGGTTTTGGTCAAAATTATATTGGCAGATAGGAGAATAGGGGGATAAAAGGCTTAGAGGAGAACAGAGTTAGGCCTGCAGGACGTAAGAGAATTCTCTCCTCTCCGCCCCCACCCCATTTTCTAAGTTCCAAGAGAGAGAAAGCGTTACTATTGATTACCAGACAGATTTATGACAGTTACACACAGATTTTACAAAAAGGCCAAGTACAGAATAGTGCACAAAGGTAAATTATCAGAGCCTGGGTCAGTCAAGTATGTCTGCTTTCGCCAACGATAGTCCTCTTGATTATGACTTGGGTCGCCAGTGTATTACCGCGACCCGAAAAAGTTATTTTTAAAAGGGGGGGGGGGGGAGTTGGGGTGCATAGAATAGTAACACTGTACCCTACAAGGCATAGAAAGCGACTTCGAAGGGTTTGATATTGGGCCGGCATCCTCATCATGTTGAAACTAACAGCCAGTTTCAAAAGTCAAAGATAACTCAGATAATCCAGGATGGAAGGTGATCCTCTATCAAGGAGGTTTATGACGCCGTCCAGAGACAGCGGAAAGGAGTCAGTGCAGTAGGCTCGCTTTGTTTTCTTCTAGAAACATCTCCAGATTTGGAATACGGCAAATTCGAACACTAAACCAACGAGGAATAACTGCACAGCAGTAAGAAACTGCACAGTGGGCTGATCACCTGCTTGCCAACCAATCTGATTACGGAAACAACGATAGATTGTTTGGTCTGTTTCTGTTCCACAAAGACGCCACTAGGCGTGGTGGAAACAGCGATAGATTGATCAATTTGTTGTTGCCCTAAGACGCCACTAGGCGTACTGGCCACATACTGCTTTGCCGGTTGATGGCTAAGGATGGAAGAAGAAGAAGAAGTAAGAAACTACAAAATTGACATCCTGGGACTATGCGAAATAAGCAATGTTGGAGACTTCTCTATGTTATGTATCGAGAGGTGGGGTGGTCATTTCCCTTCCTCGCCGCCTTTTCCTTCCCTAACTCAAGAGCAAAGTCATGTATCCATTTACAGCTGGGTAGACAGGAGCGTGTCGATACCATGAATCGAACCCGGCACCGTGCTACGAGAGACCAGCGCTCTAACCACTCTGTCAGTCGGACGCTCTTGAGAAAGTAGCAGTTCTTAATGTTTCAGCTACTCCATCGATCAGTTTTTCTGTGGCCTTTCTCATGCCTCTGACCACCGGTTTACTAGGGTAGGAGGCACGTGATTTCAGTCTGTTTTATTTCTGATTACATGTCCAGCTCATTTCATTTTCTGTCTCTCATTCCAGGCTTCATTTACTTTCGAATTATCAGTTTATGATGATTTAGTTACAGAATTAATATATACTTTCATGTGCAATTGTTGGTTACTGTTGTTTGAAAGCGCGTTTCTCTAGTTATATGTGTATACCAGTGTTTTATTTAATTTCGCCCTGTTTTTCAATGACAAATATAAAAAAAAATGTTCGTGATAACGGTTTCCACCACCAACCAACAATGAAAATAGAAAGTAGATAAATCGTTCCATGTATATATAGAAGATTGATAACACATATTCATGTTAACGTTTAGTGAGAATATCTATAGTTATTTACAAAGATAACACCTTTAATATGGGTCATATAAATGGGTTCACTGTAAACTACTTTCTTGACATGTGTCCACTGAATGCCTTGCTAAAAATCCGTCATTCTTGGTGCAAGCTTCCTGCAAGTGGACCGGCGACAGTGGTGTTTCCATGCTCCGTAAGGAACGCAAAGAAAAATCATGATGGTTTTCTTGTTCTAACAATCGCTTTTTTTTCCTTTTTTTTTTTTTAATGGGAAGTTAAGTAACTAACATTCAATGATTTTCTTCAGTGTCCATTGAATGCCTTGCGCTAAATATCAGTCATTCTTGGTGCAAGTATCCTGCAAAGGGACCAGCTTCAGTCGTGGCTCCACGAGGAACGCACAGAAAAATCATGATGGTTTTCTTGTTCTTACCATCGCTTTTTCCTTTTTTCTTTTTTTAAAATGGGAAGTTAATTAACTAACATTCAGTGATTTTCTTTTGACTAAACGTTTAGTCTCGAGACTCATCAGAACCTGGCCAAGTGCTGTTTAAGAGCTACAGATGGCTTTTTTCCCCACTTGCCTGTTTGTGCACTCCAACGGGATAGTTATCGCTCATCTCATGAATTATTTGTCGACGTCATCGCCATCTTATTTGCCTGTGTACATGAAAATGAAATGTGGCAGCGCATGCTTACCAAAAACAAAATTATTGATATATAATTAATACATAAATAATAAGTGATGTCAACTTAGGTAATTCTCTGAGGCCTTACGGTAAGTTTTCTTCTCTTCCCTTCCCACGATGAAGAGTAAGGGAGCACACCCCCCAATAATAAAACACTTGTAGCAGAATCTGTTATGGATTGCCTTTATGCGCTTGGGAAGAGAGTTCTTCACTGTTATATAGAAGCCATCATGACCAAAGGGAGTGAGTCATGGACACTTAGTAAACAAGTAGGAAAAGCAGTGGGGGTCACAAAAGAATGTTTAAAATACCACTGACAGTTAAAACGAGTAATAAAGATGTCCTTAACGACACCAATGCGCAAAGAGCTAATTCCTCCTCATGTTAGAAAGAAGCAATCCATTTTATGTGGGCATGTTATGAGAAACCAACGGGCTGATCACCCGTTTGCCAGTCACTTCGATTACGGAAACAACAGCAAATGGATTGATTTGCCGTTGCCCTAAAGACGCCAATAGGCGTGATGAGAAACAATGGCAAAGAAAACCTATCTGCTGTTGCCCTAAGACGCCACTAGGCGTAATGGCCACTGACTGCTTTGACGATCGGTGGCTAAGGACGGAAGAAGAAGAAGAAGATGTTATGAGAAGAAAGCTGGAGTATATCGTAACAACATGTAAGATTGAAGGAAAAAAGCTGGAGTATATCGTAACAACATGTAAGATTGAAGGAAACAGACTGGAGTATATCGTAACAACATGTAAGATTGAAGGAAACAGAGACTGGAGTATAACGTAACAACATGTAAGATTGAAGGAAAAAAGCTGGAGTATATCGTAACAACATGTAAGATTGAAGGAACAAAGGTGTAGCGGATGGCAGCGAGATAAGATACTGGATAGTTTGACATCATGGCGTGGAAAGTAGTCAACAACGACTTGATAAATAGTATTATTAGAGTCAGGAAGTTGTGGAGAGATATGATCGCCTACATCACCAGACATGGCACTTGAAGAATAAAATACGCTCGGGAAATGCATGTCTGTCTGTGAGTGTGTAATCTGAATTCCCATTGAATTCAAATACTTTCGTTCGTTGTTTGCTTTCATTCAATCATTCCAGGCCATCCCTCCTTCCAGATTTTGGTACGTCATTGGAAGCAAGCGTTACAGTAACCAGACAACCTTTTCCTTCGTGCAACTTTCCCCTTTCATTCCTGCAATTTCGTGACATGACTCTTGTTCCCCACCCCTTCTCCCGCTCCTGTTTATTCCTTTCACTTAAGAGTAATAACAGTGATCATCGACGGTACACATCATCCCCCAGTAACACGGCTGTATTGAAATCACCATATTTTCCTAGAGCGTTGGTTGGTTGTCGGACGCTTCAGACGGGGATGTTGTTCTAAACAGCGGTGCCACACTTTTCATAAACAAGCGTTTGTTTACTCTAGCCTTGTCGGGGCTCCTGGGCTCGTTGTTTACGTCGCTTGTTTGTGGGGGTTGCTAAGCTACCGAACGCTATCTCGTACTTGTAATGTAAACAACTGGCATTTCAAGCCTGCGTTGTTTGTGCTATCCGTCCTTTATCTTCCGACTTGGCCTTATTATTTCAGGGTATTATTGCGCGGGTATGTTACTGTGTGCACAGCTTACAGTTTGAGAATACTATTTTATTTCTAACTGCATAAAATCGTTCTAAACAAGAAAGCTAGGAAGAGGTGTATGACAATAAACAGGAACAAAACAAAGAACTATAGCGATAAAAAAAATACAGGGAACAAAGAGAGCGGGAATAGATGAAAAGTGAAGAGGTAATCTCCAAAAGAACGTTGCAAATCGTTCCACACGGACTATAGAAATAACTCTACTAAGAGACTCATATTCTGTGCGGAACGAATTGCAACGTTCCTTTGGAGATTACCGAATAAGAAAAGTATTACAAGTCATTATTTACTTTATTTCAGTTTATCTGCACAAACAGTGCATCTACCAACTAGAGTGGCTTTGCTGTTATTCTTTGTTCGCGTCCATTGCATCTTATTTAATAATTTTAACTCTCCCTCCATTTCCCAGTTTTATTTATTATTGTATTGTATTCTAATTTTCATTGTTGTAATTAATGGTAAAAACAAACTTCTACAGCTGCATTTTATCTAAATGCTCCATGCTTACTGCAGTTTCTGTTATTTAAAATAAAATACCTCCACACAGACGCGCCAGAAAGTCCGGTTCATTTTTTGCACGTACGGTTTGTATCAGACGACTAGTCCTGCTTTCAGTTTCCGCTCGTTTTCTGCGCTTTGAATTCAGGAAGCAGAGACTTCGACAGCAGAAGGAGCAGAGCCCAGTGGCGAAAGTAAAGTTCAGACATCACCGGAAACCTACGCAATAACCAGTAGGCCTACTACTGAATTCCATAAGAATGTTACATTATCGTCATAAGTGGAAAAATATTAATTACTAAATCGAAAAAGGGAATCCCGTAAGTAAAAAGTATTAAAATAATGGAATTTGCTTAGAGTCGGTCTAATTGCACTGGCTTCCTAACTTTGTGGTCCTTGGTTCGATCCCCACTTGAGGTGGGATTTTTTAGACCGCAGACGGCTCCACGGTCGACCCAGCCTCATGATTTAGAGTACCAGAGCAACTCTAGGAAGGTTAAGGCGGCCGGCGTGATGCTGACCACACCACTCCTAGTGTGCCGAAGGTCAAGAAAATATGGGCTTAACACCATATTTCCAATGTGCTTCAGTGGGCGTGTAACGGGATCCTTTACTCCTTTATCCCAATCCAAAAGGCATAAAAGGTCAGCAGTTAGAAATCTGCAAGCTAACGGTTTATTGGAAGAAAGCTACTCCAATACATGTGGACATTTGGTAAGACACTGGACATTTATTTGTCTGAAAGGCGGTTCCAATCAGGGTCAGACTGACAGTGATCTGGGCCCCCGTAACTACGTATCCGACATAGATTACTGGATAGGGGCGAGTGCGGCCCCCTCCCCCGTTGTTGTGGGCCCTGGAGCACTGTCCGACCGTTCAGTATACAGTAAATATAAAGTCAAGAGGGAGACGTTGATCCTCTAGGTGAAAAGGAACTCTCTCTACAAAAATGAAAGACATTATTTTGGTCTTGGTGATTCTGCTGCTGCAGATTTTGATTCTGTTAATAAAAAATTATTATAATTGACGTCAGCTGCTTAGGGGTAGTCCACATATGACGTTACGCAGTGAAGGGGGTCAACATTTTATGCCGTTGTGTGACAATGGGTTGGGGGGGGGGGGGTGTTGGAAAAATGTTACGTCACACAAAAATAAGAGTCATACTCGCATATTATATAAATAAATATTTCTACTTTTATCGGCAATGGTTACATTTTATCCGCATTTGTTACTTGTATCTGCAATCGTTAACTTTTTGCTGTAATAGATAACAACTCCCTCGTGGACGACTTACTATAGCTATAGTATGTCTCCTATATATTTATTTCTCTCAGGCATCTGTCACAGACGTCAGTCACAAACATTTTGCCACCAAAGTTGCAGTCTGAAAATTATATAAAAGTCGTGCGCTTCTGGACTTGGTACTAAACTGCACAAGAAAATCTACAATACGGTTTATTGTTATTATTTTTGGCCGTTTGATTATCTACCTGTTACAGGAAAGATGATAAACTACATCTCTTGAAAAAAAAAAAAAACACCAGCCAATTTTGTTTCAAAATTTTACAAACGCCGGTAAAATAACTTCAGTCAGAATCACTAAATATGTTCATGAATCTTCTAAGTGGGCTGTTAAATTTAATTTAATTATGAACAAAAAGAGAGAAAGGGGGGGGGGGGGTGCTCAGTAGTCATAATTGGGGTTTGAAACTTCTATAATATCAGGAGTGTGGCATTAAGCTGTAAAGTGTGAGAACCACTGCGGGAACCGCATGTGAAGCTGCCGCTAGTAGACTGTACCCCTGTGTTTTTAACACTGCCAATAAAGAAAGATGGCAGTGTTGATGGAAAAGACATCAGACTAACAAATAATATACTGGGAATAAACTGCGACAATAAGATCTGGTAAGATTACTTGCCATATATTGACGTTAAAAAGAGGATTGAGGCAAGGATATGTAATGCCCCCTTGTCTCTTTAATATCTACGTAGGGGTGAAAAAATGTTAAACAGATAGAGGGAATGTCAAGACTGAACATCTGTGGAAGAATAATAAACAACCTTAGATGTGCAGATGATACAGTTTTTAGCTGAAAACGAACAAGAATTGCAAGAACTTGTGGAGCTGGTAAACAACAGATGTTGTGAATATAGATGGCGTTATTACACTGAGAAAAAACAACTAAGAGTAATACTATAATTAATAAAAGAGACTAAAATTAGACAAATAAAATATTTTAGTTACATAAAAAGATATTAAACGTTGTCTAAAACCACAACGTAAGAAAAAGATTAGAATCAGACATGATGAGGGCACGCTATAAGTTAGAAGATAACATGGGTAGATAGAAGTAGCATATTCGAGTGTACAATCAATGCAAAAGACAACAACAAAAAACATGCAATGAAGCCGATCATCCATGCGGAGATGTTACGTGATCTGATTATCTGAGTCATGTTCGCAGAATCAGTTAAACAGTTCTTCGCTGTCCGCCCTCACTTATAACCACATCTAATTAATCAGATTGGCGGTCTGTCCCAGGCTTCTGTCCATGTCATACAGTTTCTCCCTCAGATGAGTTTGTGAAGGCCAGCCTGTTCCTTGGGTGGAGCCGACAGTCTTAGAGGACAACTTCCGGCCGCTAGTACTTTTTTAAAATTATGTCAGTCACTCTTTCCCGAGCACTGTTGTTGAGTATCTTCTCTGTTTGTGGGGATATGTCTTTTTTTCCCATCGGTGTTGCATGTTGTCGCGCCCATTTAATGTGTCCGTAACTTCCCAATGTTGTGGTTATTCCCCATGTTTCAGAGTCATACAGTAGGACTGCATTGACGCTTGTATTTACTTACTTACTTAGTCGTTCCCCTTCTACCGTGAGGTGTAGAGGTTTGGAAGAGAGAGAGAGCGCCAGACTATCCTATCGGCTGTCTTCCTCCTCCGTGTGTTACCGGGGCCCGAAAGGGGAGCAAAGAATAGTAACACTGTCCCCTACCAAGCATGTCGAACGACTAAGGAGGGTTGGGCATGGGGCCGGTTACACCATCCTGTAAAAAAAAATTTAAACCACAAAAACTTCAACAAATATGGACAAGTCAAATAAAGAAAATAAAACACAGCCATCCAAGACAGGGGAAGGTCCTCTCGCGGGGAGGCGTATGATGCAACACAGAGAAAGCCGAAAGGAGTCTGTGTTGCTGACTAACCTTCTTTCTTCTAGGAGAACTTCCAGATTTGGCACCTGGAATGTTCGGACATTAAACGAACAAGGGAAAGTGGCGCAAGTAGCAGCAGAAATGAGGGAATACAAAATCGAGGTTCTGGGAATGTGGGAAACAAAGTGGAAGGGGGTAGACAGGAAGAAACTCATCACAGGTGAATTGGTGCTGCCCTCAGGACATGAAGACGAAAGTTCACACCACAGTGAAGGGGTAGCTCTTATGTTATCTAAAGAAGCACAGAAAGCACTAATTGAATGGGAAGCTGTTGGACCCAGAATAATAACAGCTTCTTTCAAAACAGCTAAAAAGAAAATTCATGTAAATGTCATCCAATGTTATGCACCAACTAATGACAAAGAAGAGTCTGTGAAAGAAGCATTTTATACTAAACTACAGGAAATTATGGAAAAAGTAAAAAGAAGAGACATCACAATTTTGATGGGTGACATGAATGCAAAGATAGGTACAGTCAACACTGGATTTGAAGAAGTCATGGGAAAACATGGGCTAGGAGTAATGAATGAAAATGGAGAGCTATTCGCAAACTTCTGTGCTTCATATCAACTGGCTATAGGAGGAAGCATGTTTCCACATAAGAGAATACACAAGGCAACATGGATATCACCAGACCATAGAACAGAAAATCAGATTGATCATATATGCATAAACAAGAAGTTTAGATCATCATGGCAGGATGTAAAGGTATATAGAGGAGCAGATGTGGCATCAGATCACCATCTTCTGATAGCCAAAGTAAAAATGAAACTCAAGAGATATGCAACAATGCAAAATTATAGACAACAGTTTAATGTAGGACAGCTAAGAAATCAAGAAACAAGAGACAAATTTGCGGTCACAGTATCCAACAAATTCCAAGTGCTCCAACAGCTGGAAGAGGTAGAGAATACAGAAGACTATTGGCAGCAGGTCAAAACAGTATGGAAGGAGACATGTGAAGAAATACTGGGGAAAAGGGAAAGACAACAAAAAGCATGGATAACAACAGAAACCATCAATAAGATAAAAGACAGAAAAAACAAGAAAGCAGAGTTAAACACAAGCAAAACTAGAAGCTCCAAAGCCAAGGCTCAAGAAGTAGCAGAGGCCATCAAAGCAGAGATCGACACGGCTACAGAGATGTTATATAAATTACTTGGTAAAGTCTGGGAAAAGGAAGAGATACCAGCAGAATGGAAGGAAGGATATCTGGTTAAGTTGCCTAAGAAGGGAAATTTACAAGAGTGCACAAATTATAGAGGAATAATGTTACTATCAGTGCCAGGAAAAGTATTAAACAGGATTATCCTTGAGAGATTAAAAGAGTCCATAGACAAGAAACTGAGAGATGAACAAGCAGGTTTTCGACAAAAACAGATCATGTACAGACCAGATAGCCACTTTGAGAATAATAGTTGAACAAAGTCTGGAATGGAATTCACCACTATACATCGGATTTGTGGACTACGAAAAGGCATTTGACAGTGTAGACAGAGAATCACTTTGGAAATTGATGAGGCATGATGGAGTTCCCCTGAAGATCATTAATTTAATAAAGAAAACATATGAAGACATGACATGCAGAGTTCTTCACGAAGGACAGCTTACAGAACCGTTTGGGATAAGAACAGGAGTGCGACAGGGATGCCTCTTGTCTCCATTTCTTTTCTTGCTGGCCATAGATTGGGTTATGAGATCATCGACAACACACAACAGAAATGGAATCCAGTGGACTCTGACTAAGCAGTTGGATGATCTGGATTTTGCTGATGACTTGGCTCTTCTGTCCCATAACCGTAATCAAATGCAGGACAAATTGAAAACACTCGATGAGAGGTCACAGCAATTGGGTCTGAAAATACACAGGGAAAAGACAAAAATAATGAGAATAAATGCAGGTAATGATAACAGGGTTGAACTTGAAGAAACACCAATTCAAGATGTAGAATCATACACGTATCTTGGCAGTAATATAGACAAAGTTGGAGGGACAGACAGTGATATCAAAATAAGAATACAAAAGGCAAGAGGAGCTCTCATTGCATTGGGAAATATATGGAGATCAAGAGAAATCGGATCCAACACGAAAATAAGAATCTTCAACTCAAATGTGAAGTCAGTCCTATTGTATGGCTCGGAGACATGGAGAACAACAAAGACAACAACCAAAAAGCTACAGACTTTCATAAATGGGTGCTTGCGTAGAATAGAGGGATTAAAATGGTATGACAAGGTTACCAACGTGGAACTGATGACAAGAACTAGACAAGCGCCAGTGGAACAAGAGATAAGAAGAAGACGATGGCGATGGATAGGACACACGCTGAGGAAACCTGTTGATAGTATTACAAGGCAGTCCTTGTTCTGGAACCCCCAGGGCAAGAGAGGCAGAGGTGTCGTGGAATATTCTAATCCACATATATAAATTAAAAGGTAAATGTAAAGCCTAACAAATAAATTTAATAAAAGAAAAGAGAAATGATAAAAGAAACAGTGCTGTCACAATGACTGTACGCAAAATCCCCTTGTGTTCTCATTCGTCTGCAAATTGTAACGCTTTCACGTTGATAGTAAAAGCCTACTGTATTATTACCAGCTTTCTTCAATGAAACGTGTACTGTATTTCTTGGAACAACCTTGAGATACGCAAGCTGATCAATGACCTAAATTTAATATTTCATTCATTCCATTTTATACACGGCTTAACTAAAAGACAAATAAAGCAGGAGAGAGAGAGAGGGCGAATGAAGGCAGGAAGCATGCAATACTAAACACGCGTCGCGCGATACACAATTGCTGCCATCACGCGTGTAAGGCCACATGCACTAACTTTTTTTCAGACGGACAGTGATAAAAACACTAACCTTCCCAGAGTTAGGTTTTAAAAAACCTGGAAAACGCTTATTAGGAAAGATAACATTAGATGGATTTACGTTTGAAAACATGACAGTACCCAGACACCACATGGGGATGGAAGTGAACAGGAGGTGGTAGAAAATGCACATTTTGAACGCAGCCACCTAGCTCCCTTAGATTGAGATATTTGGATTCCTTAGGGCTTGCTGACATCGAATATGTTAAGTGTTACGCAAATAGTCCAGGAATTAATAAATTATAACCAAAATAAAATAGTGGGGATGCCTGACAGCATGAAATCATTTCTGCTCATAAAATTTTTTTTATAACGTGTTTGAAAAAACATTACGTTACGGAAATAGCCTACCATGTTAACTCCTATTTGATTGGAGCGCAACAAATATAAGACTAAACACGATTGGTCGGGCTATAAATACTATCTTGTGTTGTTATGGGAAACTAATAGAAGGGGTATTTTTTTGAAAAGATGCGTAGACATGGTTTCATTGGTTAGAGCTGCGAATATACTCAATTCAGAGCGTCTGTTCATTGCCACATCTTGTAATAAACCTACTAAGAAGCAGTGCGTTGAGCACCAGTGTATATTTTATATAAAATAAAGCCTGGGACATCGGCAGATCGGAGTTGTGCTATATTCATTGCCAGTCAACGAAACTGTTTATTATTTCTATGAATTGTGGTAAGCTTGAAATATTCAATATCTTTTAATGAAAATTGAATGTAAATTGTTAATTTATGCCTGTATATATGTGTAGTTCAGTAGCGAACATGATGTAAAGCCTATATTGCTCCAGCCTGAACAGAGGGTGTCGGAGGAAAGTAAAACTGCATGGAATGGCCAAACAGTACACTGACATCTAGATTATTGACTAGAAAGAAATAATGCTGGAATTGCAGAGGCGTAGTAACCATTAGGGAGGGAAATACTGGTATAAAGTATTTCAGATGAAGCTGACAGTTGGCCTAACGCTCTGAACTCAATGTTTGTGATGTATTGTGCTCAGTGTAGAAATACAGTATAAATAGTTCTGAAGTAGGAGGTACAACCTTCTTGTTTCAGGGACCGTGGTCTTAAAGTTATTGAGCAGCACCTGGTCAGAGCTTTGCTGAAGCCAGAGGTGGACAGCATACTCCTTGGTCCATATAGCAACCAGTGGGGTGGCTCCAGAACTCATTAAAGTAATCGAGCAGAGGAGGCTTTTACTGCAGTCATCACGAAAGATAAGAGAGTGTGGCCATGGAGCTCAACATTATGTACCCCCATCTTAAAATGACAGTGTAAAATAAAATTAAGAGGGGAATTTAATTGTTTTAATATCAGGAACTGAGAACATCTCCAATACTAGTTCCAATAAAGACAAACTATTGAAGTCATGATGACAAATACCAACAGAGCTTGAACAAAACAAAACCAGTATTACCTCATATTACTACTACACAACTGACACACATAGGATACTATTAAAAATATATGTCACTACAAGATTCATATTGATAAATTCTGTACATATAACTTGTAATTAAAATTGATTGTGATTCCTGGTTCCCTTTGTATTTGAATCAGGACACATATACATTCATGACAGCACTGAATACATATTGTTATTTGAAAAGTTATCAGTGACTCGTTTAAGATATCCTCGTAGAGTGTTTTATGTATGTGAGTGTCACAGTGTTGTCAAGTGTGGTGGAATAAATTAAATTGTTTATCTGTCTGTTGTTGTTATGACTTACACTTCATCATACACATACCCTAGACATATAACGTAGTCATCACACTATTCCAGAATAATTCTGACTGAGGTATACATATGTGGCAGCAAGTAAGGTTATCTATAATACACTACTCTTATTAGATATAGATACCTTCACAGCTGATCTCAGTCAGTACACTAAGTCCCCTATAAATATTTATAACATCCCACTTTACCACAAGAGGAAGACCAAGAAGTACATGATGGAGAAGAGAGTTGGAAACAGAGGTGAAAATGATGAGGAGAACATGGAAAGAACTTGAGATGATGGCACGGGATAGGAGGACTTGGCATGTGTTTGTTGAAGGCCTATGCTCCTTTGGGAGTGGAGGGTTATGAATGAATGAATGTCTTCCTCCTGGCCTGGTTCCATTCTAGTCCTCGGTCCCTCAAAGATTGTCTAATGTTGTCCTCCCAGCGGACTCTTTGTCGTCCTGGGGGGTCTGGATCCCTGGCTCTTTGTTTCCCATGCTTGTCGTGGTAGCCGATCTTCTCCCATTCTGCAGACATGGCCAAACCATCTTAATTGGGACTGTTCTACTTGGGTCTGCAGGGTGTGGGATTTAATGCCTTGACGTATCGTCTGGTTGCGGACCATGTTTTTTCTTGTTACTTCAACCACCTTCTTAAGATACCTCATTTCTGAGGTTTGGATCTGGCTTTTGTAAGTTGTAGTCATTGCCCATGACTCGCATCCATATGTCAAGACTGAGACATAGGTGGAGCGGTATACAGCCATCTTCGTTTTCTTACCAACCTCTCTCTTGCTGAGGAATCCTCGATTTATGGCCTGAAAAAGTCTCCCAGCTGCTGCTTTTCGAGTGGCCACCTCTTCTTTGATGCCTCCCTTTCGGTCTATAATAGCTCCGAGGTATTTAAAGTGGTTGACCTGCTCCAGGACCTGTTCTCCCAGCTTAATCTGATGTCTTCTTTCTTCTCGTGATATCACCATGGATTTTGTTTTAGAGCTGCTTATGACCATCCCTCTCTTCTCCAGCTCTTCCTTCCAGACTTGCAGGTTGGATTGGAGATGTGCCTCTGATTTAGCAATCAGGGCAACATCATCAGCAAATGCCAGCTCTGAAATACAGACCTGTCTCATCTTCCAGTACTCCACTGAATACTTTCTTGTTCTCTCCTTACATGCCTTGATGACATCGTCCATGAGGAGTATGAAAAGATAAGGTGACAGGATATTGTAACGAAAGGGTTTCGCTATAGTAAAGAATAAGGTTATCCTGGACAAAAAGACGTATCAGGTGATACCAGGATAGTGCCAGGTAAGAGACTGGTCTTACAAGAAATACCCCCTTTTCTGAAACAGAATAAGGGTGTATTGACATCAAAGGTTAGGATCAGCTGTATAAACCTCCAGGTGTGATGAGAGTGAATGTCCTGAAAGTCTATTTGCTCCATTTCAAGATCTGCCTAAGATATTATGTATTATTATTTGATGATGTTGGCTAATTTTGCTAGGGGTATTAATTTATGATCTATCTCTATAACTATAATATGTATCAAACAAAACGTGTAACTCAATGTAAATAATGTCAGCAAGTCTGATAGTACATATTTACAATTTTATTTAACCTATACCGGTTCTCTTTTCGGATTTAAAGAAATTCAAAGATATGTATAGCATAAAATAAATAAACATAGTAACTTTAATTATCAAACAGAATCCTGTCTTGAAAGTTCTATTTTTCTCTACACTGATTAATTATTATAATTCACTAGAGTTTGTCACTAAGTTGAACTGTGAAGGTAGTAATAGATACATTCTGTCCATAAGAAATCATCCTTCACTGTGTTTTTTATTTCTGTTTATATTTTATGTTATATACTGAATAGGCTGACCAGTGGCTATATATCGCCACTTATCTGGTGGGTTACGAATTCAAACTCCTCCCGCCATAGACTAACACATCTGTGAAATTTCAGGCATTGGAACAGGGGGTGGGTGGCTACAATGACTTCACGAGCACTTGCACCTCAGAGTTCAACAGAGTTAGTTGATTCAGATACTTCTAGTAGTTTGCAGGATAAAACCTGGAATACAAATAATCACAACCCGTGTATGGTCCAACACTATTCTGTCCTTACATACAATGGACATAACACACAGTGTCAGACATTGTGCTAACATATGCACAGGACAATTTACCTCACCACCAATCACAGCCAGTTCACTGTGACTACAATTTCCTTATAAGTCCTAAGTTAGATTCCTTTGTCCATGATCTGCTTCCATACAATGATTTGGTATAGTATAAAAGTACTAAGTAATATCTTGATCGATTCATTACAACAATTCCTGTCAATCCTTTCTTAGGTTCCTGATAAATGTAATTCCTGTAAGAAATACTCTTTCAAATACAGTATCAAACTTACAGTCGTATTTTTGCCATCATTCTCAATTATTTTACACTTTTCACAATGCTGGTTTTCGTCTCTAAAAGTCAACACATGCTTGCGTTTCAGCCGACAGCGCATTCGTCCTGTAATATTTCTTAACACACGCTGTGCACTTCCTAACACACCAGTGGATTAATCACAGCAAAAATATATACATAGATATATATATATATATATAGTCATTCTTACCCTCAGGCAAAACATACAAGCTGTTAATGGCATCTAATGTCTGCGCTACAGTTGCAGATGGCAAAGGTACATGACGATTACACGGTTACCGCTTCTTCTGTACAGCTTGAAGTTTTGAATTTTGTGGCCTCAATTTAGCCAAGGGCAAGGTCAGGAAGGATGACAGGAATTGTTTTAAGGAATTGATTAAGGTGTTACTTAGTGCTTTATACTAGACCAAATCATTGTATGAAGGCGGATCATGGACAACTGGATCTAACTTAAGGATTTATAAGGAAAGTGTAGTCACAGTGAACTGGCTGTGAGTGGTACTGAGGTAAATTGTCCTGTGCATATGTTAGCACAATGTCTGACACTGTTTGTTATGTCCATTGTATGTGAGGACAGAATAGTGCTGGACCATACAGGGGTTGTGATTATTTGTATTCCAGGTTTTATCCTGCAAACTACCAGAAGTGCATGAATCGTCCATCTCTGTTGAACTCTGAGGTGCAAGTGCTCTTAAAGTCATTGGAGCCAGATACCCAGCATCTACTGCCTGGCAATTCACAGACGTGTTAGTCCATGGCGGGAGAGTGATTGATTTCTACATAGAAGATAAGTGGCAAAACCAAGCCACTGGTCAGTCTATTCAGACTCTACCTCTAATATATACAATAAAAAGATAAAAATACAGTGTATGATGAATCCTTATGGACATAAATATGATAATCACTACTTCACAGTCCATTAAGAGTGACAAAACATATATGTATTAGATAATGGTTAATCAAAAGGTGAAATTCATCATATTGATTCATTTTGATAATTGGTATGCCTTGCTTATTTATTTCATTATGTAAATACATTTGATTCATTATAAGTTACCTAACCGAAAAGAGAAACGGTATAGGTTAAATAAATTGTAAATATATACCATCAGACTTGCTAAAATTATTTAAATTGAGTTCCAAGTTTTGTTGATACATATTATATATAGATAGACCATAATTAGTAACAAACGCCTTTCGTGACACCATGTACATATAAGTGTGTGTGTATGTATATATATATATAATATATATATATATATATATATATATATATATATATATATATATATATATATATATATATATATATATATATACACAAATACATATGTTACGAATGCGTTTCTGATATTGGTGACTTATGGTGCGAATGTTGTTGTGGGCCGTCGCTTCGTTATGGATAAGGATGACAAGGCAAACGTAACGGTAACGATTGGGTCATAAGACTGACCATTTGGTAAGTAAGGCATACTGGGCCCATTGTTGAACGTGAATGACTATACGATTTATTACAGGAAAGACGTTGACATCATGTGTAAGTACAGTTTATCGATATGGTTCTGACAGTATATACATTGGCATATATAATAATCAACATGGACGTTGATTGACAGCACTCGCCGTTACGACGTCAAGGTTAACGGCTTGGTAGTATACATGGTTCTGTCGAATTGACCGTTCATATTCTTTACGTAGTTATATATTCCTTTACGCTTCAATCAGCTCCTAGCGTTAGAGGGGACGCACTAGCAATTTGACATATCTGGTCAAATTGAAGCTCTGCCATAACGTTTACAGGAGACGAAGTATCGGAGGCAAGATACTTAAAAATAAGCCGTTTTCTGGCTAAATATTCAAATCAAGCAAGTCTTGGTATTTTCTCATCAAGAACGACATCTTCATCTTATAGATGATTATAATTACTTTATGACCGTGTCTTTCCTGAAATAAGGATAAGCACACGAAAACATTCACGTCTATACAAGACGGAGGATATCGGGATCTGCCTCAAGTACGTTTGCTGGATAGCAACAGATCACCGCGACAAACCGCGCCATACCCGTTTAAGAATGGTGCACGGTCTTACACAAATAATTAAACATACAATTAACTTAGATGCACTCAGATGTGCGTCTACAAAATACTAGACTCACATGTGAGGATCTCAAACGTTTAACTCCCCCTCTATGAATATAAAATAACTTAACAGTTTACATCGACCCCCGCGGGAAACAATTGAAGCTAAACAATAGATAACTATCATCAATATCTTAAGTGTAACTATAAAGAAAGTAATAATAGAAGGGCATAAATGTGGAAGGAGAATAAAAGACCAAATTCAAACAAAAGCTGAAAGGTATAGAGACATAGATCAATTATGTACTTAAAATGAAATGATTAGTGAAGAGGACAAAGGAAATGACATGAAATGGAAAATTATCATAAATGGTGAAAAAATTAAAGAAATCAACCAAGATGATAAAACATGTCAACATTGTAAAAAAAAAAAAATGAGATGTATCGTTCGTGTATAAAACCCACGTGTGGAAAACAAAATGAAACTCAAATCAATTCCCAAAATAAAACACGAGAAGAAAGCAACAGTCGAAGAGAGTACATTGAGAATAAACCCTAGGTAGCTTAAGCAAACTAATAAGAGCTAAGTATGGAGCTAAGTAATAGCCTGAACAACGTAAATATGTCATGAAAATGAAAATAATCGCATAGAAAACTATTGTAACTAAATAATTAAAAAGTGTCACAATGTTCCGTTCGAACAAAAATGTCATTAATCAATCACTCGCGGAAAAGTGTCATGGCGGATAGTTTTATACACTTATAGTGATGCGCTGATAAGTCAATCACTGCGAATAAGTCAGAAATTAGTTGAAAAAACACCATAATGAAATATCATAATATTGTCATAAAAATCTAGTCAGTTAATTATGTGGAAAGAAAAGTTACTCCGAGTGAATATGAATATGTCATATTCATAAGCGAGGTTATCAAAAGAAATGTTGTACTTGGTGACATCAAACACATTCAGAAGTACCAAAAGTGAAGTTGTAGCTTAATGGTGGTACAAGTGTCAATGAGTGTAGTGATCCAGCGTCTTGGAGGATTCTTGTGGACAACGGGACAAGAGATCAGCCACTACCTTGTCGGAAACCCGGATGGCTTGGACAGTAAAATTAAAAGGCTGCTAGGCAATTGTATACCGTGCAGATTTAGGGTTCTTCAAGTCCTTACTCTTAAGTGCAGTAAGAGCACACTGGTCTGACTCGACGACAAATGGCGCCAAGTAAAAAACGTAACTTCAGTATTGACCAGACCATGGCCAACAGCTCGCGGTCTATCACAGGGTAGCGTTGTTCAGCTGCAGTTAACTTCCGGGAGACGTAGAGTACTGGGTGGAGAGTTCCTGAATAGTCATGCACCAGAGAAGCTCCAATTCCCATCGACGAGGCGTCACTGCGAATTATTATACGAAAATTTTTGTTAGGTAACCGGAAGATAGGAGCAGAGGAAAATATTAACATAATCCTATCTAAGGTGGCCTGGCAATCCTGTGACCACTGAACCATGTTAGGCGACCCTTTCTTGAACAAACGAGATAGGGTAGCAGTGATAGTAGCAAGATAGAGATGAAACGATTAACAATATGGGATGACAGAATTGTCTGCGTAAGGTAACAGGGTGATAAGTAACTCACGCTGAGAACAAAGTGGTGCAGAAAATACAGGCACAAGAAACAGTCATGAACGTACACATTATACCGACGTCTAAAGGAAAATTGATAAGAGAGTAATGATGACTGACTATCTCAGTCGTCGTGTATGAGAAAGGAAACTCAGTTGACAACGGCATATCTCTAAAAGGTTGAACTAATGTCATAGCCTGGATACTGTTCAATGAAAGAAACATTTGATATGCAATAAAGACGCAAAAACAGGCATGAATGAATTTGGACACGTGACGAATTTGGAAAGGAAAGCAATGAGTACGACAAAGAGTCGTAGACCAAGAAGATACTGAGCGAACTGGCCCAATAAGAAAGGTAAATATACCCACAAGATATATAAATGCACGAAGAACTAAGTCTGTACATTTGGCAATGAAACCAACAGTCATAGCACAAGAGCAGTTGCAAACAACGTGACTGGATGTAGATTCAGCCGTGGTAATAAAGTTGGCGTGTGTGTCAGACAATACAGAGGGACCTTCCTTCTTAATGGTACTCAAAGAAGAACTATAAGTTTAAGCAACAACGAACTGAAGCATGTCGTCCTGGGCTCAAAGAAGCACCAACATTGGCATATGAACATCCATATTATTAGTACCACAATATCCCACCACATTAGCAGAATGTATCTGGGGATAAGATTGTGCCATAGTCGTAAAAGTGGAAGCAGTAAGATGATGTTGCTGTTCCCAAGCAGCAATTTGTACCGAAGTACATACTTTTACCCCGTGTATCTGTCCGACGACAAGGTCGGCGATCGGATTCGGGAGCATGCGTACGTTTATATACCCCGTAAAAAATGGAGTGACACTGTGGACGATGGCAGTTGGAAAAGTCTCAACTGTGCCACCAAACGTCACGCATTTTACGACATTACCTGTAGCACAAGACGGGTGAACCAGTGACTGCCTGACCCCAACCGTCGTGCAGCCAGAATCCTGAAGTACCTTAACCGGTATGTCATTAACATACAAAAAAATTCTCCCCATATAATGGCCGCCAACTGTTACCGATGCGTTTCTGATATTGGTGACTTATGGTGCGAATGTTGTTGTGAGCCGTCGCTTCGTTATGGATAATGATGACAAGACAAACGTAACTGTAACGATTGGGTCATAAGACTGACCAATTGGTAAGTAAGGCATACTGGATGTCGTGAAGTCGGATTCACAACACGTCATTTTTAACCCCAACGGCACGCCATACTTTATGACAGTATATCCTTGACGAACCAATGGAATCGTATCTTCATGCAGTGCTTACAAAACGTACTAGTCATAATGGCGATCTCAAATCTGTGCAAACCAGTTGGATATGGAATTTAAATACCGCATTAGGAGCAAAGTATCGCCTGGAAGAGGTCACTAATGCAATAATAGGAATGTTGCTGTATACGTCTGTGCAAAGATTTCCACGGAAAGTAATGTAGGAAGGGAGTGTCGTAGATTTTTGATAGGAGAATTAAGACTTGGGTTGATCCCTTCTGAATAGGTTAGAATAGGTGATAGACACAGTGAGAGTTAGTAAAAAGAAAATAGAATTTCCACAAGTGAGATGATAGACTGTGATATAGAGGCTGTCTCTGAAATGTCGAGGAAATCTTCTCTCTTTCACCTATCCTCTACGACAGCTTTTAAGGCGTCAGACAGTCTAAACACAGATATATATTACATATATTTCTATCTACTCACGGGCACGCACATACACGTGACGACAGTTAAACACACAGATGTGGGAAATCTATAACAATGAATATATATATATATACTAGAACGAGCTGACCAACGCACTGATTTAGTTCAAGAGAGATTTTAATTATCATCTAAAAAATCTTCTCACAACACCTAAAAAAATACATCAAGGAAAACATATACAAATAGTCATAAAATTCAAGAAAATGCTACAAGGATGATAGCCCCGTTTTGATCTTAACTCTAGGTTTAGCCCACAGCCCCGTTAGGATGACAGATGATGGCCCAAAGAGTTATAGATGCATATGGTTAGGGTCTAATATTGTCCCCTTTCTTGAAGGTAAGAACTGACTTATGACAGCAGTATCTATTCTAAAGGAACAATTAAATTAAGCAGCAAGTCTTTCATAAGGAAAAATTACAAAGTGAGTGCATTAAACAACGAACATCCTTCCGTCACTTTCACTCGGTTCTTTCATCCGGGTACCCAGGCTTTCGTGCTTACCTAAAAACTTGAGGTTGTTCACCGTCTGGCGCAACCTTAGGACACTTCTCTACAGTGAATCTGGATTCTTTGGATAAAGCGAATCCCAGCTCTGCAAATACAGGTTTCTTCCACTGTTTTCGGGGAGCGTTCACTTCACCAGTTAAATTTTAGATTTACTGTTAATGTCACTTGAATCAGGTTTGATAAGCAAGTTTAAACGGGCACACAGAGTTCAGAAACACGAGGATTCCCTTAATTTGGAAAAGATGACCAGTGGACAACTGCTCTCAACAGATAGTCTTGGTTCACTATCCACTCTTTCAATAGTGTCGGAAATGTTAATGTTATTTCTTGTAATTATTCTCGCCGCCAGGCAGCATGTACATTTAAATTTGTGGAGCAATATGATAATAATAATAATAATAGCCCCTTCAGTCATAACTGACTATGGGAATGCGCCCCTGAGGTGACAGCCCTCAGCTGCTTATTTTCCTGGTGCTCCTTTCGACGTTTTCTCCTCACCTCTGCTTCTTGTGTGAGCCTCTCTTCGCCCAATCTGAGGTGGCGCCGCAAATAGCATCGCCACTTAGTGCGATCGGCAGCTTCATCCTCCCATGTTGCTGGATCCATGTCCAGTGCCCTCATATCTCTTGCACACATCTTTGAACCTCAGCTGTGGTCGCCCAACTGTTCTCTTGCCATCTGCTAATTGTCCGTAGAAGATATCTTTTGGGATGCGACCATCTTCCATGCGGCAAACATGGCCAAGCAAGCGAAGTCTGCGCTGTCTAAGAAGCGTATACATACTTTGAAGGCCAGCACGTGACAACACCTCGACATTTGTCACTTTATCTTTCCACGAGATGCCGAGGATGCGGCGTAGACACCGCAAATGGAAGGTATTGAGCCTTCTTTCTTGCTTAGCATAGGTCGTCCAGGTCTCGCTGCCATATAGGAGTGTGCTGGTGAGACGCAGGCATTATATACCGCAGCTTTGGTCTTCATTGTGAGTTTAGAGTTTCCCCAAACACGCGATGTGAGGCGGGCAAAGGTAGCTGCAGCTTTGCCAATGCGGCTGTCGATTTCTGTATCCAGTTTTGTCATTGATGGTAGACCCTAGGTATGTGAAGTGGTGCACCACTGCCAATTCATAGTTATCGATAGTGATAACTGGTGCAGCACCCACATCCTGACTCAGCACATTCGTTTTCTTTAGACTTATTGTGAGGCCAAAGTCCTTGCATGCTTTAGTGAAGCGAGTCATCAAGCTCTGAAGCTCCTGTTGGCTTTGAGTGACGACTGCAGCATCATCAGCGAACAACAAGTCTCTTATAGTGACCCTTCTGATTTTTGTTTTTGCCTTCAGCCTTGAAATATGAGCAATATGAACTGGCTCAAAAGCCCAGTATATATTTCTAGTCTTTAGAAACCGTTAGTGGGATTGGTATTACTGTCTATCTCTGATGGCACATGCACTGTCAGACCAGTGTTACTTGGAAAAACCCACGTGGTTAAAGATAGGAAATGTCTATGCTTCTCACAAGTATGTCTCTTTACTAAACGCCGGCAAGTTGGGTTTACCCCAGTATTCGCTGAATGAAGAAAAACAACATATAATATAATATACAGAATATGTACTCGTTATAACTTACATTTTAAACGGCAAGCCTACAGCTTGACTAATCCCTCATCATGAATTAGGAATATCTGCGTATTTCCGTCACCACTCATGATGCATCTAGCATTTATAAGTTTGTTTAGAAAAATATACTCGACTGAGTAGTTAGCAGTTAAATTAAATTCATTATGGCTACATGTTTGTTAAGCTAGAAATATAATTTATTCTGCTTTCCACTGTATGCGTCACTAGAAAATAATACAGACTTATAAATTAATCGCTCTGCACCAAATCTAATTAAGGAAATAAATAAACGATTAACCACTTTAAACATTTCGCAAAATACTAGATATACTAGATATAATATTTTACCTCAAACAGAACTACGTATCACAACGAAACTAAGAGACATCACTTATAAGTTTAAGTGTTCTAGAACGAAGTGACCACGTCTACTGTAAAATGGAGAATGAGTTAGTCCATAATTTTGCTGTTTAGGCTACGCCTAGGAAAAGACAGTAGTATGATAATAAAAGACCATTATCGCACTAGAGAAAGAATAATTCAGGGCGTAATTTAAGCCTAAGATGAAGGAAATCGGTCCAGGAATAACGAAGATATGATGATTACTAGTTTTTCATGTTTGCACAGCTGGACAAATGTGTGCCTGCATTTCGGAACGCAAAACACACATTAGTAGTAAACCCCCTCTGTCGTCCGGCCTTGGCCTATATATAGGACGTGCCCTAAATGGAAATATGCCATAGTAAAAATTCAAATACAGCGAGAGCGCGAGTCCTGTCAGAGAGAGACTGCTTTGCCTTTTGCATCTGATAGCAGACTGCGTGACCATTAACAGCTCGACTGTATGTACTTGAGGGTTATATTCTGTTAACCAAGTACAAGTTAAAGAGTCAGCCACTACTGTAGGAACTAGTGGTGCGAGCGCCCTTGTTGTCTATAGGGACAGTTACCCAGTATCCACTGCCTGGAGGAACTTCATATGACTTTTCCTTCCATGTCAGGAGTGTGACAGACTTCAATACAACAGATAAGTGGCCAAACAAGGCTACTGTTCAGAGTATCCTGATGACACCACTATATTAAAACCACGATTTTAACAAAGACACATTTTATGTTGACTTTTGGTGGGCATGGGTATAGCCAGTGATAGCCTAAATCAAATGACAGTGAACTAACAGTGTTATAATAATATATATATTCTACAAACAGCGAGTTCAACCAAGAGCGAAGAACTTGCTACAACTTGAGTGACTTTTTGCTAATTTGGAACTATTTTCAAATGTTTTATTTATTTAAATGATGTAATTAAAATTTGAATTCCTTGAAATCTTTTCAAACAGAAAAGAAAACCTGTAAAAATAAATTGTAAATATTTACCAGCAGACTTACTTAAATTATTTAAGTTAAGTTGCAGTTCTTGTTGGTAGATAGTTAGTTAATACCCCTAGCAGAGCTAATAATAATAATAATATTAACAGAGGAGGATCTGGAGAGGAGCTAGTAGGAACTTAGAGTAATACATTACCATCTTCTCTAGGAACTTATACAGCTTGATCCTACCTTTGATGTCTATACACCCTTACTCTTTTCAGAGAAGGGGGTATTACTTATAAGACCAGACTCTTATCTGGCACTATCCTGGTATCACCTGATACAACTTTGTGTCCAGGATACATATTAATTTCAATAACATCTACCCTCTCGTGACACTGGACCCATTGTTGAACGTGAATGACGATACGATTTATTACAGGAAAGACGTTGACATCATGTGTAAGTACAGTTCATCGATATGGTTCTGACAGTATATACATTGGCATATATAATAATCAACATGGACGTTGATTGACTGCACTCGCCGTTACGACGTCAAGGTTAACGGCTTGATAGTATACATGGTTCTGTCGAATTGACCGTTCATATTCTTTACGTAGTTATATATTCCTTTACGCTTCAATCAGCTCCTAGCGTTAGAGGGGACGCACTAGCAATTTGACATATGTGGTCAAATTGAAGCTCTGCCATAACGTTAACCGGGAGACGAAGTATCGGAGGCTAGATACTTAAAAATAAGCCGTTTTCTGGCTAAATATTCTTCTTCTTCTTCTTCTTCGTTCGCCCTGAAAAGGACGGTGGTTGCGTTGTGTCTGTTTACAACGTAGCTGTGATATCTGCACCTTTCGGTCGACACATCCGACTTCTGCACGGCATTTTTTAGGACCGGGTTTGCCTTCCCATTTCGATCCACACTCGCTCAGGCAGCCTGCACTGCTGCAGACTGTTTCCAGGACCACCACGTGAAGGTGGAGTGCGGTCTTGACCAGCTCTGGTTCGCTGGTCCTGACGCAGGCAGTCAAGCTATGAGTCGCTGACTGCGGTCTCTATTGCTGCGTCTTGAGGTCCCGGCTAAATATTCAAATCAAGCAAGTATTGGTATTTTTTCATCAAGAACGACATCTTCCATCTTATAGATGATTATAATTACTTTATGACCGTGTGTTTCCTGAACTAAGGATAAGCACACGAAAACATTCACGTCTTTACAAGACGGAGGATATCGGGATCTGCCTCAAGTACGTTTGCTGGATAGCAACAGATCACCGCGACAAACCGCAGCATACCCGTTTAAGAATGGTGCACGGTCGTACGCAAATAATTAAACATACAGTTAACTTACATGCACTCAAATGTGCGTCTACAAAATACTAGACTCACATGTGAGGATCTCAAACATTTAACTCCCCCTCTATGAATATAAAATAACTTAACTATATACATATATGCATACATACATACATTTACACCAATTTATGTGTGTGTTTGGGTGTAATTTTAAGTCGTTTTATTTGGCTCTAACGTTTTTACATGATGGGGAAGACGGCCCCTTATCTAATTCTTATTATATATCCCTCTATGGCATGCCTGTAGTATACAGTGTTACTATTCCTTGCTCATCTTTCAGGCCCCGGTAACATGCGGGCGAAAAAGCAGTCCTCAGTCCACGTTTCTTCTTCTTCTTCTTTACTGATTGCTAATACAGGATTTTCTCCCCTCGAATGTCGCAATAACGGATTGGGTGCAGAAAATGTGGGTTTTTTTTAAACATATGCCATCGGAAAATTATTGTTCCGGACGCAAGTTTAAAGTCAAGGCTGATGAATGTTGGACGTGGGTTCCTTATATAATTTTCAGATGTATTATAAGCAATGTTGATATAACTTCGTGATACGCATGCATGGTCTAAATTTAATTGTGTTCGTATTGTTCTGGATGACTCCAAAATTCGTGTTAAGACAGTACGATGCCAGATTTGATTTCTATTAACACATAACTGGTCTCTGCCAAACTGCGTGATATATACTTTAAGGACAGCAATATACAAGTGAGTAAACACCTAGAACAAGACACCTGGAAGTTTGGAATAATTTCTAATTATTACTAGCGAGGACGGGAACTGGGTCACTAGACCTCATACAGCTGAACCTAGTATATTGAAGTCTCATACGCTGCACTGCCATACGGGAGTATATATTATGAGACTGCTTTAACCATGTACTGTATATATGTGTGTATGTATTCATTCATTACTCTCCGCTCCCAAGGAGCATAGGCCTTCAACAAACACATGCCAAGTCCTCCTGTCACGTGATATCATCTCAAGTTCTTTCCATGTTCTCCTCCTCATTTTCACCTGTTTCCAGCTCTCTTCTCCATGTGCTTCTTGGTCTACCTCTGCCTCTCTTGCCCTGGGGGTTCCAGAACAAAGACTGCCTTGTAATGCTATCAACATGTTTCCTCAGTGTGTGTCCTATCCATCACCATCGTCTTCTTCTCAACTCTTGTTCCACTGGCACTTGTCTGGTTCTTGTCATCAGTTCCACGTTGGTAACCTTGTCATACCATTTTACTCCTTCTATTCTACGCAAGCACCCATTTATGAAAGTCTGTAGCTTTTTGGTTGTTGTTTTTGTTGTTCTCCATGTTTCAGGGCCATATAATAGTACTAACTTGACATTTGAGTTGACGATTCTTATTTTTGTATTGGACCCGATTTCTCTTGATCTCCATACATTTCCCAGTGCAGTGAAAGCTCCTCTTGCTCTTTTTATTCTTAATTTGATATCACTGTCTGTCCCTCCAACTTTGTCTAGATATATATATCCGAACGGCAGCAAGGCCAGGCTGCGAGATTGAACCGTGGTTGGACACCACATGACTCGCTAACCAGATTGCAGCATCGAAGTTTAATAGCGTAGAACGAAGAATAAGAAAAAGGTTCCCAATTTTATAGTTACTATTTGAAATCCTTCGTCATAGTATTTCTTGTTATTTATTTCATATCTGAATCCAGTATACTATCTACGTTAAAATTCACGTGTTTTTTTTCTGTCTTATAATAAATAGATTGCTCTGCGTCGTTCCTTCCCGTGAGTCTCTAAGAAGACAAACAAAAAAAATATAGTGCTACTGCTGCTCTGTTAAGAGTTGCTCTGGGCCATGGGGTACATGCAACTCCAATTGATCTTTTGCGTTGGTGATTTTGTACCATGGAGCGCTTTAGTTAAACGCTTTGCAAAATAATGATGTATGCAAGATGTGAATGGGGACGCGTGCGTGGTTACGGGGTCTATTGTGTGTGTCTGTGGCTGACTGCTTATATACTGATGCGAGATGGATAGATGGAAAATTTGAGAGTATGAATAAGTACCAAACTGCCCAAGATAGCCGCACTGAAATTTGGTTCGAAGAAAATCTGCAGAAAATGTAAGAAAAAGTTCCGCAGGAAGAAAATAGAGTGAGAATCACTGGCAGATCTATTTATAGGGATACTGGAAATTAAGTGTCTCTTAGCAGGTTGAGAATCCTCTGAGTAGACTAAGAGCTAGTAGGTATCCAGGCCACTTTTCCCTAAGGTACTGAATTATTAGACAGAGCCTCCATTAATTAAATACAAATATGACATAATCTTACAGTATTAGACATCACTGTAACACCAAAGAAGAGTCAATAACTAATCTTGATTTTAGAAAATTACAATGAACCTTTACTGATGAAAATAAAAAAAATATGTCATATATATATAGAATATGTATCAGTCAAATATGTATAGAATTTAAGATAATCAAAAATACAATAGTGTCTGTAAAGTTACTGACAGTTTGTTTCAGGACTTATAGAATTTCACTTGAGTTTTGTAAACAAAGACAATTTATATCTCGTCATTAGGACTATGAAGAAGTTGACTACAGTGGTTGGTTCTTGAAAATATAACTTTTCTGGATTCCTGACTGCAATCCCGGTCACTCCCTGATATCTCCAGGTGTAAGAAAAGGGTTGTGTGTTAGGTGCAGATCTATCTCAGGGATTTGAAGTTCTCTTTCCCTGATCCAGGTTTCTCATCATCGATGAAGACGGAAGCTCCTTGTGAAGACTACCCTAAAGAACCACCCGGCTGTACTTTTGCAAAAAAGGCGAAGCTTTTATCAAAATGAAGTCTTACGCTCCTGGCTGCTTTCATTTGAGTTGAGTTCTTTTCATGACCAAAGTTTTTGGATTGCAGTGCCGGAGAATGGTTAGTGAAAATCTTAAATACTGAGAAGCAGTGAAATCCCATTTTACTAGAAACATATTTATGGGACCACACACCCATTTTCCTAGACCATTTCCCATCTTATATTAACTGCTGGACACTCCTTTCATTTGAATTCAGTCTCAGGAAGATACCTTACTTTACCGTGTGAAAACTCATTACATCTCTACTACCGCGACGATAGTCACCATATCTATTTCAGTCCCATTAATGACTGAAGGACGTCAGCAACCTGCTCTAGGCAACCCATTTGCACAGGTGAGTGAAATTTATACTATCATCCAATTTTCGGGTGACAGCAACTGGAATGTGTGTGCAGGGAAGATTTAATGAACACACACACTTTTACTATTAAAAGGTAGGTTGAAAAAGAGAAGAAAAGAAATGAGAGAAAAATAAATCGAGAGAGCGAGAGAAAAATATCGCTCGTGACAGTGTCCTCGGACGTGAACAGATGTGTCCTTTATAAGAATAAATTGTGCGATATGTGTCTGTTAAAGACTTAATAATAGTTGAGTGTCCAAGTATCTAGGCAGAAGAAAGCATTATTTTGTTGGACGCTGTTAATTCATACCCCGGTTGGTCTTACGTATGTAGCAAATCGTAAACGTACAAATGAACGTAAATCGACCTGCAAAAAACGCTCTCAACATGCTCCCACAAAAATGCTGAAAGATGCTACTGCTATGAGATTGTGCCTGTGCCTGGCTGTCTCACCTGGTAAAACTGGTTATTACAGAAACCATTTCTGCAGAAGCACGTGCATTCTTTAGGTTTAGCTTCATGCATGGGACAGCTGCAGCAGTAATTCTATCTCCATAACCGCAGCAGGAAACCCAGTAGATGTATGGATATACTTAAGAACTATTGACCTCTCTTAAAGGTCTAACTTGGTAAAATCATGTCTGTGTCAGGTATCAGAGCATTTTAAATTGGGAAATTAAAGCAGGTCATGTGTAACTTGTAGGCCAACCTCTGCCCGACGATTTGCTTTTTGCTATTCCATCAACAGAGCGGCGGAGAATTGAAACTAAATGATATTTTAACTGATTGTTAACTTGACTTCAAAGAAAAGATAACCTTCCTACGTCACGCATTTGACGATTCAATTTAATTGTTGTAAGCTTAGCTCAGCGCTGGTCTGTCATGGCAAAAGTACCAGTTTCGAATCACGGTACCGACACGCTCCCAGTCTACTCAGATGTAAATGGGTACCTGACTTTTTGAGTTAGGTAAGGAAAAGGCAGCAAAGAAGGGAACTGTTCACCCGACCTCTATATGCTGGGCATAGTATGGTGTAGTCTATAACATTTCACTCTCCTACGGCAGTATCTGCTATGGGACTTCCTTTTTTAAGCTTAGGTCGAGAGTTTTTACTGGGAATGGGGGTGGGGGGGGGGGGGTGGTAAGTACCTCTGGGGATACTGCCGGCGAGAGAGGACAAGTCTGTAATTTCTCTACCTCTAAAATTCTTTCTCTCCTTCCGCCACCTAAAGATCTGCTTAAACATCCACCACCTAAAGATCTGCTTAAACATCCACCACCTAAAGATCTGCTTAAACATCCACCACCTAAAGATCTGCTTAAACATCCGCCACCTAAAGATCTGCTTAAACATCCGCCACCTAAAGATCTGCTTAAACATCCGCCACCTAAAGATCTGCTTAAACATCCACCACCTAAAGATCTACAAAAACATCCCCCAGTCGTATACAGGCTAAACGCGACCGACTGGTTGCCGACCGCTGCTCCATAGAGAGTGAAAATGGAAATGAATGAACAAATAGACTGCGGTAAGGCTGAAACAACCAGTGTGTACCAAATATAATTTCGTGACCGCTAGCGTTACTGACAGCATGTCACACATTTCTTAAAATTTGTCTGTTTTATTATTCCCTTCTGCTCTTCTGCTGAATATCTCGCATCCTTTTTTTTTAACCCCATTAAATTTATGGCCTCTTTCGCGCTGTCTTAGTTTTATTGGTTTGACACGGAAAAAGGATTGTTGCTTCCGCATCACTGGGTTCGTATAACCTTAACCTACACATTGTCACCTCGCAGTACAGTCGTAAATGCTAAACAAATTTTATCCGATTAAAATACAACAGGCTTATAGTTGAGATATAAATAGTTCGCGGAATTTTTTTTATTCGTGTGAAGAAAGTATGTATGTGTGCGCGCGCACGCGTGTCATTGTGCTGTATGCAACATGATATTACTGGACTGATAGATATTTACAGTCGCGAATGTGTGGTGAAAGAAAAATAGTGTCTAATCCACCTTGTTTTAGTGTAGACGTAAAGCATGGTGGTTTCCTGTTGGGGCTCGAGATCCGATCAGCAGAACAGCTACAGTGTGGATACATGTTTCTTAACGAGGGACTCCAAGGACCATCTTCAGGAGTTACGCAATCTTTAAATAAATCAAAGTAAAGCAAAACATTCAAAATAATCCCACACCCTTCCAAATATTCAGCCTAATTTTTGTCATGCAATAGGTAATGCTTCTTGCTTCTGCGAACATGATTTCTCTTGCCTGGTAAACATTAGGGGAAAAAAAGAGGGGAGTGGGAGAGAGAAATAATAAGCTACTTGCCGAAAAAGAACTGCGGGTGTCTTTATTTAAAAAAAAAAAAATTCAGTCACGTATTCGACTTTAGTGCAAAGCTAAACAAGCCAGCAGTGACTTTCTATTTAAACCTTATTGTTGATCCTTAAGCCCACAATTTTGTGTGTTAAAATTTTGATCTTTGAAAAAAAAAAAAAAAGTAGATAGTTGCTGCACATTTCGTGTGAGAGCTGTACTTTAACAACACAGCTTGAACAGTAATTGCACAAGAGCACATCTTTTTGAGGTTTAAAAAAAATGTATTTAGGAATTACGACTGATACTTAAGGGTGGAATCGCAGTTATTAGCATGACTAAACAGCCAGTCAGTGCCGGAGCGCTTAAAGGCACACATTTTACTCTAGAGTTTTTGTTTACAACCTAAAACGAAAAAAGGACACAACAACATCCAGTCAAGGATATTTAATCAAAGTAATTTAGACATAACAGTTGTTTCCCCATTTTCATAGTCATCATTAATATAAGTAGTAATAATACAAACACATAAAAGTGTGCCAGTTTATGTCTACATGATCGTACATCCGTATATGTGCTTGAAAATGTCAGCTCTTCAAATAAATTAACTTGATAATAAATTTGCAGCAGTTGAATATCAACTCTTCAAGCCCTGGGACCGAAGATGCATCAAAAGTGAGGAATGCAGTAAGCGACCCATAGCTTGACTGCTTGCGTCAGGGTCAGCGAACCAGAGCTGACCAAGACCCTACTCCACCTCCAAGTGGTGGTCCTGGAAACAGGCTGCATCACTGCAGTCTGGCTGAGTGAGTAGGGATCGAAGAGGGAAGGTTAACCCGGTCCCAAAAATGCCATGCCGAAAACGGATGTGTCGGGCCGAAAGGCGCAGATATCGCAGCTTTGCTGTAAACGGCGACACAACGTAACAAACGTCCTTTTTAGGACGAACGCAGAAGAAGAAGAAGCCCTGTAAAATTTGTCAGTGTAGGGATTCCTGGGGATATTTTTTTTTTAAAGCCAAAAAAAAACTGATTCTTCGAGGTATTAAAAGTTAATTGAGACGTTTCTCCGTGAAAGAAATAATAGGGAAATACCAGTATCGACAAAGTGTGGTTTTGGCTGTCACTGTAGTTACAATCAATCAATCAATACTCATGTGCTCTTCAAGGTGCATAGGCCTCCAACAAACACATGCCAAGTCCTCCTGTCACGTGCCATCAGCTCAAGTTCTTTCCAAGTTTTCCTCATCATTTACACTTCTATCTCCAGTTCTCTTCTCCATGTGTTTGTTGGTCTACCTCTGCCTCTCTTTCCCTGGGGTCTCCATAACAAGAAATGCCTTGTATTGCTATCAACAGATTTTCTCAGTGTGTGTCCTATCCATCGCCAGCGTCTTCTTGTCATCTGTTGTCCCACTGGTACTTGTCTGGTTCTTGTCGTCCGTTCCACATTGTAGCTACTTGACATCTATATATTTTAAATAAAACTAGGTGTCCCCCTATGTGCACACAAGTGCATGCCTGACCCTACGAGCTTACAGTGCGTGTGTGCCTGACCCTACGAGCTTACAGTACGTGTGTGCCTGACCCTACGAGCTTACAGTGCGTGTGTGCCTTACCCTACGAGCTTACAGTGCGTATGTGCCTGACCCTACGAGCTTACAGTGCGTGTGTGCCTGCAAGTTCTCTTTTTACACGGGAGTCAATTATTGATGACCATAGGTTCCAAAACACGTGAGCATTAGTCAGTTAAGGCAGTGTCGTTGACGCTGGTTCGTCCAGCTGTTTTCCCAGACCATTTCCGAGCTGGTGGCATTTTATATCATACGTGTTCCTGTTTTCCCTGGGTCGCTGTGTAGTTCTTTCAATGTACTTTCTTTGTTAATAGTAGTCAAATAACACTTGTAAAACATGGCATTCGTAGCGCATCTTTCAGTCTGTTTATTTTTATTTTTGATTCCTGTAATTATATTTTAAGGTACCGGGTTCGAAACACCAATACCCGACTCTGCTCTCGAGTTAAGGAAGGAAAAGGCAGCGAGGAAGAGAACTGCTCATCCCCACCTCTCGAAGCTGGACTTAATATTGTGAAGTCTCTAACACTTTACTCCCCTATGGTAGCATATGATTTGGGACTACCTTTACCTGTAATTATATGTTCCATCAGTCTGTTTTCACAGTGTGGCGTCATTACACAAATTGCGTGATTAGTCAGGATAGCTAATCGACATAGTTTGTATTATTCAATTTCATTGTTTTATTAAACGAGCGCATTATCTGCTATTGCTAATTCATTGTAATGTTTATGTAAATAATTATATAAAATGTTAACTAAAATGAACACGTTTTGATGTTAAATTTCAATAACGCCATTGCCTTGATACACATGAAAGTATAATAGTCAGCCTGTTTAGTTTCTGTAATTCTGATAATAGGAGTGTACATTACTTCAGTAACATCGGCGGATTCAATCAGTCAATACCCTTTAGCTCCCCAAGGAGCATAGGCCTTCAACAAACACATGCCAAGTCTTCCTGTCCTGTGCCATCCGCTCAAGTTTTTTCGGCAACCCAGACTCCTTTCGGCTTTCTCTAGGTTGCTTCATGCGCCTCCTTTCCAGAGGATAAATATTAGACAAACATAAAGGTATGTTTTCAGGCACTCGTAAGAAATAAAGGAGTAGAACACTAGACAACAGAAAAACAACAGACGTGAGTGGCTTACCCAGGATTTGAACCCCGGACCGTCCGTACGACAACACCGCCTAGCTATACAAGCGAATCACACTATCTTCCTGGCCAGCTAGGCATCCCCAAAAAAGATGCTTTACTGACCGGTCATTAGTGCGAAACGCAAGACAACACCGGAAGTTTACAATAGGCAGCTTAGCCTTATTAATGACGCAATCACTTCTGTTTTTTTGGGGGGGGATTCCTAGCTGGCCGGGAGGATAGTGTGATTCGCTTGTATAGCTAGGCGGTGTTGTCGTACGGAAGGTCCGGGGTTCAAATCCTGGGTAAGCCACTCACGTCTGTTGTTTTTCTGTTGTCTAGTGTTCTACTTCTTTATTTCTTACGAGTGCCTGAAAACATACTTTATGTTTGTCTAATATTTATTTACTGTTTACAGGCCTCGGGTTTCCCTTCCTTTCCAGAGGACCTTCTTCTGTCTTGGGCGGCTGAGTTGATTTATATTCTTTATTTGACTTGTCCATGTTTGTTGAAGTTTTTGTGGTAAAAAGTTTTTTACGGGATGGGGTAACCAGCCCCATGCCCAACCCTCCTTAGTCGCTTTTTACGACAGGCATGGTAGGGTACAATGTTACTATTCATCGGCGAATTACAAAGTATAAATGTCAATAGGTTCTTTGCTTGGTCTGTAATTGCGGATGCAGTTTAAATATTTATTTCCCGTGAATGGAAGTTTTTAAATTTAAAAAAAAAAGAAGAAAGAAAGGAGGGGAGAAAAAGACCCATGGCGTTGGGTAAGTCACGCACTGAGGAAAGCAGCTGATGGCATTACAAGGAAGTCCCTGTTAAGGAATCTACACGGTGACAGAAATAAAGGGAGATTCCCAAAACATTTTTTTTTTTGGTAAACAACACGAAGAAGAGAATCGAAGACAGACTATAAAGTAAAAAAAAAAAAAATACATGGGAATAATTTGAATGGATGACACAGGAAAGAATTACTTAGCGTGAATTAGCTGACGGTTATGCTCCACATGGAACCAGAGGATGAACATGACGTGAATATTGGTTTGGTTTGGTTTTTAAGAACCATCTTCATTGCACACGGAAAACTCCATCTGTGATCCAATCTCCTTCGTTAGATCACCTATGGAGGATCTCAGCACAGTGCACGGAATCTCTGTAAAACCGGCGAGGATCCCAATGTGTGTATACAGGAATCACGCATTCTATAAATATTTTTGTGGTGGGTAGGTTTCCTAATTTTTAAAAATTTTGCCAGGGCAGCGGCCGTGGGGCCTACTCTTTACAAGTTCCGACCCCCGAGGGATTTTTAATGTGCGCAACTTGCACACGAGACCTCTTATTTTTCGCTCTTATCCGAGAAGGCTAGGCGTCCGATCTCACTACCCGGGGAGTGGGGGGGGGGAGTATCACATCATTAGGAACCGCTGGTTGTGAAGAAAATATGTCATTCATTATATTGCCTTGTGTTTGGAGCGAACCTGGTACCTTTAGAACTAGAGGCGGACGCCATACCTCTTAGCCACTGCGAAACTCCTAATGGTAAGTTTCCTGTGTGTATGCCCAGAAGAAAAGAAGGAAAAAAAGGTAACCTTGAAGCTAGCCGGTAAACACAGTAACAGTCGGCCGTATATTCTTATTACATTACTATATGCTTGGTTTAATTTAGTTTTGTTTTTCAAGTTAATTTGTACACATAGAAGATGGAAGGGATATTGTTAGCTGCATAATGTGTTTTGAAATAACAGCTCTATATAATGGATTGTATTGGCAACAACTGTTAGTCGGACTGATGAAAAGGATATCTTCTTCCTCTTCCTCGTTCGTCCTGAAAAGGACGTTGGTTGCGTTGTGTCTGTTTACGCCGGAGCTGCGATATCTGCGCCTTTCGGCCGACACATCCGACTTCAGGACGGCATTTTTTGGGACCGGGTTTGCCTTCCCCCTTCGATCCCTACTCTCTCAGCCAGACTGCAGTGATGCAGCCTGTTTCCAGGACCACCACGTGGAGGTGGAGTAGGGTCTTGGTCAGCTCTGGTTCGCTGACCCTGACGCAAGCAGTCAAGATATGGGTCGCTGACTGCATTCTCTGTTGCTGCATCTTTGGGTCCCGAAAAGGATATCATCTCATATTTAAAAACAAACACACACACACTTACACGATACTCAGTAAGTATACACAGACACGCATTTGACCAGAACACTCAGGGGAGACGACTAGTGGGCATGTTAAAAATGACCTGGGAAAAATGGTAGAAGAAGAAGCTGAAGGAATTAAAAATCAGGGTGTAACGGGGTGGGAATTTTAGTGATGAGATGATAGTATGTTAGGTCAAGTAATGCTTGACAAGAAGAAATACCCCACGCTTAGAAATGAGCACTGGTGTATTGATGGCACAGGTTGTAGTCAGACGATCAAGTACTTTTGTCCAGATGGTAAAGTGCAGATCAAGAGCCTACCTAGTCTTCCCGTTACGACTACTATATGCTCTATAATGATTTATCCCCACTTAATCAAATTCACAATACTGAACAAATGGAAATAAATTAACAACTACCGAAGTTAAAATTAATCAATTTATTTAGTAATTATTTTATCTCTTCTTACTCTTAGAAAATCAACTATATATATATATATATATATATATATATATATATATATAGTATATATATATATAATATATATATATATATATATATATATATATATATATATATATATATATATCAGTGGCGGTTCCAGGGGGTTGTCATTGGGGGTGCTGCACTGTTCATTCATTTAAAATACTATACATAACACTCACAAATTGTGACCACCATGTAAAATATCAACCCAGACACAAATGTGTCTAACCTATTTAAAAGTGAAGTCCATTTTTCTGTCTTTCTTTGTTACAAAAACTTCAATAACTCTGTCATTGAAATCACTGCAGGAATCAATCATTTTACTCTCGATGCTTAGCATGGCTAATGCTGAAAGGCGGTTTTCAGATATGGTGCTCCGTAGGAAAGTTTAGAAGCAAAGTCTAGTAATCCTCTAAAGACGCCCTGATTAGCAGACTCCAAACTTTCATCATGACCACGCAGTGGAAGTTCAAATTTCCCACAAAACTTTATGCAGTCAATTATTTTTGAAAGAATGTTTCTGTTTCTTTTCACCTCTTCATTGTGTTTATTAATATTTAATTTGTATGCCTCGCTTAACTGTGAAGAAATATCCCCTATCCCCAGCATCCCCAATGCTACAACGTATCTAACGTGGACTGTGCTATTTTCGTGTTTCTGAAGCTTGCTATGCAAATGTATCAGATCCGTTACGCCTGTCTTTGTCCATGTAGTATCACCGTTGAAAAGTAAACAAGGAAAACAAAATAATGCATTCTTTACATTACAGCCACCCAACGAGTCATGATGTTCATAAATTTCTCTGTTAAATTTTCTCTGGTATGTACTGTTCCTGCTAGTCGAGGTCTGGATAATTTTTAGATTCGGAAAAGGCTGACCTAGTGTTTTTACACGGCATGTTTCAGCCAACGACAATCGCGAAATAGTTAAATAAATTCAACCCAATCGCAGCTGGCCTCTTGCTGTGTGTATAACAAGCATTCGCTTATAAGAGGTCAAGGTCACTTGAACTGTCATCGTTTGCAGCACTTGCCACAATACGGTGTTGGATAATATTTTGTTTGTTTTGTATTTAACCCTTCCGGTATAACCTCAATTTTTTTGTATTTTTTGATCTGTCCGGATTATGTATTATAATGTAGTAGAGACAGTATGCAGTCCGTTTTTTTTACAGGGGGTGCTGCAGCTCAACAGCTCATTAAAGAAAGCCGCCACTTATATATATATATATATATATATACACACACACACACACACACATTCCCTTATTAAATTTGATTTCACAACAAAAGTCACTGTATTCCTTTTATCTGTTGACTGACTATGTATAGTTACAGGTCATCACTCGATTCTTCTGTATAATATTGGGACAGTGTATTTTTGGTTTGAGACTTATCTGGCACAGTGTCCTGGAATGTTGAGCTGCAATGCTACACCAAGTTCGATTTGAGTAATTGACACATTGTGTTGCTACCAACACCAGATGGAGACCAGCGAGCAGGAGTGGACCCATAATGATGTGCTCCTTGTTCAAAGCGCAGGAAAGCACTAGCCGGCCTCACTTCCAGAGTGAACTTCTACACAATAAACCTGCAACGATATAGACCGTGTGGATAGCCTCTTTCCACGGGTTGCCACCAGTCCTATTGTGGGTGTTTCTTAGAATCTCAGAGTGTGCATGGGTATGAGTGTCGTGCTTAGATGGGTTTTAAAGTTATTTAAGGTCCCGCCTGAGTATAGGGGATGGTGATAAGTACGTGAGAAGTAAAGGTGTAAGAAATAGATTTTCACGAGTGGATAGTTTAAGGAGAAGACCTGTCTCTGTGTCGTGAATTATTCTAATCCACATATATAAATTAAAACGTAAATGCAAAGCCTAACAAATAAATTTAATAAAAGGAAAGAAGAATGGTAAAGAACAGTGCGGTCACAATGACTGTACTCGAAATCCCCCTTGTTTTCTACTTCGTCTGCAAATTGTAACGCTGTCACGTTGATAGTAAAAGCCTACTGTATTATTACCCGCTTTCTTCAATGAAACGTGTACTGTATTTCTTGGAAAAACCTTGAGATACGCAAGCTGATCAATGACCTAAATTTAATATTTCATTCATTCCATTTTATACACCGCGTAACTAAAAGACAGATGGACTAAAGGATAGAGAGAAGGGAGAGGCAGAAAGCAGGGACACGTGCAACACTAAACACGCGTCGCGCGATACACAATTGCTGCCATCACGCGTGTAAGGCCACATGCACTAACTTTCTTTCAAATCGACAGTGATAAAATTCACTACCCATACCAGAGTTAGGTTTTAAAATCCTGAAAAACGCTTATTGGGAATTATGACATTATACCGGTTTACGTTTGAAAACATGACAGTACCCAGACACCCTCAAGTTTGGAAGTGAGAAGGTAGTAACAGCACGACTATCCTAGAAGAAAATGCATATTGACTCCATTAAATTCGTATATTTGGGTTCTTTAGGGTTTGCTGACAAAGAATATGTAAAACGTTACGCAAATAGTCTAGGAATTACCAAGTTATGGCCAAAATAAAATAGTGGGGGTGCCTGACAGCATGAAATCATTTCTGCTCATAAAATTTTTTTTATAACGTGTTTGAAAAAAACATTACGTTATGGAAATAGCCTACCATGTTAACTCCTATTTGATTGGAGCGCAACAAATGTAAGACTAAACACGATTGGTTGGGCTATAAATACTATCTTGTGTTGTCAGGGGAAACGTGAAAAGGAGTACTTTTTTGAAAAGATGTGTAGACATGGTTTGATTGGGTAGAGCTGCGAATATACTCAATTCAGAGCGTCTGTTCATTGCCACATCTTGTAATAAACCTACTAAGAAGCAGTGCGTTGAGCACCAGTGTATATTTTTTATAAAATAAAGCCTGGGACATCGGCAGATCGGAGTTGTGCTATATTCATTGCCAGTCAACGAAACTGTTTATTATTTCCATGAATTGTGGTAAGCTTGAAATATTCAATATCTTTTAATGAAAATTGAATGTAAATTGATAATTTATGTCTATATATATATATGTGTAGTTCAGTAGCGAACATGATGTAAAGCCTATAGTGCTCCAGCCTGAACAGAATGTGTCGGAGGAAAGTAAAACTGCATGGAATGGCCAAACAGTACACTGACACCTAGATTATTGACTAGAAAGAAATAATGCTGGAATTGCAGAGGCGTAGTAACCATTAGGGAGGGAAATACTGGTATAAAGTATTTCAGATGAAGCTGACAGTTGGCCTAACGCTCTGAACTCAATGTTTGTGATGTATTGTGCTCAGTGTAAAAATAGAGTATAAATTAGTTCTGACGTAGAAGGTACAACCTTCTTGTTTCAGGGACCGTGGTCTTAAAGTTATTGAGCAGCACCTGGTCAGAGCTTTGCTGAAGCCAGAGGTGGACAGCATACTCCTTGGTCCATATAGCAACCAGTGGGGTGGCTCCAGAACTCATTAAAGTAATCGAGCAGAGGAGTCTTTTACTGCAGTCATCACGCAAGATAAGAGAGTGTGGCCATGGAGCTCAACATTATGTACCCCATCTTAAAATGACATTGTAAAAGAAAATTAAGAGGGGAATTTAATTGTTTTAATACCAGGAACTGAGAACATCTCCAATACTAGTTCCAATAGAAACAAACTATTGAAGTCATGATGACGAATACCAACAGAGCTTGAACAAAACAAAACCAGTATTACCCCATATTACCACTACACAACTGACACACATAGGATACCATTAATAATATATGTCACTACATGAATCATATTAATAAATTCTGTACATATAACTTGTAATTAAAATTGATTGTGATTCCTGGTTCCCTTTGTATTTGAATCAGGACACATATACATTCATGACAGCACTGAATACATATTGTTATTTGAAAAGTTATCAGTGACTCCTTTAAGATATCCTCTTAGAGTGTTTTATGTATGTGAGTGTCACAGTGTTGTCAAGTGTGGTGGAATAAATTAAATTGTTTATCTGTCTGTTGTTGTTATGACTTACCCTTCATCATACACATACCCTAGACATATAACGTAGTCATCACACTATTCAGAATAATTCTGACTGAGGTATACATATGTGGCAGTAAGTAAGGTTATCTATAATACACTAATCAAATAAAATCAGAATTACATGCATAGAAAAATACTAACAGAATACCTGTGCCCTTCCTTCGTTGAGAAGAAAAGAACCCAACAAGTTAATAACCCCAAAGGTTAAAGGTTAGCACTAGGTTACAGTATAGACAGTAAAGAAAGAACACAGTTCCCACTAAACGTTATCCAATAAAATTAAACAATAGTCAAACAGAGTGCAGATGATACAATGTTTCCTGTACTAAAGAAAAATATTTCTCTCTCTCTCTCTCTCTCTCTCTCTCTCTCTCTCTGTCATACGTGGCCACACAATCTCGCTTCTTACTCTATTCTTGGTGAAACAATCTGTTGGACGTAAAAATCCATGAATCTGTATATAAAGTCCAGAGTATTTATCTTCCGAATTGGGCCCCAGTCCCTCCACAAATAATTAAATTCTATAACATAGACGCCTAATTTGGTGATTGATTCCTGGATAAACAATGTCACCTTGAATAGTTAATACCGAGACTCTCTGAGATCTGGTGTTCACAGTAAACAGTAGGAAAACATCTGATTGCTAAAAACTTTTAACTATTGTTATTTGATGATGATGGTAAATCCTATCGGCTGGCTCTGGTGCGTGCCGATTCTGAAATAGCGTAACTCTTCTGGATATAAAATTCCACTTGGATACGACTATCAAAGGTCGGGATAATTGTTTTATCTTTCACACCCCAGTGGGCTGATAAAAATGCAAAAATATATCTGGGTATTTGTAAGTCCAGTTAAAATTTACTATTAAAATGTTCGTTAGTCTCTGTGGACGCGTAAGCCAAAAGAAGACAACTTTAATCCAATCAGTAAAATGGAGAAAAGGCCCAAAATATAGACCAAATTAAAGCCAAATAAAATACCGCTGGTTGCCGTTGATCAGGTCATGCCTAAGGATAGAGGAAAATTATGAAAAAATTACTGCTAATAATATTTACATATAAGCACACGATGTCTCTAGCCTATTCCTATCTGATCAGTTATTATTTAATTATCCATACGCGCACTTTAACAAATATCGCCTGTCGCTAAGTAGCTATTAGAGGGTCGGCGTCGGTTTGTTTAGTCGCATGATATTTAAACAACAGTCACTTACTAAATTACACAAAATGAGATAAACGTGAATTCTATTCCGTCAATTATCCGTCGCGCCTAGTGTATTAATTAGTCAACTAAACCGTCTCTTTCTGTGTGATAGCGGGTGATTAAAATTAACATTACAACTGAAACATCTGAAATAAATATAGCTACGCGTTATTTAATTCACTAGTTTTAACGCTAGAAAATCACTGTGAATTATAATGGTAAACTTAACACATTAAATCACGAAAATGCTAATTTCTATTACCACAAATCAGAGATGAAACAATCCCCACGAAATGATATTAACACAACTCCCACAGTGGTTCTAGAATAACGTGCTTAGATTATCCAAAATTCTGAGCGACAACTGATCTCGAATTATGAAGCCGCCGTTTATTTACATCATGGTATTATGTTCTCTATAGGATGTTACTTTTCATGCTTCTTGTGCATAGCAGAAATCGGAAACCTAAATTTCCCAGATGAAAATGTTTTCCACGGTCGCTCTGTCGGCGTTGCAGAGACTTGGAACCGTGTAACGGGAATCACGAGATTTCCCCCGTTTCTGGAGATCAAAAAGTTTTATCCCCCCCCCCCCCCCCCCCCCGAGTACGTACATCAAAAGGGTTAGCTCCCCTTATAGAAAATCTTCAAAAGCCGTTACTCATCCACGTGATTGCGTCATTAATAGGTTGGGCTGCCCATTGTAAACTTCCGGTGTTGTGTCTTGCGGTTCGCACTAATAACCAGTCATCGAAGCATCATTTTTGGTGATGCCTAGATGGCCGGGAGGATGGTGTGATTCGCTTGCATAGCTAGGCGGTGTTGTCGCACGGAAGGTCCGGAGTTCGAGTCCTGGGTAAGCCTCACACGTCTGTTGTTTTTCTGTTGTCTAGTGTTCTACTTCTTTATTTCTTACGAGTACCTGAAAACATACCTTTATGTTTGTCTAATATTTATTTAGCCTTCAAAGCAGAACGAGCGAACGAACGAACTTTATTTTCAAAGGGTCAAGAATTGGGCGCGCAGGCCTGTCCAATCTTCTACCCTTCCACTCATTCTTTCTCACTCTCCTCTCTCTCTCTCTCTCTCTCTTTCTCTCTTTCTCTCTCTCTCTCTCTGTCCTTTTGCATACTGTATCCTTTTATTCCTATTTGTACTTTAAGCATTATAAGCATTAATTTAAAGGCACGCAACATTATAAAGGTAATATAAACACACACACACACACACACACACACACACACACACACACACACACACACACACACACACATATATATATATATATACCTAAAATAAAACCCAACGAAACAAACAAACAAAATACAAATCATCCATACAATATATCAGACTAAAATTGGAAACATAAACAGATTATGGCGGCACAAAATCAGAACTCATGAAATATTTGAACAGTCTGCTATTGAATGAGTCGAGAGAGATATAGAAAAAAAAAAGACGAGTAAGAAACATAATTTAACAAAGGACAAATAAAAATAAGTGACCCTAACAAAAGACCTTAAAATGACATCCGTGGTGAGTCATAATAACATTTGCTGTATCGATCTGTTTTTTTCTTTTTTTTTCTTTATTTGCTGCACGACGTAACTAATTTTTAAAACAACATCTTCTACTACCTGTCCGCCGTGAAGCTCTTATATTACAATTGACAAATCCATAATTTCATCATCTGCCATTAATTCTATATGGCATTATTAGTCCGACACATATCTAGCCGAGTACAAATCATGTGAGTGCGAAACAGTCACAAATACATAAAGGCAGAGTTATGAAACTCAATCTGAGGTCATCATAAATACATAAAGACATTGGAGGGAAACTCAGTCTGGGGTCATCATAAAGAAATAGGAATGAAACTCATTCTGAGGTCATCATAAATACATAAAGACATAGGAGTGAAACTCAGTCTCGGGTGATCATAAATATATAAAGACATAGGAGTGAAACTCAGTCTGAGGTCATCATAAGTACACAAAGACATAGGAATGAAACTCAGTCTGGGGTCATCATAAGTACATAAAGACAAAGTTATGAAATTCAGTCTGGGGTCATCTTAAATACACACATACTGTACATAGTTATGAAACTCAATCTGGGGTCATCATAAGAACATACTCGTGTACAGAACTGGCTCAGACAGACAGGAAATGGTCCCAATGTATACAAGAGACGTAACAGGCGGTTTCTAAATGGTGTGAGGAAAGCGGATCAAAGGTCAATCCCAACAAGGCCTGTGTGATGTGGTGCTCTTTGAACAACTCTATAGTGAAAGCAGACCTTCCAGACATCATTTTCAGTGGGCAGAACATTGAAAGGCAAGACAAGCTGAAGTATCTGGGAGTAACGTTTGATCGTGGGCTATCGTTCAAGTATCATGTCGAACTGATCATACAGAAGTGCAAGCGAGCACTGGCAGCCTTAAAAACAAAGGCTGTTGCACGCCTGGAACAGAGACTACTGTTTCTCCTGTATCATCAGTTCGTGATTTCAGTAATCGAGTATGGGCTAGGAATACTCACGCTGTCAGTGTCACAGTGTGAACGACTGGAACGCATTCAGAATGAAGGGGTGCGATTAGTTTTGGGCTGTACGCGTGATACCCCCATTGTGACAATGAGATACATGCTCGGATTGCTGTCAATTAGATCCAGATATGCGATGGCCCAGGCAAAAGCCTATATGCGTGTTACCACCGACAAAAGACACCCACTACATGAGAACGTAGCTGACATCTAAGGAGCAAGAATAAAGATGGGGATGTCATGGATGGCACAGGCAGAGGCTACGATTGGTCAGGTGACCTGGGTTGAAAATATATCCAAAGGGGAAGAGTGGGGTAAGTCAGGGGAGAACTGGATAAACTACCAGCAGGTCATCATTAGCCTTGGCAGAGAGTGCAGATCTTGGGGCAATGGAAAAGCAGAGCTGGAGATTAATCAGTTGATAAGTGATCATGCTGGGGATGATGGCGCCATTGTGTACACTGATGGATCTGTAGAGCGTGGTGAGAAATCAGGATGGGGCTTCTCTGCGAGAATAAAGGGCAGAGTCGTTGCTGAACAGAGTGGAACATACATGACAACAACCTTCAGCTTGAGTATGGAGGTAAAGGCAGTTACTGCACCACTGAGGTGGCTGTCTGAAACTCCATCAACCAGGGCAGTTATATTGTCAGATTCTCAAGCCATGCTTCGGAAAGTTCAGAACGGATGGCTGCGGCAGGAATGGAAAACATCAATAGAATCATTTGTCCACTGTCCTAGTCATGCAGGGGTACGTGGCAATGAGAAAGCTGACTGGCCTCGAGAGCACCCATAGTGGGGACACTGAACATGGATAAGGGAGAGATACTAAGGGCAATTAATGATCGCCTGCTAGATAATGACACTGCAATAGATTAATCAACAAGGCTGAGACTGTTGGGGTTTGGCATCAAACGTGGGACTAGCAGAGATGGATGTGACAGAGGATGCATCCGTCGTATGTACAACCAGCGTGCTACAGGTGCAATTAGCATTCATACTCTTCGAGATTTGCTGAGGGAGACTGAGCACCTATGGGTTTGCCCGGAGTGCAGTGAGGTCGATTCTGATTAACAATAACAATAACCTAAGTACATAAAGACATAGTTATAGAATTCAGTCTGGGATCATCATAAATACATATATACTGTACATAGTTGTGAAACCCAGTCTGGGGTCATTATAAGTACATAAAACATAGGTATGAAACTCAATCTGTGGGCATCATAAATATATTAAGACATTGTTATGAGACTCAGTCTTCGGTCATCATTAATACATTAAGGCGTAATTATGAGACGCAATCTGGGGTCATCATAAATACATTAAGACAATGTTATGAAGCTCAGTCTGAGGTCATCATAAATACATAAAGACAGTTATGAAACTCGGTCTGGGGTCATCATAACTACATTTAGACATTGTCATGCAACACGGACTTGTTCCATATTTCTCATGGAATAGCAGCAGAAGGGGAAAAAAAGGAGGAGAAGGAAGGTGTTGGAACGCGAGAGAGATAGTGAGATTGTAGTCAGTCAATCAAGTCAATCAGTCACTTCTGGAGATGACGATTGGAAATTACAGAATAATCCTGAAATAACGGTGGTTATGTCGCGAACTTAACATTAACAGGAGCGCGTTAGATTTGATACCCGAGGCTTCGTAATTATTCCTTGCGTATTTTCTGAGGTGGCACCTGAAACAGATCAATCACACGGATCCGCTCCGCCCTCTTCGCCTCCATGATCTGTCGTTTGTTGTGACAGGCAAGTTGCTCGTTTTAAAACAGTACAGAACTAGTTAGTATAACACCTACGGGATGGAGAGTGTCTGTCTGTCGCGCCTTGTCGTTCCACATGGAGTACAGGATTGCGATTGTTGTACGTCTCTGATTTTCTTTTGGGCTGGCTGTCTTTATTTCTGCCCATGAGATCCTGGTTACCTTGGCTTCCACTTCCACCATACTTCAGCAAGTTGCTTTGGCCTCCCAACTCTTCTCCTTCCTTGTCCCTCTGGAATAATATATGTGATTTAACACATTAATCCTTGTATTTTCAGTAAAACTCCTTTATTTGTTCCATTGTACCCCATTTATTTTGTCATTCTTTCCTTTATCTGTCATGGGACCAGTGGTGTAACTAGGGTGAGGCAGGTGGGGCATGCGCCCTGTACACCTAATTGGGGAGGGGGGTCCATTTTATGGTTTTAAAATGCAAAAATTCTACTTCTCATTTATGACAATCACACTTAACATTTATGTGTAGGTATGTTCAGTGGTAGGAAAGAGTCAGGTGATGGTGTGCTGCAGAAACAACAGCGCCATTTGATAGTTTGTTTGGAAGTGTAAGGTTGAAGGAAGTGAGTAGCTTCAAGTACCTAGGGTTGCATTTATCAGAAAATGGAGGAATGGAACTAACGATGAAGCACAAATAAGATGTGGGGACGAAATTATTCAAGGGGCGCCATTTTTTATTTGCCCTGGGCGCGATCAACCTTAGTTACGCCTCTGCATGGGGCAAGCATGTAAAACGGCTAAACGCATATTTTCTTCATGCTGTGTAAATCAGGGTTCCCAACCTAGGTTATGTGTTTTCCCAGGGGTTACAAGAAGCTTGTGAGGGGAATAATAATAATAATAACAGCCCCTTCAGTCATAACTGACTATGGGAATGCGCCCCTGAGGTGACAGCCCTCAGCTGCTTATTTTCCTGATGCTCCTTTCGTCGTTTTCTCCTCTCTTCGGCCTGTTGTGTGAGCTTCTTTTCGCCCAATCTGAGGTGGCGCCGTAAATAGCATCGCCACTTGGTGCGATCGGCAGCTTCATCCTCCCACGTTGCTGGATTTATGTACAGTGCCCTCATATCTCCCTTACACACATCTTTGAACCTCAGCTCAATTGTTCTTTTGCCATCTGCTAGTTGCCCGTAGAAGATATTTTTCGGGATGCGACCATCTTCCATGCGGCGGACATGGCCAAGCCAGCGTAGTTTGCGCTGTCTAAGCAATGTATACATGCTTTGAAGGCCAGCACGTGACACCTCGACATTTGTCACTTTATCTTTATACGAGATGCCGAGGATGTGGCGTAGACACCGTAAATGGAAGGTATTGAGCCGTCTTCCTTGCTTAGCATAGGTTGTCCGTCTCGCTGCCATATAGGAGTGTGCTGGTGACGCTGGCATTATATACCGCAGCCATGGTCTTTGTTGTGATTTTGGAGTTTCCCCAAACACGCGATGTGAGGCGGGCAAAGGTAGCTGCAGCTTTGCCAATGCGGCTGTCAATTTATGTGACCAGTAGGAGTTTGTCGTTGATGGTAGACCCCAGGTATGTAAAGTGGTGCACCACTGCCAATTCATAGTTATCGATAGTGATAACTGGTGTAGCACCCGCATCCTGACTCAGCACATTTGTTTTCTTTAGGCTTATTGTGAGGCCAAAGTCCTTGCATGCTTGAGTGAAGCGATTCATCAAGCTCTGAAGCTCCTGTTGGCTATGAGTGACGACTGCAGCGTCATCAGCTCTGATTTTACAGCAAACCAAGGAGTGATCTGTATCACAGTCTGCACTATGGTATGAGCGCGTGGAGAGCACAGACCTGAGATGTGGCCTTCTGACGAGGATCAGATCCAGTTGGTGCCAGTGCTTGAATCGTGGGTGTCTCCATGACACCGTATGCTGGGGTTTTGTCTGAAAGTAGGTGTTGGTCACGCATAGGTCATGAAGAACACACAACTCTAAGAGCCGTTGTCCATTTTCATTCATTTTGCCATACCAAACCTGCCCAGATATGAAGTCATGAAACGTTATCGGCACTCACTCTAGCGTTAAAATCACCAAGAAGAACAAGCTGTTCTTGCCTCGATATGCTTTTGATGACTGCTGCTAGATTCTCATAGAGCTCATCTTTAGCTTCTGAGGCAGAGTACAGAGTAGGAGCATACATACTGACACGGGTGATGGGACCTGCGCTAGTTTGCAGGCGGAGCGTTAACAGGCGTTATGATCCATTCTCACCTGGTTCAATCATTTTAGTTAGCGATTTTTTTAACCGCAAAACCTACTCCGTGTTCTCTTGTTTCATTTAGGTCTTTCCCTTGCCAATAAAATGTGTAGTCCTTCTCGCTCACTATTCCAGAGCCTGCCAGGCGCGTTTCCTGAAGTGCAGCTATATCCACCTGAAGTCGTTTAAGCTCATCATTGATTATGGCTGTCTTCCTGACACCATCTATCTCCTTTAGGTTTTTGGATAGTCAAGTCAACATAGTCCTGACGTTTCAGCATTCCAATCTGAGAGTTTGCTTATTTCTATTATAATAATTGCTTGGTGCAAAATGTTATGTCCACTGTTCGGGTTTGACCCTAATCCCCATGCACCCAATGGGAAAATCAGACAGTAGCGGGACAACATCTTATTGACTGGGGGCTGCCCAGCTTGAAGCGGGCGGTAGCTGTCCAGTGAGATCCTAGAACCTCTCCCACTTTCGGAAGTAGCCCCTGACGCCATGCCCTACGCCAATTTGGCAAAATGTTTTTTTTTTTTTTTTTTTTTTTTTTTTTTTTTTTCCGTAACCAGCGGCACTTGGGCTTTCAGCCCTTCGGCCCAATGACATGTCATTGCGAGGCTGGGGAACCTGAGGACTTTCCTTCCAACCCGGTCAGGAGCTTCGCTCCTTCCCATCCACAGAGGGTTTATCACAGGAGCCGTTCAGGCTATTCAGTCAAATTTCCGGCCGTAAACATTTCTTCAAACGCCGACGCCCGGGTTTGAACCATGAACACCTGGTCGCCAGTACAACGCCGAAGCCATTACACCAGCGCGGCTCCCGGCAAAATGCTTATAACCGGTAACTGCTACTTCTCGTGTTTTGCCGACACCTATATGGTGAAGCTGGAGTGTCCTCTCCAGGGCGCGAGCTTGGGCACAGTTATACGGAGATCAAGCTGTTGCTCATGCAGCATGTTCCCCCTCTCCACGCAGCCGGTAGATCTAAAGGAACGGCAGTAGCCGATACAGTTTGGTACAAGCCACGTCGCAGGAGTTGCCAGAATAATGTCGAATCAACATTAGACTGCCTTAGGGACTCCGACTCCGGATTTATCCTCAGGGTTTACTCCCGAAGCCAATTCCATAAATGGATATTCCCGCAAGGCAGCGGTGGTTTGAATTCAGAGTTCCTTCTCGTAGATAAGCTACCAACCAAGGATCACGAGCCCTATCTGCCCGAAGCTGCTGGTTTTAAGGCGCCAGTCGCTCGCCTTTGCCCCTTCTCCCGTCAATGGAACAGTTCCGCCGAGCTCAAATTGAGCCTCACGTGAAGGCCGGGAGCTGGACTTGGTTGTCAGAGGCTACTTGAGACACGTGCCATAGAAGCATTTATCTGCAGTGAGAGCTTATCCTCACTACAACTCCCGGCTATAACTACCGTTGGAATTAGTTGGTAACTAAATATTATTAGGAGCCGCGGTAGCATAGTGGTTAGTGCACTGGCTTCCTAGCGCAGTGGTCTATGGTTCGATCCCCAGATGAGGCGGAAAATTTTTAGGCCACAAACGGCTCCTGGGTCGACCCAGCCCCAAATGGGTACCAGAGCTACTCTGGGAAGGTTAAGGCGGCCGGCGTGATGCCGACCACATCACCCCTCGTGTGCCGACGGTCAAGATAATATGGGCCTAACACCATATTCCCAATATGCCTCAATGGGCGTGTAACGGGTTCTTAAATATTATTATCTGAAACATGTGTTCCAAAAGTAGTAGTACTAGTGAACAAAGTTGTGGATAAGAGAGAGGGGACGGTGAGTCATGTTCTCGATCAAATGTCAAGACAGAAACAACATGGAGGACGAGCCTGCATGCGGGTATCTCATTAAAAACTATTCAATATAACTGTTGCATGTCCGCCCACCTCTCCCCCCACCCCCAATGCAATCAAGGGTCTCACTAATTTATTTGAGTGTGTTTTGATAAGCATTTAACAACTTTCTGATACTAAATGTATTGGTTTGCCCCGAATTAATTTTTTTAAATGAAAAAATTACTTAATCTGTTTATTTATTTTCTGATATACATGTGCATGATAAATTCTTAAATGTATTTCCTCACTACTGATAAGGGGGTACGTTTAGGTTAACTAAAAGCCAAGGGTAGTACGGAGACCAAGGGGGAAAAAGTTGAGAACCCCTGGTGTTAAAAAGGGATTTTCGTTTGTTCATTCATTCCTTGTTGTATACATCCACCATTGAAGTTGCCATTCCTTTATGATTCCATCTTTCTCCCTCCACACGTCTCTCATAACTTCTTCGCGCACCTTCAGACCTGATCCCACAATTCCCAACTCGATTGTGATCATCAGAACAGTCAGTAATCAGCTATCTGAATTGACTCACTCTAGAATATTTTTGACATTAAAAACAGTTTAAGTGTTATTTCCAATACGGGGCGTGAGCGGGTATCATAGTGCTGGAAAGAATAAAAATTTAAAAATTATATTTATCGGGCATATTACTAGCAACAACCAGGGAAATGAAAGACAATTTATTTAATAACTCTTTGTGCCCGCCCTCAAGAGAAGCCGCTGACCGTGGTTGGATGAACAATAGTTAATTTGTGTCGTATCTCCGCCACTACCTTTTTTTTAAACCGTCGCGCATGTTGGAAACGATCCGTGTCGTCTGCTTCTAAAATTGTTGTGTCGCGATCCATACATTGTTGGGCTGCAGGCTTTTTTCCTAGTCGCATCAGAAATACATATTTATTGTTGTGTGTGTGTGTGTCAGTATTGGTGGTTTCTCACCTAGATTTCAGACGCGCTTCTCACTTCGGTTTGGGAGGTGCATTTGATTCTTGTGTTCGGTTTTGCCGCAGTTTTTTTTTTTTTTTCAATTTTCTTTCTTCCAAAACTACACGAAAGGCGATAATGGAATTTAAAACATAAACTGCTGAAATTGTGATTACTTGTTTTGTTTTGTTAATTGCCCAAAAGTATTTGGGTTTTGGTCCTTTTATACAATTCAGTGGTGCATTATTTGGAGGTATGCTCATTTTGCTGTGGTCCGGTACATAATTAATTACGTTACAAAGTAAATAAATAAATATATACTTAATATTATTGAGTCGATGACTTCAAATTGAAAAACGTATGAAAACATTGTTAATATTATTGAATCGATAATTTCAAATTGAAAAACGTATGAAAACATTGTTAATATTAGTGAGTCGATGACTTCAAATTGAAAAACTTAATAACACATTGTTAATATTAATGAGTCGATGACTTCAAATTGAACAACGTAAGAAAACATTGTTAATATTATTGAGTCGATGACTTCAAATTGAACAACGTAAGAAAACATTGTTAATATTATTGAGTCGATGACTTCAAATTAAACAACGTAAGAAAACATTGTTAATATTATTGAGTCGATGACTTCAAATTAAAACACGTAAGAAAACATTGTTAATATTATTGAGTCGATGACTTCAAATTAAAACACGTAAGAAAACATTGTTAATACCGTTATATGTTTAGTTTAATACAAGTAAAAGGTCAAGAAAGTTCCGTAACAGATACTACCATAGAGGAATGAAGTGTTAAATTTCACCAACAATAGATCTCAGCTTTATGATGTGCTGTGATCAGTTCCATTCTTCGCTGCCTTTGCCTTCCCTAGTTCACGAGTAGAGATAAATGTACTCAGTTTTATTTCTAGGTAGACTGGAACGTGACGTGGCATGGTTTCGAACTCGATCCCTTTATCTCGAGAAGCATGCTCTCCAGCCACTCTGTCATTCGGACGCTCATATAGTAGCACCATTAATAAATATTGGCGGTAACATAATGGTAATAGTACTACAAGCAGCAGTAGTCATAGTTTACTAGTAGTAATGTAGCAGTGTTTTCTGTGTTAACAACTAGAAAGAAGGCGAACCTAGATTATTTCAGAAATCAATCTTTCGTTCCTGATTGGCTATTCAGGTCATTCTGCCCACATCTTCAGTGTAGGTAGAGTTCTCGTATTCGCTTGGTCCTTCTTAGTCACTGCGAATTACGAACATACATATGCATATATTTTTTCTTTCATTTTTAATCTAGTAATACTGATTACATTGCAAGATATGTTAATGAGCAATGAACCTTACCGACTGTTTCGTCTCGTTTATATGCACGAGTGCATTGATTTAATGAAGTTGATTTAACGAATGGTGGAACACATCAGTAACTTATATGCGTACGCAGTATATCAAATGCAACTGTCTGACATCTTCTAAGAAGGAAAAGAATTGACGGGGCACTAGTATAAATAATAATTCAGGGATATACGTTCGGTTTTGATTATGTGTGTGTGGTTTTTTTTTTTTCGTTATCGGTCATACATCACTCTGTTTCCGCGCTGAACTTGCTATAAACCAGTAGCCGGGTTGGAGGATATTGGGTACAGTCAGGTCTAGTTTGTTCATCTTTACAAGATCCAGGTGAACGAAATATATTTGAAATTGTTAGCAACTATATTTAAATGTAATCACATAAGTCATTATGGGTACGGATTGTAAGGCATGTACTGAGTTTATATTGCAAATTTGAGTTCCCGAGGGTCTGTGAAGAGACACATAAAAAAAATAAGGCTACTGCACCTTCAAGCATGTCGTACGATAAAAGAAGGTTGTGCATGGGGCTGGCTACCTTATAAGGTAACACAAATTACCGTTGAAGCCACCGCTGCAAGAGCATGTGAATGGATGGTGTAGGCATCCGGCAAGGGGACCCCAGCTACAGTGGTAGCTTCATGCTCCATCAGAAGCATCAATGAAAAAAATGATGATGGTTGAGTTTATGTTGAGTCGTTTAGTACAGTGGTTCTCAACGTGAGCCATGCCATATTTCTAGGGGGTCACAGTAAGATGGTAAAGTACCTTTTTCCTGCTAATAGCGGCTAAGAGGTAAATGAGGCTCAGAAGGAGGCCATAAGCCGACAAGGTTGAGAACCCATGGTTTAGTATACAGTGTGAGAGTTTTCGTTCATCTGTTCTTCCAGGTATTATAACGCGGTGTCGTGGAGTTATGAACTCTGACCTGGATTAATCGTGCGGCCTAGAAATCAGTAAGGTATGTGAAAACAAGGTGATACATATTTAAAAAGTTTATTGTGTTCTATCAACGGGAATATTTTTTTTTGTTTTGTTTAATGAGTCAAAGGTTTATTTATGTCGCGAGCCGCTAGCTACACATAACATAGTGCTCAATTATAAAAAAAAAAGTTTTAGGGCCGCTTTTATCATTACCAAGCGCACTAACAAAACACAGAATAAATGTTCCATACACTGTAATGTACAGAGTAAAAGTAGATGGCCGGTTCTTATTAATTAGTACATCATCATATCGCGCGTGTGTGTGTATAGGGGCCGGGATAGATTTAAATTGATTTAAACATCTTAATAGATTAATCGAAGATATCGATACATTTCGAACAATTTGATAAATTTAAAAAAAATCATGAATAACGGTTATTTTTTAAATCACTAAGGACTTTATTTATTTTACCTGTTAAAAGACAACATCGTCCTGAAAATATGATGAAAATACTGAAAATATACAACCAAACCATTTATTACTATTGACCATACCAGCCAAATTCCATACGAAAACCTTTAACATATCAAATGCTCTCGCATTTAAACATTGCTTAAAAATTGAATAATGGATTTAAAATTGTTTGATCAATTAATCGATAAATTTTTTACATATTAATCGATTAATTAATCGTTAAAGATCCCAGCCATATATATATATACACACATACACACACGCACGCACGCCTATTAACTTTAGTTACACTTATTGGAGTAGGAAAACAGACATTAAATTAAAGTAAACCGAGTAACTAAAGCCGACATTCAAGAGATATACATATATATTAAAAAGCACTGAAAAGGGAATCCCATATACACTACAGACAATATGAAGAGCCTTATTTTTTGTTAAAATTGCAGCATGGAAGAAACACCAAATATAATATGCTTTACAGAATAAAGTACACTATATCTTCAACAGTAGGAGGTGAAGTGTCAGAAATTTCCTTTATACAAGATCTCGGCTTTATGAGGTGGGATGAATGATTCCTTTCCATGCTACCTTTGCCTTCCCTAACTCAGGAGCAGATCCGGGTACCCATTTACAGCTAGGTAGACTGGAGCGTGACGCTACCAACTTTCGAACCTTGTAACTATATGTCGAGGAGCCAGCGCTCTAGTCACTCTGCCACTCGGAAATGAGAAGGCAGATAAACTTGCCAGAGAGGGAGGAAGGAAAATCCAAACAGACAACAAGGCTACAGATGGAGATAAAAGAAGTAATCAGAAATAACAATATAGAAAAATGGCTAAAAGAAAATGCAGAGTCCGATACTGCAGAACCTTATTATAACCAATTGATAATTCTCAGACTGAGAACCGGCCATTGCACACTAAAATACCATATGTATAGCAAACTGAAAATTGGACAGACAGATGAGTGTCCATGTAGGGAGGACAAACAGACAATATAACATATACTTCAAAACTTTCGGCTCCATGAGAGAAGCAGGGTAGCAGCGTGGACTTCCCCACCTTAGTTGAGGGAGAAACTGTATAGTGACGACAGAAGCCTGAGGCGGACTTCCAGTTTTGTGAAAGAGATTGATGTGGTTTATGTGAGAGCGAACGACAACGAAGAACTCTGCTACTCGACGCTACCTGTGACATTTAAGGCATGCATTAAACCATTGTCTGCCATTACCGGTGTGAATACCTTGTCGAGGGGAGCCGCGCTGGTGTAATGGCTTCGGCGTTGTACTGGCGACCAGGTGTTCATGGTCAAACCCGGGCGTCAGCGTTGGAAGAAATGTTTACGGCCGGAAATTTGACTGAATAGCCTGAACGGCTCCTGTGATAAACCCTCTGTGGATGGGAAGGAGCGAAGCTCCTGACCGGGTTGGAAGGAAAGTCCTCAGGTTCCCCAGCCTCGCAATGACATGTCATTGGGCCGAAGGGGTGAAAGCCCAAGTGCCGCTGGTTAAAAAAAAACAAAAAAAAACCTTGTCGAGGTATGGCGGCTTGCGTACCCTGATTACCCCCAGAGCTATGCCAGCAGGAGTTTTACTCCTGGAAGGTTCTGCCAAGCTGGACAGGTTTGCGCGGGCAGGGGTCAGACTAAAGCAGACACCCTGGTCCTCCAGGTTGGGGGTTTTAGCATAGGGCTGACATCCCTGGCTATGTAAAAAGAAATGAAGTTACGGAAACGACAACAAATGAACAAACTTTGCTGCGGGACGGGCATCCGGAGTCTGAGGCTCGTATGTCTGTCAGTGGTGAAAGCCGAAAAGAAGCCACTGACACGAAAACGGACGTCCTGACCGCAAAACGTGAAACAAGAATAAGATTTTAGAATGTCAGGATAATGAATGAGACGGGTAAACTAAAACAGGTCACAGCAGAAATGAGAAACTATAGATTACACATTCTAGGGATAAGCGAGAGCAGATGGACAGGGGCAGGAACAGTTAAAACAGCAACAGGAGAAACATTACATTACTCTGGAAGAGAGGATGGACAGCACAATGAAGGTGAAGCCATTATTCTACAGAAAGGAATAGAAAGAACATTACTGGAATGGAAACCCATCAACAACAGAATGATAGAATAAGATTGAGAGGTAGATTCACCAACACTACAATAATACAATGCTACGCACCAACGAATGACAGCGATGATGAGGTCAATGATAAATTATATCAACAACTGCAGAAAGAAATGGAAGACACACCTAGATATGATCTTATCGTAGTAATGGGAGACCTCAACACTTTTTCCACACAAAGAAATTCACAAATTAACATGGGAATTACCAAAAGGTCGGGACAGAAACCAGATATACCACATTATGATTAACGGTAGATGGAGACATGCATTACAAGATGTGAAGGTAAGAAGAGGTGCGGATGTGGGAAGTGATCACCATTTAGTAGTAGCAAAACTGAAAGTGAAACTCAGAACAGCTGGACCAACTGTAACTACACAGAAAAGGTTTGACATCAGCAAATTGAAGGACCCCCTTACCAGAAAAGCTTGAAGACTGCAATAATTGAAGAGGAATCACTCTTCTCTCAGTTCCCAGCAAAATACTAGGCATGATAATTATACAGAGAATTTCAAAAGAAGTAGACCACAAACTGAGGAAAGAACAAGCAGGATTTAGAAAGAACAGAAAATGTGTTGATCGTATACTTACCCTCAGGAACATTATAGAGCAGTGCTCAGAATGGAAAAGACAGCTGTACATTAATTTCGTTGATTTTGAAAAGGCTTTTGACAGTATACATAGGGACAGTTTATGGAAAATACTGAGGGCTTATGGAATTCCAAGCTGCATAGTGTCAATCATAAAAAGCCTCTATGCCAACTTTACGTGTAGCGTTGGGCAGAGCAACCTAACCTTTGAGGTGAAGACAGGAGTGCGACAGGGATGCCCCTTATCAACCTTTCTATTTTTAACAGTCATAGACTGGGTGATGCGCCAGACAACAGAGGGCAGTCCAAGAGGAATAAGATGGACTACATTTTCTACATTGGAAGATCTGGAATATGCAGATGACATTGCACTACTAGCACATTCACATCAACACATCCAAGAAAAAACGGATAGACTTAATAAGTATAGCTAACAGGTGGGCTTGAACATCAATCTAAAGAAGACAGAGGCCATGACGCTCAATGTGAGCAACCCTGAGCCCATATCAGTAAGGAATCAGCAACTGGAACAGACAGACACCTTCACATACCTAGGATGCATAGTAACACCAGACGGCGGAGCAAGCAAAGGCATCAACAACAGAATGAACAAAGCAAGAACAGCCTTCTTTAGTCTAAACAACATCTGGAAGTCCTCTCAATACAGCACAAGCACAAAATTAAGATTATATCAGAGCTGTGTGCTTTCTGTGCTTCTCTATGGTGCGGAATGCTGGAGAGTTACAGAGAAGGAAATGTGAAAATTGTCCTCTTTTCACACAACATGCCTAAGAAAAATTCACCGAATCTTTTGGCCAAATACCATCACCAACCAAGATCTGCTTACTCGGAGCAAGCAAGAGGACATGCAAACCATCATAGCTGGCAGACGCTGGAGCTGGGTTGGCCATGTCCTCAGAAGAGACCCCGATGCCATCACAGGAACAGCTATGCTATGGGCCCCTGAAGGAAAACGAAATAGAGGCCGACCAAAAACAACTTGGCGGAGGACTGTGGAGGCTGAGATGCAAAGAATGAACCAGAGTTGGGGCACTTTACGAAGGACGGCCACCGACCGAGCAAAGTGGAATCAATTTGTTGTTGCCCTACAAAGACGCCACCAGGCGTGATGGCCACTTACTGCTTTGACGGTCGGCGGCTAAGGATCAAAGAAGAAGAAGATTAAACCATTGTCTTTCCTGGTCCATAGGCATCTCTTTTTGTTGTGATGTAGCTATGATTCCTGGTCCATAGGCATCTCTGTTTGTTGAGTGATGTAGCTATGATTCCTGGTCCATAGGCATCTCTTTTTGTTGAGTGATGTAGCTATGATTTCTTCTCCATATCCATCTCTTTTTGTTGAGTGATGTAGCAATGATTCCTGGTCCATAGACATCTCTTATTGTTGAGTGATGTAGCTATGATTCCTGATCCATAGTAATCTATTTTTGTTGAATGATATAGCTATGATTCCTGATCAATAGCCATCTCTTTTTGTTGAGTGATGCAGCTATGATTCCTGGTCCATAACCATCTCTTTTTGTTGAGTGATGTAGCCAAATTCCTGGTCCATAATCATCTCTTTTTGTTGAGTGATGTAGCTATAATTCTCGGTCCATTGCCACCTCTTTTTGTTGAGTGATGTAGCTATGATTCCTAGTCCATAGCCATCTCTTTTTGTTGAGTGATGTAGCTATTATTCCTGGTCCATAGCCATCTCTTTTTGTTGAGTGATGTAGCAATGATTCCGGGTCCATAGACATCTCTTATTGCTGAGTGATGTAGCTATGATTCCTAGTCCATAGTAATCTATTTTTGTTGAGTGATATAGCTATGATTCCTGATCAATAGCCATCTCTTTTTATTGAGTAATGTAACTATGATTCCTGGTCCATTGCATCTCTTTTTGTTGAGTGATGTAGCAATGATTCCTGGTCCATAGCCATCTCTTTTTGTTGAATGATGTAGCAATGATTCCTGGTCCATAGCCACCTCTTTTTGTTGAGTGATGTAGCTAAATTCTTGGTCCATAATCATCAATTTTTGCTGAGTGATGTAGCTATGATTCCTGGTCCATATCCATCTATTTGTATTGAGTGATGTAGCAATGATTCCTGGTCCATAGCCATCTCTTCTTGTTGAGTGATGTAGCTATGATTCGTGTCCATAAGTCCCGGCAACACCAGGAAGTTTCGTTTCTATGTGGGACAGAATGGGCTTAACATTCATGTTTTTTTTTTGTTTTTTTTTTTGGGCGTGTGTGTTCAGGAACCGTAATTATTCTCATGAAAAATGATTAGGCAAGACACGTTAAATGTCGGAAATAGCGATAATGTAACAGTAAAACTGTTGCCATAAAACTATTTTCATCTTTTTAATGTGATACAAGGACATCTTTCCCGTAACTTTCTGAGGCATATCATATAAACTGTATCAGCGTTTATAGTAAATAGCTACCTCGTGTTGCAGGGTTATGCAAAGTACACAGGTTATTTGCATTTTCACTTGTGACATATGCAGTTATTCAGAATATTCGTGTATAAAATGTTTTTTAATTTAAAAGAAAAATAGCGTTTTAATGCAACGGACGAGAGAAATCGGTAAGAAAGTGACATTTTGTGGGGTATTGTTATATTGGTGTTACAATAGAGGTTGTTGAAAGATCTTCACAGGGGTTAAAGAAATTATTAAAGTCCAGAAATTGTAGGAAAGATTGTATAAGTTGTGTGCGAAATTTCATATTTTTTTGTTCGAAATGTCAGATTTTTGTGTCCGTTTTCTGAGAAAATCTAGCTAAACGCTCAGCATCATATGAATCTTTCAAGCGTTTTCAAAATACATTTTAGCTATGATTATTATCCTATTTGAGTGTCCGATTTGTTGAGCAGTTAGAGCGCTTGTCTCTCGCGACAGAGTTACCTGGTAGCGGCACTCGCCCGTCAACGCAGCTGTAAATGGATACTTAACTCTGCTTTTGAGTTAGGGAATGCAGAGGCAGCGGGGAAGAAAACTAGTCACCCCACCGCATAAAGCTGGACCTAGTATAGTGAAGTCTCTAACACTTTCCTCCCTGCTGCAATATCTGATATGTAACCACATTTACCTTTTACTTTGCTCTCTGCTTATTTTATGGAGCTGTGCTGATTTTGATCAAAGAGTTACTCTAAATGAAGTGTAATGTACTAAAATATTTTCGAACTCAGCGACCGGGCTTTAGCTGTGCACATTTCTAAAATTCGGTTCTTGATAATAAAACAGTCTGTTAGTCATAGACTTTATGGGAGATGAAGAAGCAGCAATGAGACTCAAATCTGATGTGTCAGAGACTAACCTGAACAGCACAGAATCTGTCTTAAACCCGGAGACCCCTCACGATTCAGTTGAAACATCTGGTTGTGGTCCGCCTCCCCTTCTTCGTGCGTCGTATGTTGATACGCTGAAAAGCCGACATCTAAATCTGGGTACGGTTTCCTCAGATAGGACAAAAGATTTATTGTCTGTAGATAAAGGTTTCGAGATACCTTCGAACAAACCTGTAAACTGTCTCGTCATTAGGGAGACTTCCGACTGTTCTCATAAGTCTGTCAGTTTTAGGAAGCAGCACTCATTTGACAGCGCTGAGACCCAGTCCCAGAATATTTCGGCTCAGGACTACGAAAGGGATTCTCGGGACCAACATTTTGTGAAAGTGAAGAAAGTGAACACCAGTGATTTATCACAAGAGATGAAATCGAAAGACTTTTGCCCACGATCTTCTGTGGATGTTGAACGCATATTTGATGTTCTGATCCGCCCTCGTGACGTAGTCTCGGATAGTGGTGAAGGGAACAATGAGATAAATCCTTTAACGCATGTCAGTGGTTGCAGTTCCACGCCTGCTGTCTCTACCGTACCGACTTCTTCATATCAGCAGCAACGTCATCTCAGATTTCTCAAGCAAAATGCATTTAATATGTCGCAGGAATCATCATCGAAATCCAGCACCTGGTCTCACGCACCAGATAGCAAGACGAGTTTGGACAGTTCTCATTTAAAAGCAGCCGTTTCACCACAGTGCCTAAAAAGTACCAAAGCATTGGCCAACATCTTGAGCTCTGACTACGCTTTACTCCAATACCAACAGTTCTTAGACTCTTCCCTCATGTACGGTCTCAGAGGAGGCATTCGGTCATCAGAGAAACAATATATATCTGGAATGTCTTGCAGCGCTCACGTTTTCCTTCCTAAAGCAGCCAGCGGCGGCACATCAAGTGAGAATACACAGAGAATGAATAGAAGAAAATCTTCTCCATACCGTTTAGAGTTGGAAGCCCCTCTTCCACTTTGTGGCTGGAGCAACATCGGTAACGTGCACAGACTGAGATATCAGTCTCTAGATGACAATTGTGGCAGATTCAGTGGTCTTCAGCGCGATGACTCTTCACACGGGACGTACAGAAGACCTTTTAGTGAGCATGTCGTGCCACTGGGGTATTTTAAGGACTTTTCCATGTTCAAACGCAGGTCTCAGGTCAGTATCGAGTACTCATGAAACTATTGAAAATCTCTCTCTCTCTCTCTCTCTCTCTCTCTCTCTCTCTCTCTCTCTCTCTCTCTCTCTCTCTCTCTCTCTCTCTCTCTCTCTCTCTCTCTCTCTCTCTCTCTCTCTCTCTCTCTCTCTCTCTCTCGCTCTCTCTCTCTCTCTCTCTCTCTCTCTCTCTCTCTCTCTCTCTCTCTCTCTCTCTCTCTCTCTCTCTCTCTCTCTCTCTCTCTCTCTCTCGTGTATTCAGTACCGTGTCTTGAAAACTTACAGTTACCAATAACCCATGCTACCAATATCTGATTTACAGTATTTGGTAGACTGCTTGCCCATGACGCGTCCAACAGGAGTTCTCTGGTTTATATCTGAAGGATATCCCTCCCTGATAATGTGCGTCTTCTTTCCAGTGCTGGTATTCTTCACATATGTACAGTTGTTGCTGTTGTTGTTATTGTTAAATAACAACTGAGTGAAAAGGCCCTTGAGTATAAGAGTGAGATCCATCTTTGTTTCATAGATCTGGAAAAGGCATTTGACAGGGTCCCCTGGAGCAAACTTTGGGACTGTTTGGCAAGGAAGAACATTCCAGCACCTCTGATTCATGCTATACAGAGCTTCTACAAGTCTTGCAGAGATTATGTGAGGACAGCAAACCATAAGTCAGAAGAGTTCAGGACCACCACTGGTGTAAGACAAGTGATATCCTGTCACCTTATCTTTTCATACTCCTCATGGACGATGTTATCAAGTCATGTAAGGAGAGAACAAGAAAGTATTCAGTGGGGTACTGGAAGATGAGACAGGTATGTATTTCAGAGCTGGCATTTGCTGATGATGTTGCCCTGATTGCTAAATCAGAGGCACATCTCCAATCCAACCTGCAAGTCTGGAAGGAAGAGCTGGAGAAGAGAGGGATGGTCATAAGCAGCTCTAAAACAAAATCCATGGTGATATCACGAAAAGAAAGAAGACATCAGATTAAGCTGGGAGAACAGGTCCTGGAGCAGGTCGACCACTTTAAATACCTAGGAGCTATTATAGACCGAAAGGGAGGCATCAAAGAAGAGTTGGCCACTCGAAAAGCAGCAGCTAGGAGACTTTTTCAGGCCATAAATCGAGGATTCCTCAGCAAGAGAGAGGTTGGTAAGAAAACGAGGATGGCTGTATACCGCTTCACCTATGTCCCAGTCTTGACATATGGATGCGAGTCATGGGCAATGACTACAACTCATAAAAGCCAGATCCAAACCTCAGAAATGAGGTATCTGAGGAAGGTGGTTGAAGTAACAAGAAGAGACATGGTCCGCAACCAGACGATATGTCAAGGCCTAAAATCCCACCCCCTGCAGACCCAAGTAGAACAGTCCCAACTAAGATGGTTTGGCCATGTCTGCAGAATGGGAGAAGATCGGCTACCACGACAAGCATGGGAAACAAAGAGCCAGGGATCCAGACCCCCAGAACGACCCAGAGTCTGCTGGGAGGACAACATTAGACAATCTTTGAAGGACGGAGGACTAGAATGGAACCAGGCCAGGAGGAAGACAGCCGATAGGATAGTCTGGCGCTCTCTCTTCCAAACCTCTACACCTCACGGTAGAAGGGGAACGACTAAGTAAGTAAGTTAAATAACAACAACAGCCTCTGTCACCCTCTGTGAGCGTATTCGAAACAGTTCGATGAACAGTCGTCGTCTTTGTGACAATCTTCACAAGTATATCCTTAGCGTAATATTTTCTCCTTAGCTCTGCACAGATCATCTTTACTACAGAAGCACATAGTAATTTACTCGGTAAGGTTGATCATATCTGAGAAACTCACTTAATTTTTTTTTTTTTTTTTAACTCACATAGTAGTATATTCATTTTCCAGCTCAGTCAGTATTCTTCACTATTTAACCCACCGCTCTGAGACAGAAACAATTTAAAACAACAACCAAAAAAAAAAAAAAAACACACACACACACAGTAATAAAGTTGGTCGCTTCTTCTTCCCAGAGATATGTGCAGGTCTCAATTGCATGTTTTTTTTTCCCCACAGTGTAGCTGGATAAATATGCTAAATTTTCATTGTTTTGTTTTTATTTTTGGTTTTCTTTTTTTCTGAAAGCCCGGTTTTTTTTCCTCTCCCCCCCCCCCTCCCCCAGTTTTATCTGTGTCTTTGTATTCTTTATCAGTCTTCCCAAGTCACTTCTATTATTGTTTTAGTAGTTTGCCCAGATATATTGCTCGCCATGTGTCCATATTTGTATTAATTTTTTTAAATAAAATGTAGAGCATAGTTAATGATGGTCTTTAATATTGTACACACTTCCGGTTAGTATTTTTGCATCTTTTTGTGTCCTTTGCTTGCCTGCTTAAAATACAAGGGTTGCTGTTTTAAAAAAATTGTAAATAGGGGTCAGTTATTTAAATATGATACCTGAATTGTGTGTGTTTATACCTGAAAATTGTAACACTCATCTGTGTGTTTTTTTTTTTTTGCGTGTGAAATCTCAGATGTCTAACCTGACATTGATTTTACGTGAACTTTATTTGCCATTCAAATACATTTAGATGGGCTGGTGACAAACTCCTTCAAATGTCCTCGCCAGGTCTCAGGTCAATCCCGTCAAAAATCCAAAAGGGAATCAAGGTATTACTTACTTAGACTGAAGTTATTCCAGGTCATCGTCGTATTCTTACTTACTTAGTCGTTCCCCTTCTACCGTGAGGTGTAGAGGTTTGGAAGAGAGAGCGCCAGACTATCCTATCAGCTGTTTTTCCTCCTGGCCTGGTTCCATTCTAGTCCTCGGTCCTTCAAAAATTGTCTAATGTTGTCCTCCCAGCGGACTCGGGGTCGTCCTGGGGGTCTGGATCCCTGGCTCTTTGTTTCCCATGCTTGTCGTGGTAGCCGATCTTCTCCCATTCTGCAGACATGGCCAAACCATCTTAGTTGGGACTGTTCTACTTGGGTCTGCAGCGGGTGGGATTTTAGTACTTTGACGTATCGTCTGGTTGCGGACCATGTCTCTTCTTGTTACTTCAACCACCTTCCTCAGATACAACATTTCTGAGGTTTGGATCTGGCTTTTATAGGTTGTAGTCATTGCCCATGACTCTCATCCATATGTCAAGACTGGGACATAGGTGGAGCGGTATACAGCCATCTTCGTTGTCTTACCAACCTCTCTCTTGCTGAGGAAAGGTATTCCCGTAGCATATACTGTCGCAGGTTAGTGAAGTGTTAGAGACCACTATACTAGGACGAGCATCTATAGGTGGGGTGACCAGTTCCCTTCCTCGCTGCCTTTCTTTCCCTAACTCAAGAGCAGAGTTAGGTACCCTTTTACGGCAGGGTAGACTGGAGCGTACGAATGTGAAAAATGAAGGTAAGAGTTCCTAAGACATCCAGAATGAATGAAGCTGGCAGTGGACACAAGAAATCTGTTGGGCATTTGTACACAAGGAAAGTGCCGCTCAAGAACAGGTTGAGCGGCCACGCAGAATTAGATGTGAAAGAAGCGAGAATATAAAGAACAATTTTATGGTTGTAGCCAGGATTTCTTTGTCATTTAAATGTCTCTAGTCCACCAGTAAATTATTACTATGGTTAATGTAACCCAGGGTTACGAGAGTTACAGGGAGACCAAGGAACACGTGGACACGTGGAGGAGAGAACTGGAGACAGACATGAAGGGAATGAAGAAGATATGGACAAATTTAGAGATGATGGCACAGGACAGGAAGACTTGGCGTACGTTCGTTGAAGGCATGTGTTCCCTGGGGAGCAGTAGAGTGATGAATGTCACTGTATTTTGTGGAGATGCTTACATGCTTCTTCTTATTTTGAATACTGCGTGTAGGTCAGGACCCTAGGGTAAGAGGTGGAGGGGGGGGGGGGGATACATAAGACCGGATGGAGAAAACGAGACAAATGAAAGGGATGAGGAAGACATTGACAGAGCTGAAGCTGATGACGCGGTTAGGAGGACTTAGGGGGGGGGGGGCGTGTTAACTATCAATGCTACATCACCGTGGTTCTGTTAGTTATTAAACTGTTTGTGGTGCTTTAGATGTTACTGTTAAAGCTGAACTGAATTTAGATTGAAGATTTGCTTTTACAAATTTTCATAATAAGTTATTTATTATTATTTACTTTTTGTGTGTGTGTGGAAAATTGTTTGTTTTTATATACACAAGTCGCTTCGATGGGTAGCTTTGGTCTGCCACATTGTAGGTTAAAAGCTAATGTATTAACCGTTCGGCCTAATTTTTTGAAGGCATTGAAAAGTTGTACCATCATATACTGTATTTTTTTTTTAAGCAGTTTTGCCTGTTTTTGACGAGGCGCGATCCATTCAACTTAGATACTAAGTCCTGGCAAAGGGGCGACCGACCCCAACCAGGCGCGTCCACGTGTGGCGGATAGTGGAACGACCTCCAGATATGGTGTGTCAGCTGCGAATAAAGTCAGCATAGCTGGACGAATAAGCAGTCGCGGACCAAACGGCGATGTCCTCCCAGCAGGACGGGGAAGGGTAACAGGTGGCACTGATACCCCCACTGAAATCCCCCATATGTCCTACGACGGGTGCATCAAGCGAGTAAGAGCCGCTATAAGCTCTAGCCACGGGGAAGATAAACCTCGGTAAACAAACCAATCTGCTGCCTTGCAGCTACCACCGGGAGATGGAAAGGCTATGGGAGACAACCCTGAACAACAAACACAACCCGGCCTGCCGAAGACGGAGTGTGTTAGCTACGGCGCAGACACCGGGAAAAATTAGGACACACACGCTTTTGCGGTATGGAGTCATGCGACAATCTCGACTTACGTCATGGCGTCGCTCCTATCAGCTACAACCGGGGAGGAGCGGAGCCGGGCCCCTAGCCTCGAAAGGGCCCACCCAAGCAACCGGTGCCTTTGCCAACCAAATGGTCGGGGGAAGGCAAAGTAGAGCAACTGACCAACCAACCCACTATCTTACAGTGGCTCAATGGAATGCAGAAGGAGTGAGGAACAAGAAACCGGAGTTACAAGAATTCCTCAGGGAAAATAACATTGATATAATCTGCATCCAAGAAACTCACCTAAAAGATACCCAACGATTCTTTGTACGTGGATACCAATCCTTCCGCCAAGATAGGGCAAAAAGAACTAAGGGAGGAATCCTCACACTGATTAAAACCTCAATCCCAGCAGTAGAGACACACAGATCTGGTGAGGATGAACTTGAATACATAACAGTCCAACTACTGCTGCCCAGTGGAGACTTAATGATCACAAACTGCTACAGCCCTCCAACCACAACTCTGGAGCTACACAAAGTGAAGCTTGCAGCATCGAGACACCTCATTATGGGTGACTTCAATAGCCACTCACCCAGCTGGGGCTATAACGCAACAGATCCAAGAGGAGAAGAGGTGGAAGATTGGATGGTAGAGAATAAACTAATTCTAATAAACCAACCAGAGGATAAGCCCACCTTCTATTCCAGAGTATGGAAAACAACGAGCACACCAGATCTTGCTATGGCTACAGATGACATACATCGACTCACCACCAGAACAGTAAATACTCAACTTGGGGGAAGTGACCATGTACCAGTCACATTACAGATATCTGAGATAAGAAGTGCAGGAGAAATCAATATGTCTCCTAGCTGGAATTTCAAAAAAGCAAACTGGGGATTTTTTAAAGAACAAGCCGACAATTTCTGTCAGAACATTGCCCACTCAAATAACATCAATAAAAACATCTCCATCATCAGTGAGGCAATCATCCAAGCAGCAAAGAAGTCAATTCCACGAGGTAAACGACGAGACTACAAACCATACTGGAGTGACAACCTGGGAAAACTCCATAGTGAATTAAATAAAGCACGGGAAACTATGGAGCAAAATCCCACATTAGAGAACACACAGAGGCACAACAGCATAAAACAAGCCTTCAATGAACAAAAGAAAGCTGAAATCCAAAGGAGCTGGCACCAGAAGACCAGCAGTCTCAACATGGAAAAGGACTCAAGCAAGCTATGGAATCTGACAAGAGTACTAAATGAAGAAACAACAACCAGCTACTGTAAGACTGTCATCAAGGAAAATGAAAAATACCACACAGGAAAGATGGCAGCAAACATCCTGGCAGATTTCTACAAGGAAGAAAGCACCACATCACTTTCACATGCACGGATCCAAGAAGTACGTAAGGAAGTAAAAGAAAAAACTGAAGCACCAAAACCCAGATATCTGCATGAAGTCACCCCTTACTATGAGAGAACTCAGTGCTGCCATAACAAAACTAAAGAACAGAAAAGCTCCAGGAAAAGATGGCATCACAAATGATATGATCAAGAACCTTGGACCTGTAGCCAGGAACAAGCTCCTCCTAATCTTCAATCAATCATGGAGTACTGGAAAATTTCCAGATCAATGGCGAGAAGCAATCATTGTTCCCATCAGAAAGAAACAAAAGGAGAAAACAAGCAAGTCCAGCTACCGACCAGTTAGCCTACTGAGCTGTCTGGGTAAGGTAATGGAAAGAATGGTGAACTCAAGATTACTGAAACATCTGGAAAAAAAAAACCATCTGCTTGATAACACACAGTCAGCATTTAGGAAAAATCGCAGCACCGAAGACCAACTAGTATATCTAGCCCAGGAAGTAGAAAATGCTTTTCAGGAGAAAAAGAAAGTGCTGGCGGTTTTTGTAGACTTGACAAAAGCTTTTGATAAGGTATGGAAAGAAGGACTCCTCCTTAAGATGCTCAACAGCAAAATTGAAGGGAGAATGTTCAACTGGATACGGGACTTTCTTCGATACCGCACAGCAAGAGTAAAACTTGACGGGAAACTGAGCCATCGCGTCACTCTACAACAGGGTGTGCCACAAGGAGGAGTTATCTCCCCCACACTTTTTATCATATATATAAATGATATTGCAGAGAAACTGTCCGGGCATATCTCCAGGGCTCTTCATGCTGATGATTTTGCTGCCTGGTGTGCTGCTGAACATTTGCCTACTGCGAAGTTCAGGATGCAAGCAGCGCTAAATACCATCGGTAAATGGGCATCAGATTGGGGAGTACAGATAAACCTCTCCAAGACAGTAGCAACCTGCTTCTCTCTGTCAAATCGCCGAGAAACGATCAAACTGCAGCTAAATGGAAGTGAACTTCCAATCGAGGAAAACCCAACATACCTAGGAGTCAAGTTGGATAAGAGACTCACCTGGAAGCCGCACATAAAAGCAGTAGAACAGAGAGCAATAAGAAAGCTCTCTATTATGAAGAAACTGGCTGGCACAAGTTGGGGGGCAAATACCAACATACTTAAAAAAGTCTATACAGGCACAGTCAGACCTGTACTTGAATATGGCATGTCAGCCTGGGCCACAGCATCTAAAACAAACACAGAATGTCTAGGGAAAGTGCAAAATTCAGGCCTTAGGCTAATCACTGGAGGGATGAAGACTTCTCCAATCCAGGCAATGGAGCGATACACCAACATCCGCTCTCTTGATGACAGACGTGAGGAAAAGGTATTCACTCACAGTGAGAAGCTTCTACGAATGCCAAGTCATCCAATGCATGCCAAACTCCATAGTGTGACAAAGAACAGGCTGAAAAGAACCAGCTTCCTAAACATCTCCAAACATCTGCATCGATGCCATGAAGACCTCCTCCCAAATCGATCTACTGAGATTGAAATGTTAATTGATTACGAGGAGCCAGACGACTGCCATGGAAATATATCTATCATCACAGAAGTCCCCTGAAATAAAAAAGAAAGGCCACCTGACCCCTCAACAACTAAAAACTTTGGCTCAAGAAATGATTGAAGAAAAGTACAACCCGAAGGAGTGGACACATGCATACACAGATGGATCTGCTGAGGGGGCAGTAAAGAACGGTGGAGGAGGCATTTTTATAAGATTCCTAAATGGAAAGATCATCCGAAAGGCCTTCCCAACTGGAAAGATCTCCTCCAATTTTAGGGCAGAAGCTATGGCACTACTGCAAGCCCTGAAGATCCTCACCAGACCTGAACAGCAGCCACAAGCTAAGATAGTAATCTTCACTGACTGCAGATCATTACTTGAATCAATACAAAACACCAGAAATGATAACATGATGAATGAGATCAGATCTGAGCTTAACATCATCCAAAGGTCATCAACCATTGCCCTTCAGTGGTTACCTGCCCATTGTGGAATCGCTGGTAATGAGAAAGCAGATGCTCTATCAAGAAGGGGCAGTAAAATGGAACAATACAGCCACCCATTGCCCTATCGGGAAGCAAAAACCATCATCCACAACAAGTACAAAAATCAGTGGAAGGAGGAAGGGGATATATACAGCAGAGATGACCCAATCCACCACCTAAACAGACACCAACAGACGACAATTTTCCGCCTGAGAACTGGACACTGCAGATTACTTGGACATCTCTATCGCCTCAAGATATCCCACACGAATGAATGCCCTTGTGGAACTGATATCCAGACTCCAGAACACATTCTCCAGAACTGTCCAACCCATGATAAATTGCGACGTGCGACCTGGCCAAAGGGTGATGAGCTCCAGCAGAAGCTATGGGGCTGCCGCGCCGACCTGGAAAAGACTGTGGACTTCGTCCTGGCGACAGGCCTGCAGATTTAGCATGACTACAAACCGAACGCAGAAGAAGAAGAAGAAGAAGAAGAGATACTAAGTCCCTCGGTATATTAGGGCGCATGTTCAAACATAACGTGCTGAGTACTCCTTGGGGGGCTAAATGTTACAGATAGGTTGATTGATTTTGGATTGCTATTCTTGTAGACATACAGAGTGGAATAAAGAACAAATTGTATTCTTGTAGACATACAGAGTGGAATAAAGAACAAATTTGTATTCTTGTGGACATACAGAGTGGAATAAAGAACAAATTGTATTCTTGTACACATACAGAGTGGAATAAAGAACAAATTGTATTCTTGTAGACATACAGAGTGGAATAAAGAACAAATTGTATTCTTGTAGACATACAGAGTGGAATAAAGAACAAATTGCATTCTTGTAGACATACAGAGTGGAATAAAGAACAAATTGTATTCTTGTAGACATACAGAGTGGAATAAAGAACAAATTGTATTCTTGTAGACATACAGAGTGGAATAAAGAACAAATTATATTCTTGTAGACATACAGAGTGGAATAAAGAACATATTATACTTTTACTTACTACTAGTCAAAATACAATGTACTGTTTTTTGTTTTGTTTTTTTAAATAAAATTTAGCCTCATTTTGGCGAGGTATGCCCTTCAACCTAGTCGATTAAAATAGGACGCATATTCAAATATAGAAGACCTTCCGGTCTGATTTTTTGTGTGATTTTTTTAAATTAATGTGTTTGCTACATTTCCTCGAAGCGAGCCCCTTTCAACCATCTACCATACACATGGAGCTATTGGTTATATCAGGACGCGTTTCATTCATTGTTGTATTTTCTTGTTTGTATTTATTCTATGCTGTATTATTTAACCCTCGTCGGTATTTTTACATTTAGGTTATAGTTCATATTTGTATTTTTTTTTAAGAAAAGTGGCAGTTTCCATACTGGTCTGCATTTAATGTTGATTGGAGGTTTATTTATAGTCAGTCTGTATTTATCTGGGGGGAAATCTACCGCCAATGCCGGTCCCAAGCCCGGATGAAAAAGGAGGAGGGCGGCCTGCATGGAGGCCGTAAGGAGGCAGCCCCTCCACCATGCAAAGGTACAACAGGCCAATCACCTGTTCGCTTTAAACCACGATTACGAGTAACAAAAGAGAAACCTCTACACCTCACGGTAGAAGGGGAACGACTAAGTAAGTAAGAAATCTACCACTGTAAACTACTGACTAGTATCCTTATTGTTTTTTTTTTTTTTTTAAATATGTTAGCTTTTATTTTTGTAATATAGTGTTTAGTTAACTTTTGTATGTCTGGTGGAGTCTTAATAAAAACACATTGTATCGTTATACAAGGGGATTGACATAAGTCTTGGACCTGACCATGAAGGAGTCACAGGAGAAAGATGAAACTTGGCACATTTAAAGTTCATCATATTTGCACTGAATGTGTAAAGTACGCGTTTGTTTCTTCAATGGGTTTTCCCGCTACGGTGCACGGCGCAATGTACCCTATTGACCGGATCTGCTGCTCCAAAGATTGACAAAACAATGGAAAAGAAGGAGGCCAGAGCTGTGATAAAATTTCTGATGTTTCAGGGAAAAACACCTACATTTTTTGGAGACCATGGTGACTGTAGATGAGACTTGGGTACACCATTATGACCCCGAATCCAAAATTGCCAGCTTGCAATGGAAAACCCCGGGCTCCCCAACACCTGTCAAGCCGAGGGCGCATAAATCTGCAGGAAAAGTGATGCTGACTGTTTTTTTGGGACGGCAAATGTCCTTTTGAAAGATTATCTGCCTCGTGGCAACACAGTTAATGGACAGTACTATGCAGATCTTCTCACAAAACTAAGAAAGGTTGTGACCAGGAAACGAGGGATAACGCGCACTAAAAATCTTCCTTTGCTTCAAGACAACGCGCCCTCCCACAAAGCACGGCTTGTGCAGCTAGCAGCCAACGATTTGAATATTGAAATTCTTCCACACTCACCATATTCTCCAGATTTGGCTCCATCAGACTTTTTTCTATTCCCAAATCTTAAAAAACAGCTAAAAGGAAATCATTTTGACAGCGATGAAGAGGTTATACTGGCATGTGATGACTGGTTTAGTTTGAAAAATAGGGTGTTCAACTCCCAAGGTCTTTTCAAGGTCAAGCAGAGATGGCAGAAGTGTGTCAATTCAGACGGTGGCTATATGGAAAAGGAATAAACACTATACAAAATTTCAGCTCTCTGTGACATGTCCTTCATGGTCAGGCCCAAGACTTATGTCAATCCCCTTGTAGTTGAGCTTACTTGTATCAAAAATATTCTTTAATTTTTATAAATTGTCTCATTGTTTACATGGAAGAGGGTGTTCATTCGGTGTGATTTTTTTTTTTTGTAGAGACATTACAGTGACATAAAAACACATCTGAAAACAAGTAGGTGCGCACTTGTTATATTTATAACAGTAATTCGAAGAAAAGATTACAATAAAATGACATATAATCACTAATAGTCATGAATGCTTTATGTTATGATTATTTCCATTGATAAGGGAAAGCGATTTGGGGGGTGTGAGAAGAGAGAATTACGCCCCTTGAAACAATTCAAACCTTATCCAAAATATTTCAAATACTGCACTTAATGTACCTTTGTTATGTTTTGTTGTTTTTGACATTTTAACTAAAAATGTTCCTTTTCGGCGAACGCTACCCCAAAAGACTGTGCATGGTGCTTCCGGCGACGGGCCCTCCCAGTTCAAATGATGAGGCAGAGCTACATGTGGCTGTTTGGATAGCGTCTTTGGGCAAGGCGGTAGCAGCGGTGCCTGTGCCACCGGCTCGGGTGACGATAGAGCGCCACAATGATCCCTTTGCATGGTAGAGGGCCATCCTTCTCGTGGCATTGCACACATGCCAATTAGTGGGTCTTCTGTGACCTCCGCCCGCTGAGTTGGAGAAGATCTCCAGGGATGTAAGAAATCCCAAAACGATATCCCAAATTGCCGCAAGGGTAAAAGAGTGAATAAGTCGAATTCTAGTGGATCAGAAACAACAACAACAACAACAACAAATGTAAGAAGTAAAGACCAAAAAAAAAAAAAAAAGTTTTAGGATCTACTTTTACTGTTGTTACCAAATGCATGGAAAACAGAAAAGAAATGTTCTTTATATTCTATTGCACGGAATAAAAGGTGATGGTCTGTTACCATTAATCAGTAATTCTTTCTTGTCGTTTACAAAAATACATAATTTTTTAAATAAATCCTGCAATGTCTTTGAGCTCATACAGTCATCTGCTATGGTTCGTTAAGATATATGTTTTTCTTCTTCATACGCTCACAGACGTCTGCTTGAATATTTTCTAAGAGAGCTGTGGTCAGCTTGAGGCTGTTTGTATCTCAGTGGAGTTTTTCCAAGAATGGTATTGGTGGCGGCCATATGTATTTCTCTGTTCCTTATGTGTGTTTCTCTGTTCCTCATATGTTGGGCATCATTGAAGCAGATGTTCAGCGAGTCATTATATCAGTGCCACAGTTACACTTATCGGTAGTTCCTATCTTTAGCTTGTTGAATAGATGGTATCCCAATCTGTTGTTAAGATATAATTAATAATGCTATATCGGCCGCTTTATTTATTTTGTTTGTTTGTTATGTTTTTTTTTTTTTTTTCAAATTTGACCAATGGCGCAGTTGTTTTTCAGTGTAAAATTCTTACAGTAATTTCTGTGTTGTGATGTATTTGAAATAGATGTGCTGCTACTTAAAAATCTTAACAATTCTCCCCCTCAGGACGATGGCATAATAGAGGAGAGCTCGGCCTCTGAAGATGGAATGATGAACTTTAGCGGAAGCCAGAGCCAGAACGATATTATCCCCAACGGGAACGCAAGCAACAGCAGTGAACACTGTGGGCAAGAGTCCGTAATGGTAAGTAGAATATATTTCTATATTCATCATCATCATCATCATCATCATCATCATCATAATTTGTTGCATGATGAGGTTACCAATCTCATGCACAACCTCATGTTGTTAGTCGCCGTTTCCGACATGCCTTCACAGCTCCTCCCCCGGAACTACAAAAGCGCTATGCTAATAAGCTGCATCGAAGATAAGGAAAAGCAATGAGTTATTATCATTGTGACTAATAAATTAAACATTGACAGGTTGAGACTTGGTGCGAGTGAAAAAAAAAAGATTATAAACATTCTTATCACAAGTACAATTCCGAAGCAGTGACGCACTATGAGACAAGGACCAAAGTCTAACAGCCTTCATGATATAGATTAATAAAGACACATAGGAAATACAGGGGGGGAGAGACACAACAAATATTTAAAAGGTGTGAAAGTGAATGCTATTATAATAAAGGAGATAAAATAGTTTGTTTTATTTCTTATATCTGTCGCTTTAGAAATTCTCACTGGACTGGAAAATTGAAAGATCACTATAAAAATCAATACATAACTGACAACTATAAGAATGCTTCAGGCCAGTAGTTCAAAAACTTTTTTTTATTGTATGGATCCCCTCAGGCAAGACAGGTACTAAACGCCACTCTTTTTCATTTCACATATTAAAATTTAAAAAAAAAAAGAACCTGATGATAAAGCCCTAGGAATAGATGTTTGCACTTTTATAGATTAGCTACAGGCAAACCAGTGTTTAACGGTACCAAACGTGAAAACCACGGCCTTCATTGACGTAAGGACCAATGGTCTAAACACGTGTTCATATTCAGAAGAGGATGGGAAACAAACTTCTAATTTTATCTCAGGCAGAAGACAGTTGTGTAAACCATATTGCTAGAGAAACCCCCGCTGCCTAGCACATACATGCTTTGGAGCAGGCTTCCTGCAAGGGGACTAGCTACAGTGATGACTGCATGCTCCATATGTAGAGTGATGATGATGTTAGCATAGAAGTGTGATATGTGCAGTTCTTGGTGTATTATTACCAGCAGTTTCACCTTTTTATTTAACGGACCTGTGTCAGAATACATGCTGTGATTCAGAGCTATTGTCTTTTCCGGGCTCATGTTTCATCATTTTTTTTATTTTTTTTTTTTTTTGCCTGCTGTTTATTAAACGGGTGTTTTTTGTTTTTTTTGGGTCAGAGTTCACAGTTTGTCTTATCCTCATTTTCGTGCTTGTTATGTGCTGAATTTGTTTACCGAATCTCTGATTTGTTCACGCGTGATTTGTCAAATGTATATTCCTTGTCCAAGATAGATAAGTCAATAAGTCTATTGTTTGTTTCCGAAACACGGAGAACAACAAAAACAACAACCAAAGATTTTACAGATTTTCATAAATGGATGCTTGCATAGAACAGAAGGATAGAAATGGTACGACAAGGTCACCAAAGATGAATTGATGACAAGAACCAGAAATGTGCCAGCGGAACAAGAGATGACAAGAACCAGACATGTGCCAGCGGAACAAGAGATGAGATGAAGACCGTGGCAATAGAGTGGACACATGTTGAGAAAACCTTTTGATGGCGTCACTTAGCGGTCCTTGTTCGGGAATCCCCATGGCATGAGAAGTAAGGTAGACCGAGGAACGCATGGAGAAGGTAGCTAGATACAGAAATAAGATTGATGGGGAGGGCATGGAAATACCTTCTGCTGACGGCACGCGATAGGAGGACTTAGCATGCGTTTGGTGAAGGTCTGTACTCCTTGTACACATACTGAGTGGAATAAAGAGCAGATTGTATTCTTGTACATTGTCACGGAATTTCCTCCACTGCTTTGCAGTAATGGTCCAACAGTGGCCAAAACTCAAGAGTATCTAATGTGGGTCTTCAAAGGTGTCTACCTTCGCACAAGATTACTCTTGGCAGAGTTGTAGATAGAAGGATAATGATGCTTCTATCTTCAGGGAGTTTTCATAAGATATTTCAGAAGTCAAGAAAAATGCTGCGTTGGCAGGGCAATTGATCTGATGCGCCGCCTTTTATGAACAATAAAGCAATTATTAATTTTAGCTCGTTCAAGCCCCCACCCTGATGTACTCAGTGGAATTCTTATTATTATGGTATAGCTCTGTTTAGAGTGTATTTAGTTAATTGACTGAGACAAAAATGCAGTACATTCAAAATGATTAAATCGACGTTACATTTGTATATTTACAAATAACAGATTTAATAATCACTTAGGTTTTAACAAGGTTTAAAAAAAAAAAAGAATAATTATTTATCAGAAAACTATCGTCCCTGTGTGATGTTATGGTAGTTTATGAAGGAGGTCACTTAGCAGCTTTTACGTGTTACTTAGCAGTCAGTGACGGTTTTGCTCTTTCTGATGCTTTGGTTCTTGGTAGACTGGGTCGCTGATCACGCTCGTCACTGGTCAAGGTTGTAGGGCGCAGCAGGTTCCCAGAAGTTTCAGAGGGTGTCTACGAAGTTGGTCCCTCGTCTTAAAGTCCCTTCAGATGGTGGTATCTAGCTTCGACTACAAGCCACTGGTACCTGATAAAGTTGGATTGAGCTGGATATAATATATGTTGATAAAGTACACCAGAACACTCCTAGGCGGGAAGACAGGCGTCTATCATCATCAGTTGACAAGATCCCTATGGTGTTGCCTGCCCCACTGTAGTGTATGGAATGTCAACTTGACCTACGCAGTGTTGTGTAGACATGGATGGAGTGTATAATGTGCGAATGATGATAAGGGTTCGTGTTGTTGACAAATGTTCTCTTCTCACACTCATGTATGACCGGAAGTCATCGACACCAACGACTGTGTACCTTTTCTAAAGTTTAATTGGACGTACACACTCGACAGCACAGATAGTGACAAATCACAGGTTGCCATAATACATCATAGTACAGTGGACAAATGGTCTTGCAATGTTACATGGGCACTCATGTAGAATAATGGTATAATGGACTGTCAATAGCCAAGCACTCAGTATCGCCCATACATATATCATCTGACGTCACTGACTGAGCACGTCAGCTTGTAAACAATATTTCAGATGACTTCTAAACCTAATCTCGTTTAGCAACGATTCTTCAACATAATGTTCAGCACATATTTTTCCATATAATAATATTGAACCGCTAACAATGGGTTCTCATGTGTAGCAGTGATCTCTGGACTGATCAAGCGATAATACGGGCATCCCTTTTCTCTTCTTGAAAGTCCTACATGTTTTGGTTCCAAGATGGCTCCACTCGTGAACTGTCACTCACGTTTGAATACAGATAATGAATCTGTTCTAAAGTTAGTCATTCATACAACATTTCGTTGCTCTGTAGATTTGGTCATGAACAATAGACTGCATTCTACAGAATATAGTGCTGCTAGGAATCGAAGTCGTTTTTCATCGAGTCAAATATATTCTCTTAAACATTCAAATCGTAATTATCGACAATGGTGGCTTCGATCGAGAGTTCATAAGAGTATCTTTGATTACCTTGGTAGAGGGAATATGAAACTGCCATTCCTTGGCAAGATGAATAAACACTGGGGTAAAGCATACACGATAGGTCTAGACGACTATCACTTTCCCCAAAACCACTGAGATCACTTTTTCAAGGCATCAAGCCGACATAGCAAAACACACACAGTCCCTATCAGGACGAAGCCAAATCACACCCACTCAAGCGACACATCCGCCGAATAGCCTTTGACCTCTCTAGAGACAACAGAACATATAGTTCGACTTAGATATGTAAAGATATACAGATATAAGACAGACTTGTCCTACTCAGACAAACAATACACATAAATTCAGGCCATAGATATTCTGAAGCAAGAACAATCTATTATTACCCAAACAACGAATAAATCGCAGTAAAATGTATTTATCCGCGGAGTTCAAGGGAAGTAACTCAATAATGACTTTCCCTTAAGCACTAAAAAATTACCTATGTATAATATTGTAAGATATCAAAGACTGCACGTAACAGTCTTACCACACCTCCCGGGAAAAAAAAAAAATGGAACATTTTTTTTTTTTTTGAAATACATCTAGGAGCAACGTACAATAGGCTCACAACGCATGAATAATGCGCAGATGAAAATATCAGGAATACCTATAACGCCTAATATGAGGCTAAGTCGACTTATGGAGCGACTGGTGAGAATGTGTCTCATAAACTGAGAGAAATTATTTCTCTACAAGTATATTTTTCCAGGAAGGTGTCATCAAAGTATAATACAATTCTGGCAATTACACAATGCCTAAAAAATTCATATCATCACTACGTATTAGATATCTTAAATTTATGATTTATGAAGAAAAAATCATCAAAGCACAGCGGTGAATAAACATACATGAACCGCTATGTAGTGATACAATCATTATATTATTAAATTACAAATGTGTATCTATCATGATATAGAAAAGGAACTACTATAGAACTAGACATATCAAGAAGTCTAAGCCCTAATAGTTATGTGGAATCATGTGGGCATCTTGACAGAATGTCTGCCATCACATTATCTGATCCCCGAATAGCTCGCACAGAGAAATGAAAAGGTTGAAGAGCAATTGCATATCGAGTAGACCTCGAGCTCTTCAAATTCTTACTCTGTATAGCAGTAAGAGCTTTTTGGTCTGTTTCTACTATGAAATGTGCGCCTAGAAGGAATCTCTGTAGTTTGAGGATCGACCAAACCATAGCTAATAGCTCACGGTCTAAAACCGAATAATTCCTTTCTGCCGCATTAAGTTTTCTGGAAATATACATTACAGGATGCAGAGTTCCAGAGTACTCTTGCATTAGTGCCGCTCCAATCCCAGTGGATGAAGCGTCACTACGAAGAACGAATGTCTTATCTTTAGTGGGTAGCACTAAAATAGGTGGTGTTGAAAACAGTGTTTTAATCTTATCCAGAGAGCATTGGCATTCCTGAGACCAGTGGACCACATTAGGCGAACCTTTCTTTAGAAGTGTTGAGAGAGGTGCCATGATAGAGGATAGATTCTGAATGAATCTGCCATAAAATTGAATAAGACCTAACAGACTTCTCACCTGTTTTTTAGTCTTAGGGATTGAGATGTTAAGTATCTTACTAGTATTATGGTCCTCTGTCTTTAGGAAACCATGACCAACTCGGTGGCCTAGGAAAGAAATTTCGCTAAAACCAATATAGGCTTTAGAGGGTTTCGCTGTCAGGTTGTGCTCACGCAAAGTAGACAGCAATTCATCTAACCCTGAATAGTGATCTTCCCAAGTATCGCTGAAAAGACAGATGTCGTCTAGATATGCAATGACATCTGACCGATAAGATAGGATTCGGCGCATCATGCGTACGAACGTAGCTGGTGCGTTCATAAGACCGAAAGGCATAAAATTCCATTGGAACAAACCTCTAGGTGTTGAAAAAGCCGTGAGAGGTTTGGCGCGTTCAGATAAAGGAACTTGCCAATATCCCTTAGACAAATCAAGTTTAGTGAAAAAATGAGATTTGGAGAGTCGAGTAAGTAGCTCTTCCAGTAAAGGCATAGGTTCGGCATCGAACTTCGTTACTTGATTCAATTTTCGATAGTCAACGCAAAGACGTATGTTATTGTCTTTTTTACGCACAATAACCATCGGCGAAGAATACGCAGAGGTGGATGGTTCGATTATTTTCAAATCTATCATCACATCCAACTCTTTCTCGACCTGTGCTTGGAAATGTATAGGTATAGGATAAGGTCTAACCCTAATAGGAGTATGGTCAGTTAGCACAATGTCATGTTGAATGACATTAGTTTGTCCAGGGATGTCAGTGAGTACATCCTGAAATGTTTGCAACATAGTTGAAACTTGTCGCTGTTCTCCTAGAGACAAATCAGGAGAGACAGTAACGTTCTTCCATGATTCACTGGAATGAAGTGGGATCATTGGAAGAGGAAGATTTACATCTGAAAAAACTTGTTTCCTCATCCTGTATCACGGACAGTGATGAGTAATGACCATGTGGTACTGGAGAATTGTCCGTTGCTTGGAAAATGGGTTGCAAATAATCCGGACGTTCATGGAATTCAGTAAGCATATTGATGTGGAAGGTTTTATGCTTCCCATCAATATCGACAATATAGTCGACATCGGAAATTTTCGATATTATATCGTACGGACCTTTCCAAGAAATAAGTAATCTGTTTTCCCTACAAGGTAGTAATACAAATGCTTTGTCACCAGGACAAAGTTGTCGTAAGCATCTCTTCTTATTGGCAAATTGCCTTGCCTTCTGTTTCGCAAATTCAGAAGAAGAAGTTGCTAATTTGCATGCTTCGATAATCTTTTGTCTCAACGCGATGACATATTCGTAGGATGACTTTGTGTCATCGTCAATATTGTCAGATGTTATGAGATCGTGAAGCAACGACATAGGGCCACGCGGACGCGCGCCAAAGACGAGTTCAAAGGGAGAAAATCCCGTATGTTCATTGGGTACCTCTCTGTAAGCGAAGAGGGCCGCAGGTAAAACTCTGTCCCAGTCTTGAGGATGATCCTCAGTTATCTTCCCCAGTAAGTTTTTAAGTGTTCTATTAAGGCGTTCGACCATACCATTAGACATTGGATGGTAGATACTACTTAAAGATCTATCTATCTGCAGGGTAGACATTACTTGAGACATGGTATCTGATATTAGTTGGGTGCCATGGTCTGACAATATCTCTCCGGGGAACCCCAGACGAGAAAATATAAGCCAAAGAGCATCTGCAATATCAGCAGTAGTAATGCTCTTCAGAGGAATAGCCTCTGGCCAACGTGTGCACATATCAACACACGTCAAGATAAACTGATGTCCTCTGGCAGACTTGATCTTAAATGGACCAATAATGTCTATGGCCATTTTTTGAAACGGCCGAATAGGAATGTCCGCCGCCTGAATGGGTGCAGCATGCCGTGGACCTTTGGATTTAACTTCCTGACATACTTTACAAGATCGACAATAAATCCGTATGTCCTTGTTTACCAATGGCCAAAAGAAAGCCGCAAGGACTCTTGACTTAGTACGGGAAAAAACCCATGTGTCCAGCACACTGAGAGTCGTGAGCGTGCTGCAAAATTTTAACTCTCAAATTCTTGGGAACCAGGATTTGAGAATGACTTGACGTAATGGAGTCTTGAACCATACGTACAAGTACGCCATTCTTCTTTGTAATCCACGATTTACGACTTGTGTCCTTATTCGGATCACCTTTAGTTGCAAGAATGAAGAATTTCTTCAGAGTGGGATCATCTTCTTGCTGTTTTATAAACGAGTCACGAGAAATTACCAAGGGATTATCTTGGTTATGCACTTCATTATCTTCAGTAGATGAAGTTTGAGGCACATTAAGAGCCTGAGCTCTAGTGACTACAGCGTTAGCAATCTGCATGTTTTGCCTTTCCCACGTGGAAATTTGTTGCGGAGTGCATTCCTTGACTCCATGAATGCGACCGATGATGAGGTCAGCGATCGGATTCGGAAGAAGACATGCGTGTACATCTCCTGTAAAGAAAGGAGTAGCAATCCTAATGATAGCGGTAGAGTATTTCTCTAATGTGCCGCCAAATGTTACACATTTGACTACTTGTCCAGTGGCACGGGAAGGATCTACGAGTGACTGCCTAACACCAATTGTGGTGCATCCAGAATCAAATAGCACAGAGACTGGATTGTTATTCACTAAACCCTTATGTAAGACAAGAGACCCTCTTCCATCATGCGCGACTGATGCTGGAAGAGCAGGAAGAGGATGGCCACAGCTTAAAGTAGTCACTGTGGTTGGCTCAAATAACGTTTTGCATTGGGGCACTGAGATGCTCTCCCAAAAATCAAAAGCGGCACATGCCATATTACTAGCATCATTATTATCTTTACTCTGTTTATAGGCTTCATGGGACTCTTGTTGTGCAGAGTTTGCCTGAAAATGTGGTTTATGTCTTTTGTATTGAGATCTACCTCGGTTATTATCACCTCTGTAGTTATTGTTACCTCTATTGTAACCCCTATTTGGGTTTGAGTCATAGTACCCTTGGTTACCATTATCATATTCATTATAATGAGTATCTCTGTAATTATGATCTTGTTGACTCCAAGACGGATAACCCTGATAGTTTCTATAATTACTTCCTCTACGGAAATTCCTATAATTATGACCACCCCTGTGTCGAGAGCTATCAGGTCGTCTCCAGTTCTTTGAAGAAGAACCCTGAAATGATTGGTTACCTTGGTTTTGATAACTATTATGGTTACCTTTTTTATCAAATCTGTTTTGAGGTCCCTGAAATCTGTGTGAATAATTGGGATTGTATGGTGTTGCTGAAGCAACTGGCATACTCTCCTTAATCTTAGTGTTGCCAAAAGTCACGTCGGGGTGTGCAGTGACATATTGGGAACAATATTCTTCCATTTCTTTTAGAGATTTAGGTTTACGCTCATGTATAAATTCAAGGAAAGGTTTGTTCACACATGACATAATCTTATCTCTGAGCAACAAATCCATAAGTCCTTCATACGTTTTTTCTGTTTTGGAAAGCTCAATCCAACGATCAACTGTGAGACGTGCCTTTGCAGTGAATTCTGAGAATTCTACCCCCGTCTCAGGTACCATCGTCTTAAATAAAAGGCGATAGCCTTCCTCACTTAGCTGATATTTTTTTATCAAAGCCGCCCTAATGACATCATAATTATCCTTATCTGCTTCTCCTACAAGGCATAATCTAGTCAAAGATTCACCTTTCAAGTTTTCTGATAATTGATTAGCGTATTGTGATTTATCCACATTATGTGTACGACAAGAACGTTCAAATCTATCCAGCCAGAATGTAATATCGTCACTGGACTGATTGAACGGTGGAACCTTAACCTTGTAAGTAGAAGGTTTACCATTACCACTAGATGCCTGATTAACATTACTCATACTTGTCAATCTCAATTTCTCCAACTCAAATTCATGTTCTCTTATTGCTTTTTTCTCTTCAGCATCTAATCTTTTTTGTTCAGCCTCCCTGTCTAATCTTTTTTGTTCAGCCGCAGCTTCTCTTTCCAATTTTTTTTTGTTCAGCTTCACTGTCTAATCTTTTTTGTTCAGCCGCAGCTTCTCTTTCCAATTTTTTTTTGTTCAGCTTCAAATCTCCTTTCCTCTACCTGCATCTGCAATTTCTTTTGTTCAGCAGCAGCCTCAGCTTCTTTTTCTAATCTTTTCTCTTCCGCCATAGCTTTTCTTTCTTCTGCCGCTAATCTTTTCTCTTCTGCAGCTAATCTTTTCTCTTCTGCAGCTAATGCTTTGTCATATTGAGCAACTGCAAATTGTTCTAATTGTTGACCAGTCTTATCAAGAGCTTTCCCTTGTGTAATGAAATAATCTAAAGTAGACATGATGCCTAACAATAATACTAATCACCTGAATCAATAATAATACCCCAAGTTCTCAATGACTTGATTTATCAGTATACTATCCCAATATCTGTGGGTCACAAGCCTTTAATAAGGTCTTGTATAATAGTAATAATAATCAGGTACTGGTCTATACCATAATCCAAGTGCAGTGCACAGGCAATTGTGTCTTATGAAATATACCCATATAAAACATATGTCAACCAACAGAATACATAAAGTACAAATAGGACTGACAATACAAGAACGTTTGCAGAAATCAAAATAAATCAAATAGGGAAATCAATGAAAATACTCACTGAATCTGCAAAGAATAACAACACAAATGACGTCACAATATATGAATATAAATTATGAATAGAACTGAAAGATAGAAAAGGTTAGACCAACAAATTACAAACAAATCAAAACAAAACTAAAGAACAAAGAAATATTACAAAAATAACAATAATTACAGACTTCACAGCTAACACAAAAGCAACAGTTGTCGCAGCAAATTTTCAATCAAGAAATTGCACCTATAGAAAACGCCCACAACGGACCCTCTATGACGTGGGATACTCTGTTGTGAGGACGCCGCCCAACCTTAAACACAACCCGCTGACATAGAAACTAACATACTATACAAACAAATAACATGTAAACATAAATATATATAAATTATGTGTATGATAGTATGTGTTGCAAAATAGGCTCAGTCTTACAGTAATGGCAAAGTTATTTTTCATGAAAACAAACAAACTGCCACTTTATTCAATTAAACATTCTGGCCTTAAATATTAAAGTTCATATATGGCAAACAAGAAGATCCATCGATGAAACCAGGACTTCTTAGTTCACAAATACTGTCTTTCTGTTAACACTGACAAGAATTGATCCAACTGTTCTGTGAAACTCTATAATGTCTAATGTAAAAAATGTCAACAACGCTGACCTACATACTGCATTCACTTGACAGGTCACGTGACGAAGCGTTGACAAAGAGCAAACCAATACTGCAAGTGTGTCGTATCAGCCACAGGAAACGGTCTGGTATCGGTAATCTGTTGACTTCTGAATTTCTGCGAGGTCAAACCCAGAAAGCTGGTCCACCAGTTGATAATGTTGATATTTAGTTGGATATAATATATGTTGATAAAGTACACCAGAACACTCCTAGGCGGGAAGACAGGCGTCTATCATCATCAGTTGACAAGATCCCTATGGTGTTGCCTGCCCCACTGTAGTGTATGGAATGTCAACTTGACCTACGCAGTGTTGTGTAGACATGGATGGAGTGTATAATGTGCGAATGATGATAAGGGTTCGTGTTGTTGACAAATGTTCTCTTCTCACACTCATGTATGACCGGAAGTCATCGACACCAACGACTGTGTACCTTTTCTAAAGTTTAATTGGACGTACACACTCGACAGCACAGATAGTGACAAATCACAGGTTGCCATAATACATCATAGTACAGTGGACAAATGGTCTTGCAATGTTACATGGGCACTCATGTAGAATAATGGTATAATGGACTGTCAATAGCCAAGCACTCAGTATCGCCCATACATATATCATCTGACGTCACTGACTGAGCACGTCAGCTTGTAAACAATATTTCAGATGACTTCTAAACCTAATCTCGTTTAGCAACGATTCTTCAACATAATGTTCAGCACATATTTTTCCATATAATAATATTGAACCGCTAACAATGGGTTCTCATGTGTAGCAGTGATCTCTGGACTGATCAAGCGATAATACGGGCATCCCTTTTCTCTTCTTGAAAGTCCTACATGTTTTGGTTCCAAGATGGCTCCACTCGTGAACTGTCACTCACGTTTGAATACAGATAATGAATCTGTTCTAAAGTTAGTCATTCATACAACATTTCGTTGCTCTGTAGATTTGGTCATGAACAATAGACTGCATTCTACAGAATATAGTGCTGCTAGGAATCGAAGTCGTTTTTCATCGAGTCAAATATATTCTCTTAAACATTCAAATCGTAATTATCGACAATGGTGGCTTCGATCGAGAGTTCATAAGAGTATCTTTGATTACCTTGGTAGAGGGAATATGAAACTGCCATTCCTTGGCAAGATGAATAAACACTGGGGTAAAGCATACACGATAGGTCTAGACGACTATCACTTTCCCCAAAACCACTGAGATCACTTTTTCAAGGCATCAAGCCGACATAGCAAAACACACACAGTCCCTATCAGGACGAAGCCAAATCACACCCACTCAAGCCACACATCCGCCGAATAGCCTTGACCTCTCTAGAGACAACAGAACATATAGTTCGACTTAGATATGTAAAGATATACAGATATAAGACAGACTTGTCCTACTCAGACAAACAATACACATAAATTCAGGCCATAGATATTCTGAAGCAAGAACAATCTATTATTACCCAAACAACGAATAAATCGCAGTAAAATGTATTTATCCGCGGAGTTCAAGGGAAGTAACTCAATAATGACTTTCCCTTAAGCACTAAAAAAATTACCTATGTATAATATTGTAAGATAAGAGTTGTTCCTGGGCTGTTTAAGTTCCTTCAAAATGCTCCAACAAAGTCCAGTCTGATAAATGGAATTATGATTTTTAACACTGGCAGTCTGGTTGTCATCTTGCAAGCGATTCTCACAGTGAACTAGACTGCCAAAAAAATGTCAGGTTATATGTCCCTTCTTCCCCCGCATTTGTTTGTTACGATGCTAAGGAGGGTTCCAATCGTCTCAAACATGCGTGTTTGGTGGAGTAATTCAAAACTATTTCCGCCTTAAATTCTTTGCGTGATGCCAAAGGTCACGTCTCCCATATATGAAAAAAGTGACACTTGCGTACGAACTCTTTTCGACGAAAAATGTGTTCAAATGCAACATCTTACTTTTTATCTACAAGTAATCTCCTTGAAACCGGTGGACAGAAAATGACTGATGTCATTCATGTCTGTCCCATAAAGGTTCGCACATACAAGTAATCTCATTTAATCGGATAAGTCCGTCGCTTGTGCACACAAATCCGTCTGCAGATGCGAGTAATTTATCGCCGGGCACGGCTTGAGCAAACAAAACGTAATGCGAAACTGACCAGGGCCCCATATGGGTTCTACCTGCGTCAATCTCCGCACAAGCTGTGAAGCGCCAGCAAATGTGATGAATTATCACCAAAAAGATGTGACCACGTGACCTGAAAATACCAAATATCTGCTTGATAAGAGAAAGAAAAGGGTGCCGACCTCTGAAAAGCACGTAATAAAGTCTGTTACAAACAACTGTTCACAGAATACGGCCGTAGTGGACAAGAGAGCGATCCAAAAATTATATGACATACATTATACAGAGTCGAATAAAGAACAAATAGTATTCTTGTACAATACAGAGTGGAATAAAGAACAAATTTTTATGAAGTTTAAAAGAAAAACATTCAATTTCATTAATAAACGCAAATCCTTATATATAGCTTAAATGTCTTGACTGCAGGAAGAATGTGGAACATAGCTATTGCCATCCCATGTTTTAAGCAGTAAAACAACCGGTAGAATTAACATCAAATACAAAAAAAAGTTGAAGCTTTGAGATGATTGACAGAACAAACAAAACAGTCAGACATGTCGACAAATGTCGGACAAAAATAACAAGGAATCTTTAGTGAACAACAAGGTGAATTTCCTAGGAGAAACACAATTTTAGAACAACATGTAGAAGTAAGACATAAGGAAAATGTAACAAGGTAAACAGGTACATGAAAATTAGCCTGTGCTCATTTGAAGCCCCTGTAGAGGTTTTTTTGACCTGTCTGTTTTCCCCATTTATTCGCAAAAGGTCCCTTTCCTTTTTGCACATAGATGTTGGGTTTAAAAGGGTTTTGTATGGTTGTTTTCACTTAGCTCCGGGAGTGTATGAGGTCAGTTTGTGGAAGGCTCCTGAGATAAAAGTATATGTTTGGAGGGTGAATTACAGAAGGCCCTGCTCGTACTACCACTTTACAGACCTCCACCCATATCTTTTTTAACTAATGAAATGTGGCACTACAGTTAAATCTTAACTTGGTACTGAATAAGTACTGTGTTGTCACACTTAGTAATATACAAACACACAGTGCCACTTGATTAATTACTAAGTGTAAATAATATTAATAAAATTATAATAACACACTGAACTGACTCAGCTGATATGTAGTTTTAGATATACAACAATTTTCTTTTAAGTTTATTTGTTCTGAACCAAGGTTTTATTTCTGGTCAGAACATATGAAAAGTTTATTGAAGGCAAATGAAATGAAAATGCATGGATATATGTTTCATAATAAAATGAAAGGTGAAGTACATATGGTATTTTAACAAGAGCTAGTTAATATTAAATTTTTAACTGATTTATATTTTAAACTTCTCTGGGAGAACGATTTTAATGGATGTGCTGATGGGGTGGCGTCAAGCACTCCCATTCAGTACACTATCATGGAGCTGTGTCCCATTAGATTTACTACTGTGTATGCTGTGTCCATTTCCCCCAAAGTTCAGTAAACCGTGGTAGAAGGGGAAATAGTTAAATAAGTTCCTATAGAAATATGGTTAATCCTTCAGCAAAATGCCATTTACTCAGGTACGTCATCTGGTCTTGCGATGAGACTGATTCTGCAGAACCAGGTGTCCACTAACCTTCTCGACAGCTAGAAATAGAACGATAGTCTGCTTCTATCCTGCAACTGTTTTGCCTGCATACACGACCTGCTAGTGTAACTTTGAATACTTATGTTAGCACTAGCTGTAGTGCCACAGCAGAAACCCCACACTTCTGAAACAAAATTGGTGCTGTGGTCAGTACTCGATACATCTGCACCACTTTTACACAGGCGTTTCGAACAGAAACAGACACTTCAACAATATACAGCGAAATGGGTCAGCATCTCTCCTGACCATTACAGCACAAACTCTCCAATTACCACAGTTGGTTTCATGAATTTGTATCAATTGCCCCCCAAAGTCTGCATATGCATATGAAGATTATGTTCAATTAGTTTTTCTATTATCCAATAAAGATAGGTGAAATGTTCCCACAGATGCTCAATACTTGATCCCGCCCTTCATAAATAGGGGCCTTGCTGCGTCTATGTATTTTTTGTTTATCTCTAGACCCTGAACTTTGGGCTCGGGGATCTAGAGCGAACCCCTTACTTTGGTTGTAAGAGACAGCCTTTTTGAAACATGGCAGTATCAAATCACCTCGAATATTAAACAATATTAAAATATACAAAAAGAAATGCTTTTCATTCTTACCAGAAATTACGAATAGAGAGAAAGCCATCATGAACAGTTTATATTCTGAGCAAAAACTCAGCTGAGCTGCTGGCTCTAGTATGAGCGTTCCCTCTAAATATGGAATAAGCTTTCTGGGAAAATACATTTTCCCCAAGGTGAATTATTTACTGGTGTCTAGCTACTGAGTGTACAGCTTTTATGTTTATTGAAATGGGCGACAAAATGCGCGTCTGTGGCGCCAATAATATGTTTATGATTATCTTTGAGCCATCACCGACTTCCCTCCCCCCTTTCAAATTTCAAACCTACAACTGAAAAGTCAATTACAGTTCATAACTCAGTCAAGATATGTATTATTGTCCTGTTTGGTCCTTTCAGTCTCTACTCTTGGCGTCCATTCACAAAAAAAAACACTTCGTGTTTTTTGAACCAACTCTCCGATGGTACCCCTACACCAATTGTTTTAGTCTTTTAAAGTTATTTTTAGCCACAACTCTCCACCACATCCCCGCACTTTCATATTCAACTAGATTTTTTACGATTGCATACTCAATGCCAAGATTTTGAGTTTAATTTTTAGTGACATGGATTTTAACGAAGAGTAGTCCTTTCGTCTGATATGCAACAATACAGTCTTTTTGTCAATATGTTCCATATTTATCTATTCGTCCACTGGAAATTAAAAGTTATATATAATTTGTCACTCAAGAGTGGGCTATCAAACTAGCTAAGTAAATTTATTTTCGTAACATTATTATTATGAAAAACACATTTTTTTTTTTCTCGTCATATTTTATTTTTTTTTTTGGAAATATCTTTCCGAGAAGCTTCTGTAATGGCGTTAGCCGCTGATTTCAAATAAACAACCAAGTATCCGGCAAAAGCGTCCAAGAAATGGACTGTTGCATATAAATTGCTAAGGTTCCCTTTTTGTCCATTTCTTTTAACATTGTGTCCCAACTAGTGGGACGGTGAATTTTTTCCTTTCCTCCCAACAATTGCGTCTTTTTTAGCCCTTGCTAGTTTCAAACACGTGTTTCAGTCATATTTTTTTTCTTTTTGATCTCCGTTCCCTCACCGTCTCCAAGGGATAAACGTTTTTGTCTGCACGTCCTAACAAGTTAGTTTCCATTTCCATGGGCTGTTAGTGAACCGCGGCAATGGGCGATCATGTCTTCTATTAGCTTATGCATTATTTTTATCCCTACACATTTTTAATCTTGGATAGTTGGATGATATTTTTAGACGTTGTATCACGTTAAATTTATCAACACATCTCCCCCACTTGAAAACATGCCTACGTCAAGTTCCAAAACCTGTGATACACATAGACAATATTACTCCTCACGCCTGCCACTACTCTAATTTTTGATCACAGGGGTGCCTACTGCGGAAATCCTGGCACCGACATTCCAAATTTGCCTGGGAATATTGGATAATACAGTCCGTAAGTTCCTCCAGAACCTGTTGAACTCTCTCCCTCTGAATTTAGTCAGGTGCTTACTGACCTGTTTACCCTGTGCGTGCCTGGTTTTCACAAGGATGTACTGGGTATTTCAGGTGAGGTAGTGGTTCCTTTGCATTTGAGTTGCGATAGCCAAGTCAGTAATGAGGGGGTGCTTTCCTGAGTGGTCTGTCCCAGATACTTCTTTAAAAGGTTTACATGATAAACTTTCTCCTTCCACTTTTTTGTCAATTTTTTAGTTTGTTCTAAGACACCTTTCTCTAGAACCGTATATTTGACCTTGCCATCCAATTTTTAATATTCTGGCTGCCGGGTAGTAAGAAGAAGCAACCCCTTCTCTCCCACAGCTATTCTCTGG